>VXBR01010920.1:617057-748773 GCA_013400215.1 Cisticola juncidis
AAAAAAAAAAAAAAAAAAAGAAAATATGAAGCTGTCCATAAAACACAGTTTTCAACTCAGAACAACAGCACAAAACTTTACTTCAGATAATTGTGTGGACTGTCTTCTTCAATTACGTTCAATAAAACTGAATATTTGCAGTTCATGTTATACCAACACAGTCCCAACCTGCTTGGCCAGATTTGGTTTTGAGTAGCCTATAAGATGGTCTGTGCCTTCTTATAATATATTTTTTCCCCAATACTATTCCTCCAGCTTTTCATCTCTATCTCACAAACCAGGCAGCTATACATACATGTAATTTTTCTGAGCACTAAACCACACTGATTTTTCTGAGTACTAAACCACACATTTCATTTGAAGCCACGAAGTAGGAACAATGTTTATGTGAGTCTGCAACAAATTCCATGTGTGAAGTCTCTCATTTAATGAAAATCTTCCATTCACTGAGGCCAATGGCTGGTGCCAGAGCCTTGTGGTGTGTCAGATGTCCAGATTGTTTGACTGCATCAGGAGTTTGCTGTGGTGTCCATTTGCCAGCTGGAGGCAGAATTTCATTAATCCATAATATAGAGGGAGAAGGGTGGGAAATGGTGCTGCTCCAAGGCTTTGATCATTTTGTTAATGAGCTGGTTTACACCTCAGCTATTAAACAGTTGGAGACTTTTTTTTTTTTTTTTTGCTGTGAAGCCTAAATGTGGAATAATACAGGCTAAGCCAAGCAACATTTTTCCACCTTCAAGTAATAGATCCTATTGCCCTATAAACTCAATGATTCTTGCTCCCCATTTCTTTCTTTTTGCTTCCTTCTGCCATTCACTTTCTTTTCTTCCTCTTAACATCCTTGGAATATGGAAAGCATTTGGATTTAGTAGAATGGCTTTTGTTCTCAGTTTTCTCTCTGTGCCACCCATGTGCTAACTGCATCAGTTTAACCTTTTCTGAACACACATGCACAGACAAATCCTGCCTGTTGCCCTCATTTTTGGTGGGCTGCAGACGTACATGGGTAATCTCAAATTCCTGAATATAATTGCCGAATGTTACTGGATGCTCTGGATTAACCATTCTGTTGTGGGTTGAGGGAAATGAGTTCAGATTCTGCCTTGGTTCTGTGTTCTTACCCAGGGACAAAGAGAAGACTCAGAGAAATTACATCTTAACTCTGTTGTCTTCTCCTCCTTTAATAAACAGATTGAAGGATGCTGATGTGTACCAGGGGGACATTAGGTTGGCCTTTTCCTGAGTAACTTGGCCAGTGGTTTTTGTTTCTGTGAAAAATGGAAATCTCTCAAGAACAAGAGGTTTAGCAGAGGATGTTTTTGTTGTAAAACAACATTTGTTTTACCTGCCTGTCTGTGCAGCAGTGTGTCAGGTTGTCTTGTTTACACAGGGATGATGTTCACTCTGTGTTTTGGTAGTTAAAGGTTTCCACAGCTTATTGTAATCTTGGAGCCCCAGCTCTGAGTGTGTCAGCTTTAAAGTTTCGCTCTCTGGTGCACATCCAAGGCTCTGAACAGCTGTGTGTGCAAGACTGGTTTAAAAGCCCCCAAAGGAGCCTTAGGTTTTGTTGAGGAGAATAAAATAAATAAAGTTACATAGGAAATAAAATTAGAATTAGGTCTTCTCTTTCCCATATCTCATTTTGGTATCCAGACTTATATTAAATTCGGTAGATCAAAGCAAAGGTGAGAAAAGTTTCATATGGGGCTATTAGAACATTTTTATTTAAAATTCAGGTGGAGCTGATGTGTGTTCAAGGTTTTATGAGGTTGAGGGACAAGAGTTTGTTAGGTTTTTTAAATTATTTTTCCCTGGTAAAATTCAATAAAAGCTGGAAAAAAATCAGTCCTCTTGCCCTTCTAAGGGTGAGCAAAGCATCAGCCATGTTACATGTCACACAGGTAGGGTGAATAGCAAGCACATTCTGAAAAAATTAGTTTAAACTCAGGTCACCAGAGAGATCAAGAGTTCAGTTAACCCTTGGTGAGTTCCCAGGCCTGCTGCCTCAGAAGGGTTCCTCTGTGTCTGGACTGGAGGGAGCCTTGGGCAGCTGTCCTAAGAGCAGGTACACCAGTGCCAAAAGTGACTGAAATCAGGTGGATTTTGTTCATCTGCCTCTAAAATCCTCAAAGCAAGGAGGACACCAGTGCCACATGATTGGGAAAGGAGTGGATGTCCATGCTGATGAACCCCTGTTGGCAAAAAAGGTTGTTTCTCTACATAAAATTTTTAAAAAATTGATTCATGCTTGCTTGGATATATTCAATAGGTGTGGAAAAAACCTGAAACATTGGAGCATATAAATTAATAATTCAAATACTAGTTTCTTCTTATCAGCACAAAATTAGACTTTAAATAACACAGGAGGCATTCATAGGCATCAGTATTTTTCCTTTAGTTTTTCTGAAATCTTGATTTAGTGTTGATATGCTTAGTATCATACTATTGATATTGTTTCTCTTTCCCTTGTCAGTGTTTTTGATTTTTAAAGTGTGGATAAATTTTTGCACACTGAACTGAAATCCATAAATCTATTCCTTGCTGAAGCATTATAATAGTCCTACTCTCATGTCAGTGATGTCAATAATGCTTTAAGTTCAGGCAGTCAAATGGAGGTCTCTTAAGGGAAGAAAAAAGGAGATGCTCAGAACTCTTGTGATCCTCATTCTTAGTGTATATCTGAAATTTGGAAAAAAAGATTGACAACTAGAGGTATCTATCTATATCTCACTGTATCTTGCACCATGAACAGGATGGGTTTGACAGCTCTAATTCTCTGGTTTCCAGATTTGTTTTTGGTCAGCATCAATGTCTGCTTAATCAAGACTGCAATTTTCACTTTGTGGATTTGATGGCCAAATGTAGATCTTGGTTTTGTGGGAGAATATCCCACTTTGCCAGTTGACCATTCAAGAGATGTTTAGGTTACAGGCATATGTTATGAACAAAGAAAACAAGATAATTTTCATCCACTGATTGCCATGGTTTTTTAAGAAGAAGTCTGTATAATATAGCAGTGATAAAAGGAAAAAGGTGTTAAGAAGGTGGGGCAATGTGGGACAGAGGGAAAGGTAATTATTTGTCACTCAGGTGCTTTATTTCCTTGTAAATGTCTTCAGTGTCAGCTCTTGCAGCCATAGTATAATAACATTATAATAATATAAATAAGTAACCTCATATTTCACTTGTATGGGAATTTCCTACTCCAAAATACAGAACTAAAGAATGTGATTCCTCCAAGCTGCTTCTCCTCCCACAGGAGACCTGGGAGAGAAAAGGATGCTCAGACCACTTCAGCATTTGTTCTTCACCTCTCACCATTCATTCTTTCAATTTTTTTATCCCATCTCTCTTTGTCTCATCTCCTGGCACTTCAGGGGGAGGATTTGAAACCTTCCCAACACAGATGCCACTATTGGAGATTTCATGTTTTCAGCACCCTGTCAGCACAATCTTAATAGCCTGATGCTCATAACATGGTTGTAGAGGTGCTGTAAGTGGTATCACCAAAAGGGCTCTCTGTGTAAGTGAAACAAAAAGAAAATATTTTCCATTCTTCATACCAAAAATAGTATTTGCACTATTTACACTTTGTGAAATGATCTCTCAGTATTCATTGTACCTGCACTGTAAATATTGCCAAGCTTAGGAGCACAGGAGAATGGCAGAGGTAGAGATGATCAGATGCATTGCACACCCTTTGTTCAGCTGTCAGGACATCTGAATGAAGATGGTTCGGTGTCAGGCATCCCATTTCAGCTCCTTCATGCTCAGACTGGTTTCATTTGATCCCTGGGTGAAGCTGGCAGGAGGCACTGCAGTGTGAATGACCTTGCACCTGGAATCCTGAGCTTTTGCCCAGAAAATCTGCGTGGAACCCCTGGGTGAATAAAATGGCTCACATCCTGCTTGGTTCATCCTAATATCAATGTCATTATTACTGATGGCAGATAAAGCCTCTGTCTTCAAATCAAGATACTTTTAATTATGGTTGAGGTCTTCCTCTGTACTTTAAAATATTTTACTTTGAAGTTACAGTGTTTCTCTGGGTGCCATTTTCAGATCTGGATATATTGTCCTGTAAAGCCCACTAAGCTGCCTCATGCCCATTTATTGCCCTTAAGAATTGATTCCATCCCCTCAAGCACTTCCTCATTTTTTGAACGTGTGCCTTTGTAGACTTTACAAGATGTGTTACCACATTAATCACTATAAATTCCAGTGTGTGCTTAAGGTCTTTAATGTTTTGTCCCAAGAGGCTTCACATGTAATAGGTGAATTAAGAGCTCGTTACATACAGAAAAACGTGCAGAATAAAGGCGTTCTGTAGAGCTTGAAACACTTGGAGAAGTGGTTTGTGCTTTGTAAGTGCTGCTCTGCCTCACATTCCTCCATTTGTAGCAGTGCTTTCGACACTTTCTTGGTAAATTTGGCCTCCATGCTGTGTAATTAATTTAAACATTCATCTGTGCCTGACTGAAAACTTTTGATGGCTCCATCTTTTAATAAATAAGTCTATTTTTTATCCTAAAATTGTTCTAAATTCCAAAGCAAATAAAACAAAAAGTATTCGAAGGTCTGAACTGCATTTTTCTCCAGTGAGATATACCCACTCTGGTGCTCTGCAGGATGTATCAATCAGAAATGCAGATGCTGATTTACAGAGTATTCAATTAGAGACCTGTTTTAGCGAGGAGAAATGAACTGAGCATTCAGCTGACCGCAGCGTGTTCTTGGAGAATTCATTGCTGGCTGTGATGGAAAAGTAACCGGTCAAGGAAACTCACGGTCCCTGTCAGGGCTGCTGTTTGAACCCCCCTGCTCCATCAGCGCGGCTGTTTAGATAAACCGATCACTTCTCTAATCGATTCTGAGTGCTGAAAAGTTGCCATGGATACGAGATCCTGCAGCAATCAAAACAGAAGGTACGTTTAGAATTGGAAGTGACAGATTTATTCATCACATACTTAACAAGCCTTTGAAGGGAAAGAGAGAGTTTGTCAGAGTCCTTAGGCTGTGTATAAAAAGGTTGTGGAGAAATACTCAGAGAATTGCCAATAGGCACTTCAGTTCGAGAGGACTGGGTAATATTTGCATTAGAACCATTGCACAGATATGTTTGCTTGAAACTGTTGCTCTGGATGACAAAACCATCAAAGTCTGCGCGCCTGTTGTCATTTATCTTCAGTCTCGGGGATGAAAGGTTAGCTGCAATTTTCTGTCCTGCTGGTGGAGGGTTTCAAACCGTTCCAGGCTCAGCTTAGGAGGCAAGGAATGCAGAGCAGCCACTTCTGAATTCAAACCTTTGGATCCTTCTCTCATACAAAGCAAACTTCAGAAAGCGAGCTTTTAATTTGCCCTGCTAAAAATTGCTAGGATCCTGCAGGAGAATTGCTTGGATTTCGGTGTGATCCTGCCGAGCTGCCTCCTGCTGTCCTGTTTCACTGCTTTCTGAGTTCAGTGCATTTTTCAGCTGGGTGCTGCAGGGATGTCACCCCTGCAATGGCTGGCGATGCCGTGTCGTGCTTTGGCACACAGGACTCAGTTCTCAGAAATTCACTCACTTGTATGAGTGAGATGGGAAACCAAACAACAAAATCTCCTTTAACTGTGAGAGGTCATGGGAGACCTTTTTCTTTTTTTTGCATTAACATGACCAAAAGGAGAGGGAAGTGTTGCAGTCATTTTGGTCTCCTGGGCAAGCTCCTTGCAGTCTTAGAACTGTGCTGAAATTAATTTTCTCTCTTAGTTCTTTCAAACTTTTCAGAAATCACCTCTCTCCCTCCCACTTCTCTAAACTGAATGTATATTTAATAAGAGGACATGCAAAACCAAACTCATTTCCTGGTTTCTCCTACATATAAACATACAGTGCTAATTGAATTTTTTTTTGTAAATCAGTGTTCACAGAAAAATAAAGCAAGTTTCCTTAGTTCAAAGCATGTCTGGGTTGGAGGGTTTTGTGCTCAAACCAAGAAACCTCTGTGGCATTATATAAACATGTAAAGAAAGTCAGTATAATTGATAGGACTTCTTTTAAACATTTTTTTGGTTTTCTTTTCAACCTGGGCCTTTCTAGTAAAACTTGGGGACCGAAATTCACTTGGAATAAGCTGAGAGAAGGCATTCAGTGAATGTGTGTGCAGCAGCCCAGCTGTGTTGAGCTGGCATCCCATGCCAGGGGGGCTTGTGCAGCAGAGAGGACTCCGGGCAGGACTTTGGAACTCCCAGTCGGGGTTTGAGTGCTCCATCAGATCGATTGTCTCAGTCCTTGTGCTGTGCTGCTCAGTGGAGATGCTCTCCAAAATGAAAAGGTTCTCATTCCACTGCATTTAGGAATCCTTGTGCTTTTGCAATTCAACCCTTGTACGTTCCGTGATCACAAAAACGAATTGGTTTTCCCTAGAACCTTCAGTGTGTGGATCTCAGTATACATCGTTTAATACTTATGTCTTTAAGCTCATATACACATTGCAAACTCAAACAATGCATTCCATTTCTAGAGATAAATAGTGGAACAAAATTTGGTTTCAGTTTAGGTGGATCTGGTTTAATTAGTGTACTATTACATGTCTTCCTCTTCAGCATTCCGAGGGTTACAAATGAGTAAAGTCCATCTCACAACAAAAAGAAAACTTTTCATTAAAAATTGACGTTTTATTTACTACTAGATCTGAAGCTAGTGCTATTCACAAAAAGTTTGACTGCTGCCCAATATTCTTTTGCAAATCCTCAATGCTCCAAAGATATGCAAAGGAGTGTGATTTATGGTGCTCTCCTGTATGTCTTTCCCCTTTGTTTCAAACATTGAGTCACAGAGGAAGAACACCTCCTTATGGCCTCCAGAATTATAAAAAAGTGAATAGGTTTTGGAGGAGAGCTGGGGAGGGATGGAATCCCCAAAACACCTGGAATGCATTTTCCAAAATATTAATCCTAGGAGTAATTTCTAAGAATTTTGAGAAGGGTAAAAGAGCTTAATCCTCCCAAGACATTTCCATGGGTGGTTTTTAAATTGTGCTGTTTTTTAATTTTACTTTCATCTTTTTGATTCTGTAGCTGCAAAGAATTATTGCTGTAGTTGTCCATTCCCCACTGCAAACATTTACCAGCTCCTCTGTGGGCACTGCTGGTCTCTCCTGCCAGCCTTGTTGGTGTAAACTAATGTTTTCTGGAGTGTCAGGAGTGTATAGAGGCATGGTGTTAGAAGGTTATTTAGACAGACAGACAGAAGGTTTTTTAATCCATTAAAATTGATTTAAGTTGATGTTCTGCTCTGAACCAAATTTGCAGTCTTTTATTTGTGAGCGTACAATATTTTAGGCTACTCTGTTAGACCAAATCTGCCCATGTCCTTCATGTGCAGGGGAAGAGGGACCTCTGCAAGGGCTGATCTCAATCTTACATCTCAGCTCCCAGTAGTTTATAAATGATCACTTATTTATAAATAGAAGTTGTTGTATTTCCACTTGTAATTAACTCTCTAAAAATCTAATACCTACTTAATGAATGATGTCTTAATATAATCAAGAGGGAAATACGTTGTTTGAATGTCAGTTTTCTTGGATAAACAAACACAAGATAATGTTACACGTCATGTGAGGAAAATGCTGCTGTACTATTTGTATCTTTATGTTATAAAATTGAGTCATTTTGCCTCACTACTTAGATCTACAGTAATTTTCCCTCAGTTATTGTGTTAGCAAGTACAGCATGACCTTATTGGAATAGAAATCCTATTAGTCCTTTGCACCAAAGTCACAAGGAGAGTTGCACTAGAATACACTGGGGTCGACATTCAGGTTTGAAAACTGAATTTGCCTTACTCTGGCTATCTTGGAGACATTCTTGATGTATGTACTTATTTTTTCTGTCTGCATCCTTGGTGGACTTTATAACAGGTTTAAAATAAAAGGTCTGAGATCAAAATTAATTTTACTCTCTTTACACTACATACAATAAATCCATTTTAGCAAACACAAAACTGAAGCCCTATCCTGGGATGTAGCTGTATAAATTACCTAATGCACCAATTACTTCTCTATGGTTTTTTTTTTTCATGGAAAATCATGACAGGTTTGGATTTAGAAGTACTGTTACAGTATAATATTTCTGAAGAGAGGAAGGAAACTATTTATGCTAAGGAATGAACTATAATTCCTGAGAATGTAATGGTATTGTCCCTTGAAAACCTCAAGCTGAGATACAAGAGCTTGCTTCCTGCCTTGGCAGGCTGCTGTGGAGCAGGGATGGAGGTGGCCACTGGTTTGAACTGCACCCCCTGATCATAAGTTCAGGCTCCTGACAAGTTTTGATTTATAGCCAGGCAGGTTTAGGAATTAGGAGAAGGCAGAGAGCTGCTCCACTGAACTCCATTGTGTCTGGTCCTGGCTTTGCCCTCTGAAGGAGGCTGCTGCAAAACAGGGCTGGGAGTTCTCTGTCCATGCTGTCTTTTTGTGGGGCTGCTTCAATAGAGCAGTACTGGAATGGAAAATTCACCCTGACAAATGAGTGAGCCCATCCATTAATTCTGCCAGGACTGAAATGCATTGCTCTGAAACTGGAATCTCTAAAGGCATGAAACTCATTACCTCTTCAAGCTGTCAAGTACAACTAAAATCTAAATTTTTAAACCTTTGTTTTTCTTGACACTGATTTCCTTTTTGGGGTGAACTTGTTTAATGCTCTTTGCAAGGCACTGAACTGAAACCTAAGTTTCTGGAGAGTTTCTCAGAGTTGCAGGTTCTGGTTAACAGCAGGATGATGCTCATTAGTATGACATTATTTTATTACTAGATAATTAGACTGATAATGCTAATTCAGATCTTGATCACTTTGATAACAGCAAAGAATGAAGCTGATAATGAGGGACTCTAATTTGTTAAGTGGGTATTTGTTCACTGAGCCTAGATTGACTGCCAAAAATATTTCAAAAATTATTTTCTTCTTTCACTCTCTTTACATTTTGGTGGTTCAAAACCACTAAATGGACATGGGACAGACCACCTGAATTTGGGAGAGTAAGATATGGTTAGCAAATGGAATCACTAAATATTTTATTATAAATTAAACTATCAATGGCTAATTTTATATTTTAAGATAATACTGTTGGGCTCTTAAAAATGGGTTAAAATCTTTAATTCTGGGAATGAAGAAATCACTAACACAATTGAAAACATATTATGTAAATGTAAAGATGAAATGTAGATAAACTAATCACTCAATGCTTCAGCCTGTCAAATAATTTTATACTTTAACAATTGTTTTGCCCAGAACATTTTCTTCTCTCTAAAGAGAAATAATTCCTTTGAATCTCCTGCTTGAATGCATACAGGGAACATAGGAATTATTCAATATGTGATTTGCAAAAGTTACGAGTTGGTTTGTGTCTGGGCATCCAACAAAACTCTGTGCTGGCCACTTTGAGGATTTCCCTCTTCACTGACTTTTCCCAGTGCTCAAAATGTGTGTTAGAATTCTATTTATTCATTGCTGAGTAAGGAATGGCACAAACCCATAACACTTCAATATCTTCCTGTTATGAGAGGGCCACAAGAATTCCTCCTGATGCTAATTAAAAAAAAAGTTCATTTGTATACATCATTTGCTGTTTACTCTCTGAATATTTAGCAGCAGAAAATTACTGGCAGGAATTGTTACTGACACAGCAAATTTCAAATTGACACTAGGGAGCATTTGTGGGAAATATGTCTCACAGCTGGAGTAGGAAGATTGAGAATAAAATCATCACCTTAATACTCTGTGATCTCAATGGGTGAAGAAATCAGCATGTTTTGAATGTCTAAAAAATTAGTGAAAAACAGGCAGCAGAACAAGTGGCTTTTACCTGCAAGATGCCTTTTAAACAGCATGGAATTGCAGGTAATGCAATCATCTAAAAGGGAAGCCCTAAAGAGATCTCTCTCCCTCTGGAATTTGGTACTAAAAAAAAGGCAGGTGACAATGGACAGAGACATTCAAAAAATTCAGTGCCAATGGACATGTAGCTGGGGCACTAAATATATGCTTATTAAGTACAAAATAGTACAAATATATGAAAGCAAGTATTTGAATCAGAGTGTATAGATTTTCACATACGCTTTCTGTATTTTTTGACACCAAAGACATTGCTAAATCCCAAGTGTAACAGTACATGCAAGTGCATTATTTCCATAAAACATCAGGTTTACTTTCCCTTTCTCTTCCCCCTTTAACAATTAGTAAATGCAAATAATAAAAGAAACAGAAAGATTACCTTGAGTTAATGGAATTACAGAGATGTTGGGCCTCTAATTAGAAAAACTTGGAAATGTATTGGGCAGTTTCAATATATCCATGGTATAGAAGAGCACCTTTTGTTAGTTTTTCTCCTCCCTGAACATGATCATCTTTATGTCCTTCTGGCAGTACAAAGAAGGTCTCAGACAGGTTTGCTCTTGGTTTTAAGAAGTTACAGAACCAAAGGGAAATAAAAGGGCCTTGGTAAAGAGTTAATGAATCATTCCTGTCTTCTAGAAAGCCACACTGCAAGTATTGGAAGTGATGCTTTGGATGCACTTCCCCAGTGGTTTTGGGTGATAATTTAGAGAGCAGTGTGGTGAACTGGAGCTAATATACAGCCACCTTCAAAATTTTAGGTCTAATTGTAAACTAAATAGTACTGCCTTGGATGAGAACTGTCCCATGGAGTTTAAACACTTTTGTGTTCCTGTTGGAGCAGAGTTCCTGGCAAAATGAGACAGCCTGAGGCCAGCTGAGTGCAGGATGTGTCATTTGCTGCTGCTCACACAGGACAGCTGATTTATCATTAGCAGTCCAAGCCCAGCTGCTCATTGTTCAACAGAAAAGAAGAAACAATTCTTGTTTGGCCTTTCAGTCGTGCAGTGTGAGGTTTAATTCCAATTCTGTCATTACCTGCACATACAAAGGTTTTCAGGACTGCTCTCTCTGACTTGGTGAGGTTGTCTGCTGTAAATCTCCTTGCAATGCAAACTACACCAGTCATTACTAAGGCTGGTGGTGGCTGTGTTTACATTGGAATTACAGAACTACATCAGCATTTCAAGAAAATATTGCCATACTACCTGTGCTTCCGTTTGCAGAGCTGGATTTGTTTTCACTGGGCCCTAGATTTTTTCTCCAGATTTGCTATACAGACCCTGAAATTCATTAATCACATGTTAGCTCTGGGGTACTAAGCCCAACTTCACAAGAGGGTGGAAAGTGTGGAGTGAGGGACAGGGTAATTTTACTCTTGCTAATAGCTCTTAGGTAAAGCAGTTCCTAAAGCAACAGATTCTCTTTTCTTTTTTTTTTTGTTAAGTTTCTCAGTCTTTTACTCTCACCATTCTTAACAAAAGGCTGGGTCTTGATTCTCTTAGTTAAACCTAGCTGGATGCCAGAGGAGTTTAAAGTTTTCTGTGTGCTAACATTGAATGAAATGTGTTAATTTTCTTTGCTAAATAACAGGCTCCATGTTTCAATCTGTCTTTCATCTGGTATATCAGACATACATGATCGGTGTTTAATGAATGTACCAAGGTATTTGTCTTAGAAATGATAACTATATAAATAATTCAAATACTCAGAAATAAAATTACTGTGGCTTGCCTTGTGCTTTCTCCCCTGGCAATGTGACACCACGAGAATGTGTGGGTAGGGAATGCTGCCTGTTAGTGATGGACAGAGGATTTCACTTCCTGCACAACAAACTGAAGATTGTCAAAAATATGAAAAAACAGCTAATATATTCTGATTTACCAACAGACCCCTAAAACCAACATCAGAGGATAAAAACTGAGGAAAGCAACAGGTCTGAGCTGTTTCAATAACAAACTCCTTCACAGTGGTGTGGGCTGATCAGAATCCTGCCCGAGAGGCTATTCCTGAGACTGGTATGGGAATCACACTGGAATTGTGATTCAGCTGTACATTGCAGTGACAAATATCCCTATCTTCAAGTATAACCCCCCTTTATGCAAGATATTTTGTACCATTGCATTAGATCAGAAATCTGGTGAAACATTAGATGTCCTCAAATCTGTAAATTTTCTATTAAACAGGGCACCTTACACTTGTGAAACATCTACAAGAGCCTGGTCAGTGTGCACTGGCCTCTGACAAATACTGTTAATAGGGGTGGCCTTAGTAGAGGGATTTTTCTAAGGGAAGAAATATCTAGGCATAAAATAAATGTTCACCCAGTGTAATTGTTTAATGTCCAAAGTGGCACTGAAAAGCCCTGCTGCTTGCAGGCGGATGGTCCAGAGCAAGGCAGGGCAGGGTGCTGAAGGACAGAGGGTGGGAAATGGGCCGTGGTGGAAGGGGAGGGCTGGAGAGAGAAGCAGAGCATTTCAGTGAGGAGGCGAGAGATGCCTGTAATGCCTTCCAAGAAAAATGAATCCAGCAAATAAGCTTAGAACTGCTGCCAGATCTAACATTGCTGATGGCTTTACAAGACAGGAAAAACAAAAAAAAGAAAGAAAGGAAAGCAAATAAATTTTTTCTAATGATACTCAGATTGGTATTATAATTTTTGGGATCTATTTGTGTAGCTTTGCTTTTAAATTACAGCAATATTAAATAAATTCTTAATAGATTTCATGTTTTTTCTACATTTTTAGGTCTTTTGATAAAAGGAGGAAAAAAATATATTACTCCTCTTGAAATCTATTCTGCTCCATAATTATACCTTACTACTTTGCAGTTAGGGTGTAAGAATGTTGCTTGGGACATAAGTTACATACTAAAATATTGCTGCTGGTATTGTGTAAGAAAATATATATATGTGCATATCTATGTGTGTGTGTGTATAAAATATCTCATACACATTGCAGGTCAAAATATTGTCCTTTTTCATTACTCTTCTGTGGATTGAAATGATACCGTGAAGAGACTGGTGCTTCTTAGTCTACTTCAGTGAGAGTGTCTGATTTTCTTAAAACTAAACTATCTTCTGGGGAAAGGAAATGCACCAGGTCCTCATGTTTTACCTAGCATTTAATAATTCATATACAATGAATGAGGGCTAAAATACCTTCTTTCCAAGTGAAAATATAAACAACTCTTTCCCCTTTGAAAAAAGTGGGTAGCTACAAAACTTTGGAAATTATTTGAAACATATAAAATACTGGATAAAAAATAATAATTTTGTTTTGCATTTTGGGATTTTTCTTGTATTTTATTTCATTATTTATTTGCATTTTATTTCAGCTGTATGTTTGTTACTTTTAAGATGTCCACTCAAGGTGGATAGAATAATACTGTAACTTTATCACAGATCAGGTTGGTGTTTTTGTTTCAAAAAATCCCTTTGCTTGCCAAAACCTGTTATTGATACCAGTGTGTGAGGTGGGAGGGTAACACAGACTTCAGAGGAGTCAAATGTCATTTATCTGCATCATGTTGTTATCTAGACATGCTTTTGGAAAGTGCCCTTTCCTTGCCTGCTGATTATGATATGAATCACATTATGAGACATTTGTATCCTCATATCTCTCTACTAAACAAGCCTTTACAAGGGCAAATTTGGTGTGATTCCTGATGTCCTGTATTGCTGGGAAATTAAGTGATTTCATGTCTTATGAATGCTTGGTGTAGGGTATGCTATGAAAAATATCCTTTAAAAATCTGCTGAAAATACTTATGAAGTATTTGAAGACCCATAACTCTATAACTGACCACCACAAATTATATTAAAGAAGGAGAATGAAAAAAGTAATTCTTTTGCTGATGGAAGTTGGCAGATGTATCACTCATTTTCTTAGTGAAATGGATTTGGCGGAATTAATGTTGGACATAAAACTTCTTTTGAGAGGCAAATCTGCTTAAATTGCAACCTTCTAAATACGATCAGTCTTCCATAGGAATAGGAATGAAGATTTCTAATAAAATACAGGCTTAACTGGAAAAGTGCTTTAAATGTGTGCAGGAGAGGGCACGGCCATTTCCAAGAACCAAGCCTGGCACTCCTGTGTGTCTCAGACCCTGCTCATGAGGGCAGATACATTTTTTGGGCAAACACTGCCTTTGCTGATGTTTTCTTTGGGCAGAACTGATTTTGTTTGGGAACACTGATTTTTGTATTTTAGCTTCAGCTGTTACAATTCTCCCTTTCAGTCTAGAGTTAAATTTTCAGACTTGTAGCCAATGATGCAGCCATCCAGCAAAGTGCAGCACAGGCCTTTTCCCACGAGCAGGGGATCCTTATTCTGCTCTTCTCCAGCCTGAATAACCATCCTCTTATGTGAAGCACCTGCTCCTATTTTAAGGGTGTTTCTCACCTGGTACTGAGCTCTTGCCTTGCTATTAATATTATTATTTCATTTAATAGTGAAACAACTACTTGGCCTAACTGTCTTATCCTCCCTTTTGTCATGGAACAACTTTATCTCTTTGGAAATGGGCATTCTTAGGAGGGCAAGTGTGCTTCCTACAGATCATGTAGTGATGGTCTGGGGCAGAAATGATATCTTTGTTAAAATAATTGGTCTCAGAAAGCTGCCAGTAGGCACAGAGAATTCAGAGAATTGTGTGCATCAAGGATGAACTGCTAGCATTTACATGAGAGTTTGGGAGGGTTTCTTTACCAAAGCTTTCTTTTTTCTAAGATAGTTTTGTATGGTATTGTTCAGTCAAACCTATTTCCTGACAGATCTGACAGAATTATCTTCCTCAAAAGGATCTTTTTGAGATAAAAGATAAATTCTTTTTTTTTTTCTAATTATTTTGTCTTTTCAAAAGTTGTGGGAGGCAAGAAGTTAATCAGACAAACAATAATTTTTATGTAGATAATTTACATACAACTGAATCAGAATTGCACTTCTCTGCCAGCTTTCAATGGCCATGTCATTATGTCTCAATAATATAAGTTAAATTTTTTAAATTTCAGCCTGGCTCTGAGTTTTAATTCCTAGTTTAGTCGTTTAGTCCTTGACCAATCTGGGTCATATTAAAATTTCCTTCTCTGGGGTGCCTTTCCCATCTTCCCCTTGGTCTGTCACAACATTGACGTGGTAGTTGCTGTGCTCACTCTGCCCTTTTGAAACCTGGTGGACCCTTCCTAAATTCAGTGACTCTGGCAGCTGGAGAACCATTCATGATGGGTTTGTTGGTATTTTTAAACCTTTTGTTGCTGGAGCACTTTTTTAACCACACCACTGCAGCAGGAATTCCTTGATGAAGCAGTGGATGCAGAAGTCAGGTGTTGTTCCCTTGCTCAGATTATCCTGTGGCTTCACTGGAAGTTGATCCCTTGCTGCACTCAAGAAAACTGAACTCAGTCCTCTTAGCAGGCTGAAGTCAACGTGCTGCAGAGGTGAAAATGTTTGAATTTTTGTGGCTGCTGCTGTGGGGAGGCTGAGCAGCCTTGGACTGCAGTGGCTGCTCCTCCTGAGCAACAGATGGGGTCAGGGTTTCACAGCTAAAACAGGCGGTGTCAGGTGTGATTCAAAGCTTAAATCTGTGATTGATTTTTTAATTTGTAGCCTGGACTGAATATGTGCCAATCTTCTTTAAAGTGACATTGGTTCTCTTAAACAGCCACTGTTTTGTTTAAAAAAACCAAACCAGACGTCCTCAGGCATCCTTGGATGTTCAAAACTATAATGCATCCTTAGCACCTGAGCTAAAATACATTTACTTTAGTCTTTCATGGTTCACCAAGTGACTTTGAGCACAAGCTATCAAAATTATGTGCCTGGCAAGAGAAGGAGGTCTGCAGCTGGAAAATGAGGGTGTCCAAGTGCATCCCACTTGACTTGGGGTTAGCAGGAATCTCAGATTCGGGAAACGAGTCGGTGCCTCGCTAAGGAAACCAGCAAGGGTATGACAACAAGTAAGACACACCAAAGAATTTGTTATTCCCTTCTTTCCTTTTTCAAACACAAAATGTGACCCGAGTAACTTTGTCTCTGCTCCCTCAAGGACGTGCTCATTATTATTCTGTGTGGGGTCAGGGTGGGAAGGAGGTGGGTTATGCTGTGCTTAACAATGGGCCTGAAGAGCTTAACCAAATCAGACCAAGGATAAAGGAATCGATAGAAAGAGACAAATAAAATAAGCAGTGCTGCTTTCTGAATATCACATTAGTGTCGCACATTCTCCTTTCTGTTTTGTGAAAGAGAAGCTCTGAGCTCATATAAATGTCTGTTTATTTTTCAGGTGTGCTCAAGAGCTCTCCCTCTTTAATGACAGAAAATTGAAGGCAGACAAAGATGGATGGAGGGAAAACACAGAACACAAACACAAAAATAACTGGGATAAAGTAAAGAACCCAGGATTTGGTATTAGTTATGAGGAAGTAAAAAGAGGATCACCAGAATGAAAAGACACCTCCTCCCTCTCTTTCCCAAACAAAACAAACAAAAAAAAGCCACCAGTAATGATAAATTACCCTAGTGGCCCATGCATTCCAGTAGTTTTGGGGTAGGATTAATCCATCCCAATTCAGGTATCCAAAGAGTATATTTTTGTGTTTGACCATTTATATTTTATAATAAAAGAAAATAACTAGGTGCTGTCAAGGAATAATTGACCCTATAGCAAAGCTAGAAATTGGGAGAGTGTGTAAGTCCTAGGACATCAGTAATATTGAGGTATTTTGGTGTGATATACACTAGATGTAAGTGTAGCCACAGCTTCCTATTTAGTCAGGATTTTTGTACATCCCTATTCTTACTGATTTTTTCTTTTGCTGAAAGGCTTGGGGCTGCTTTCTGTTTGTTACTCTAATGATTTTACCAGTGAAAACACAACTCCCTTTCTTGGCCTTTTAATCCAATCATCTGGATCTGCATGCAGTGGTTCACAGTCAGCATGGGGAATTTCAGTTGAAAACAGCCTGTGCTGAACTGTTAATGTTTTCATTGAATTGTCAGATTGGTGAATTCATTGATGCATCACCAAGTGACATTCTGAGAATATTCATAGACATGTTTGGCTTAAAATTTCTGGAGAAAAGGGATAAAAATGTCTATTTTGCTGTATTTTTGCCATATGAAAATGTTTCCATACCCCCTGAAGATCATATTTTGTGTGAGTAAGGCCACGTTCTGGGAACAAATAATTTCTGGGTAAGCATGTAAAAGGAGAGCGAGAATCTTTACTCCCCCAGTTCAGAAATTTAGTTCTCTCTCCTGGACAGCCACTTTTAATTGCAGAGCTGCCCATTTGCTGTGTTCCTGACACTGAATCCTGTATAAAGCCATTGCATTTTGTTGCTGACTTCATAGAAATAAGCTTGACACTGCTGACTTGAGAGGCATCACTGAACTTTGCTGTGAGAGGGTAAAAAAGCATTAAGGAAACAAAATAATACACAATAGATTAAAAAGGGCCAGAACCCCAAAATGCCTAATAAAAAAGAGAGGAAATTATTGAAGAAAACTGAAGAATTATCTGGCTTCATGTGGAAGGTGACTCTGCTAGCTGTGGTGCAGAAGAGACTGAACTGAGAGCTGTCTGCCAAAGAACAGGAAAGAAATGAGAGGAAACTTCCTGCCTGTACAGCTGCAAACATCTGAGGAGGAGGAGTGAGAGCCACCCACTTATCCAGAAATGCCTTTCAAGAGCCCTTTTGAAACGGTGCACTTGGGAGCACATTTACCTGAACAACAGCAAGTAATCCCTAATTGAACTGCCAGAGGCTGCTCCTTGACAATGTAAAGCTTTTTACTTTTATCCTTCCCTTTCCTGGTGCTGATTGATAGATAGGTTGATTCTGCAGTTGCCACTGCAATAGAAATCATCACAATACTATCAAGTACAGTTTGGAGAGGGTTTTCATTCTCTCTCTTCTCAGTAATTTTATCAAGATCAAACCAAACCAATTGGCTTAAAAACACTTGAGTTATTTAGAAACAAATCCTTGCCCATGTAGTTCTGATTTCTGTAAGTCATCCAAAAATTCAAAAGATAATAAATCTTAAAAGAAAAGTTAAGTTTTAGTGTGAATTTAAAGCATCCATGTGCCAATATTCATTTGAAAGTGAATTAATTGAAAACTTTGAATTAGCTACTTATCATGGGTCTAGTTGTATGTGTGTATATACAATTTAATGAATTTCTTGCTATCTCTAAGTTTCTATTTTAAAAAATTACTGCTATGTTTTAGTTGCTGCTGTGGCTAAACCTGTGAGATTTTAGGGACAATATTTCTTCTTCATGCCTGAGTCTTGAGTATTGTTTTCATTAAAACAGCAAGTTGGGAAAAGAAAATCTGTTCATGAGAAAAGAGCCATCCATCTACATGCCACACACTCAGAGTCTGGATCAGTTTGCACAGCCTGTTCTCACTGAGCCCAGCCTTGTTCACATGTGCTACATTTAGCATCAGCTGAGGCATTATATAGAAATATGTTGTATTTTCCAATTCTTTGTCAGACACCTACAAGTTTGCTTTAGTAATTTTAATTTTATTACAAGAATACAGTATCTGGACCTTTTGTTGACTTTGTTCATTGCTTTCACAGCAAGACTCTTCATGAAAATCATTAAAGACTCAATGAATCTTACAGATACCATAATGTGAGTATGTTCTCATCTTTCTTCCCAGAGGTGGTGGCCCCTGCTGAGTATGTAAACAGAAATGCAACCAAGTGTTGGCTGCAAGAAATGATGAAATAAATTGTTTAAACAGCACCAGGAGTCTGGGTGAACCAGACTCTTCTGACACTGATGTCTTTTCTGGGTTCTGTAAAAGGAAAACCCTACAGCATTTAGAGCAAGAAATATCTTCAGCTTTTCCCTTTTAATAACTAATAGTTCACTTATTTTTTAAAAGAATTTCTCTATTTGCACTTGAGGACACAGAACAGGTAGGGACACGGTCACATATATGGTGCTGAGGAATCCCACCACTGTGTTCAGTTCAATCAGTCAATGTGTGACTAAAATATATAACTCAGCTGAAAATGCTGGAATCACTGCCACTCTGATGCCTGTTCTTGTCTCTAAGTACTGGAGGAGGAGTGCATCTCACCTGTTGTCCATGAAACTGGTAGAGGAATAGAAAAGAGAAAAATTCAGCAGCTTGTCCATGTAAAGAAAGTCTTGGG
Organism: Cisticola juncidis; assembly: GCA_013400215.1. Lineage (NCBI taxonomy): Eukaryota > Metazoa > Chordata > Aves > Passeriformes > Cisticolidae > Cisticola > Cisticola juncidis. The sequence continues at coordinate 636,116 of VXBR01010920.1, forward strand.
TCAACCTGTGATAGATTTAAAGCTCTTAATGTCCTTCACCCCAGCACTGCTCCTGGTGAATTTGCTGCTCCCAGGGAGATCTGTGTAGCGATTTCTCTCTGTTATTTGAAAAACTTTTATCTAAAAAACTAAGGTTTTGTCCTTCAATTATTGCAATAACCCAAAAAACCAACCAACCAAACAAACAAACAAAAAAACCCCCCAAAAAACCAAAAAAAACCCCCAAGCCCTTTACATTATGAAATGTATTTGTCTACTTTATTATTTATTTTAAAAGAAATCCATTAAATATCTCATGTGGATTTCTTAAAAATGCTGATCTACTGCACCCCTAGAAAGGGGAAGTTGTTGGCATTTTAGGCCACCTCTCTCTTCAGTTTGATTGATGATTTCTGATTTATTTATCAATCACACTCACTCCCCATCCCTATGTAAGATGGGATAAACCTCATCCCAAAATTTGACACAATCCTGGCACTGATTGAGGTGATCAGCCATCAGTTTTATCCTTCAGAATAAAATGTGGCAAGTGAATAAAGCCTGATGGCATGGCTGTGCAAAATTTCATTTAACAGCTCATTGCAGGCAGGCCAAGCTGGATTGCCAAATATATCAAATCACTTTTATAGATCTAAGCTGTCTACCTTCTGATTTTCTTAATCGTAAATGGTATAACAGATATTGCTATGGTTTTCCCATGCATTGTAAAAGGAAAGTGTTTCAAATAAGGAGCAGAGCAAGCTGATTTGTTTGGTTAAGTTTACAGGTATAGGTTGTATGTACTCCAGATGTTTGCACACATTCCCAGAGTCCTAGGGCCCTTTGTTTCTCCTGAATCCACTCTAAATACTCCCAACACATCCAGTCAGTAGGCAGTTGTTGTCAGAGAGTTCCTAAAAGGGCTGGTCTGTTATATTTATGTACTTTTCATCCAAGAATGAATAGTTTTTGCTGTGTTGTTTTCAATTCCAGATACAAGGAAATATGCCAGAGTGCAAGCTGCTTGTTTTGTTCACAGCTCCCTTTTTGGTTCTGAGTTTTAGTACATGGGATGATAAAATGTATCTATTCCTGGCACTGAGGCTTTCCCTGGATTTTCACCATGGATCTGATCCCTGTATCTGTAATAATCCCTAGGTGTTTCTGGCTTCCTGTATGATCTCTACACACCTCACACACCTGTTCTGGGAGGGAAGGAGCTGCCATTATCCCCTTCTGAAAGGTGAGGAGGAAAATGACTTCTCTAAGATCCCACACAAACCTTAGTTTGGGATGGAACAGAAGCCTGTTGGGAATTCCCTTTGATTCTGGCTTTGGATACTTGAGCCCAGATACTTTATTATCACCAATAATAATCAGCTCTGTAGATCTCCAGGATTCTCCTTTCCACCTACTTCTTATGAATGAGATTTTGAATAATCATCAGAAATGTCACTTGAGACTGGGGAATCCCAGTTCTACTGTTGTAGACCCCCTGAAGCCCGGATGAAATGTCCCCAGTTTGGCTGAGTATCATTTATTGAGGTGACCTTCACTGCTTAGCAGCAGCAGGATTTGTCAGCTGTATTAGAAAGTTCTACTCTGCGTGAGTTTAGTAGAAATGTGTTAGAAATGTTAAATCTCACTGTGGGAATGGAAATCAGTGTGGGAAGGTTCACAGGGGGGTCAGGACAATTGTCACATAATGCTTAACTAAGCCAAATTAGCTTCTAACGCTTCGTAGAAGGTTTTTACAGTCAAAGAATTATTCAATATTTTGCAAGCTAAAGGCTCTTCAGGGCTAAGATGTCAGACCTAGAATGCATTTGTACGTCCAAAAAGAAAAATTAAAATCAACATAAACCAGAGAATGAGAAATTGGAGTTCAAATTCATTTTGGCATTATTTGAGTAGATAACTGCAAAGGAATTTCTGTGAACAATTACTGTTATTCAACAACTAAATTCAAATTTTCAATGACCTTAAAAATAATTTTTTTCAAATTATTGGTGTTGGAGTGGGTAGAATACCTCATACATAAATGAAATGCATATCACAATAGTTTATTCTGCCCATAAATGCTGCTCAGAAATAGAAATGGAGCATTAATCTTCACACTGATTGGTACTTAGAGGTCTAAACCTGATGTTTAATTTACATCAGGGACACTCTTTTACAAATGATAAATATAAGCAAAGTCAGCCTTATCTTACAGCTCTTTTTCCCATAGAAATGAAGATTTATGACAATATGTTGTTTGTGAATGAATATAGGAAGGGGTGTCTGAGATATTTTTGTCTTTTCTTAAGAGCTATGCCTCTTTAGCTGAACCCAGACAATCAGGTCTCAGAAATGCAATGAAAGTTGTGGAATGAAAACATTTGGTACAGGGATATCTCCAGTGTACCCTATTTAGGGAAAGGTGACAGTATTTGTTCAGCCCTTACTAAACTTGATACAAGCTTCACTGATGTCCAAGCAATGGAAAATCTCTTTGGAGCTTTTACTCATTGGTTGCACATTCTTAGTAAATTCAGTCAATCTTCACCTGTTCTTCTTCTTATAAAGCTTCTCCTTTCTCTCTGGATGTTTTCTGATATTCCATGTTCCTCTTAAATTCCAGGCAGACCTGTTGGTAGCTGTGTGTGTCTCACCCTGGCATTGAGCTTTCAGGAGAAGAAAAATAGGAAGCAATGGTAAGAGAGGACATTCAGTTCTCTGCAGAATAATCAGTACAGACACCCTGGGTATGAAGCAGCTCTGTTAACTCAGAGCTAACACAGGCCTTGTTTTCATAAAGACCCTTTGGTCTGCAATGCCAATTGAGTACCAGCTCTTGGATGAATACTGAAAAGCACTGAGATATGAACAAGACCTTCTGAATGCTGCACAGTTTTTATCACCTGTCCAGTCGACAGCAAAAGAAGTTATATGGGTTGGGTGGTCATTGGGAACCAAAGTATTAATTTTTTCACATTTAACATGTGATTGAACATTGTGGGGTATATGGTCAATTCAGTTGTTATTGGATTTGCATTCTCTTAGAAGGGGCTGGAAAGAATAAGGAAGACAGGAAGGTGAGAATAAGGAGGGAGGAATTCTTATTTTAGCAGTCATTCATCTATCAGACAGCAGCAAATGTGTTACCATAAGTATCCATTGAGAGACAGCATTTGTATAATTGGAAAATGTGCTCAAAAGCTGCAAATTACAACTGGATCATTTTTCATTTTAAAATAAGGAAAACAAAATGAGAAAGTATTCTCCTATCTCTTAAATTGTTTTGGGACATCTTGAAGTACAATTTATTCTTTTGAAGTTAGATCTGCATCATGGGATTTTCTGCAGTGCCTTGCAAATCATTCCTAGCACAAATTATTCCTGAATGCAACCACCAAAAGAGCCCTCTAGGAGAGAGAGATGCACCTCATATTATTTTTGACTGTACTTAATATTTCAGAGGCTGTTTGCTCAAACAGAAGGACATCCCTCAAATGCAACTTCACAAAGGGCTTATAGGATTTTTCTTCCTGCCTCATTACAATTGCAGTCTGCAGCCCTGTAGAAAATGTCACTTGAAGAGTAAAAGCAGGAAATGTTGTCCTGAACAAGACTATGCATTGGGCACACTCTCACAGCCAGTCCTCCTTAAAACCTCAGTAATCTGACTGAAGAGTTTAGAATTGATTTTCTCTCTTTTTGCTCTCTCCAACTTTAATTTGCAGTGTTGTAGAGTGCATTCATGCTCCTCTAAATGGCACAGCAGTCCTGGGCTCCATGCTTTTGTCTCAGATAGTTGCCAGTAAAACAGGTACTTTCTTTGTTAACAGCTCTGCTCAGCTAATCCCTGAATTGATCAGTGGGGGACAAAATGTGGGGCCCTGGAGGGAAAGATTGAAGATGTAGAGTGTAGAAAGCAAAGATGTCCACAGAGACAAGAGAGAAATGTTTCCAGCTGTTTCCATGGCTAAAGGAGGGATAATCTGTGCTGGGTGACCTTAGAAACAATTCTGAGACACCAAAAATGGGGCTTTGCCTTCACAGCCCTCACACCTGCGGGTGCCAAGGAGGGGTGGAGGTGGCTCCTTGTGCTTTGCTGCATTCCAGAGGTCACTTTGGCAGTGGTAAGACTGGCAGCAGTCACTGATTTATTGCAGAACAAAAATAATGCATTATCACAAGTATCTATTGAATGACAGCATTTGTACAATTGGGAAATTTGCTCAGAGTCTGCAAATTGCTATTGGATCACAGAAAACATTGCATTGAGGGCATAAAATCAAGGATTAGAAGCTCTTAAATCTCTAGCTGCCTTACTTAACAGAGAGAGGTGTATTAATGCATTTCCGGATTTTATAAAAATCACTAGATATTTTTTCGTTCCAGAGAGCTTAAAGTCATTTTAAAATACAGTTCAAATCATGTTTCAAATATTTTAGAGTAAATGAAAATATTTTCATTTTATTTTAGCCCTATTTTCCTAATAAAGGAGATCAGTATGGTGAATTTTTGTCCATCCTGTGCTTGTTAACTTGTCACAACTAAGTCTGATAGCAGTACAATATTTTACATTAATAGTTCTGTTGAGGGCAAAGAGACAGTAAAGGCTAAAATCTCACTGTGATGTGAGTTCAAGTCAGGTATTCCTCGTGGCCTGACTGTCAGAGCAGGCAAAGAGACAAATAGGAAAGAAGCTGAGGATGTGGGGAGGCTTTGGAGGAGGCACCAAGATCCTGTTGAAGATTGGAAGAAAGAATTCTTAGGTGTAAAGAGAAGTTACTGCTAAAGTAGAGAAATGTGGGGATTTCAGGCACAAATCCACAGAAGTGAGGTCTCCCAAGTTAAATACAAATACAGTCTTGCATAAACACAGAAACAGTAGTCCCGTGTTTGAAAGTGAACATGTTCCACTGGCCTGAAGCTGAAACTCATTTGTTGCTGTAAAGAATGAGAAATATTAACACCCAAATACTAAAATCTTGACAGAAAAAGTCTCCATCAACAATGCAATTAGATATGAATTGTAATGTAGTGAGGAAGTCAGAACAAACCTTTCCTTTCTTTGTCCATATTTTTAGCCTGCCAAGGAGTGGCTTTCCTCGCAAGTCTGCAGAAATCCTGCAGTGAGGAGGGGGTGAGCACCAAGGAAAAGTTAGGGCCAGTGTATCCTTCTGAGTTCCAGAAAGGCAGATTTATGGCTTGGGTCTGTCCTTATCAGGGTGATCTGGCTTGTAGCTTGAGTACTAAAATTACTTGCTCTGGACAAATCCTTACTTCACTGAGAACATTAAAATGTCAGGGAGTTTAATATAGAGTAATTGGAGAGAACCCTACTCGAGAAAGAGATAAAATGAAATTCTTAAAACAGATTTTAAGACTGCTGTGAACCCTTTTTGTCTGTCTTGAATAAGTGTGTTCCACTTTAATGGGATTATTTTGAGGCTCCCATCAGGTTTTATGCACAATTTTCTGCTGATTTTCCAACAAAGGCTTCTTTCTTTTTTTCAATAGAATTTCCTTTCTATTGGGTTAACAGTAATGTCTTTATAGCTGGTCAAACATAGTCAAGTTAACTGACACACAAATTATTGAAAAAACTTATTGTTCTGATTCATACATTTACACATTTATTTCTTTAAATATGTATATATATATATATATTAATTATGTCAGTATTTGTTTTCTTCTTTGGCTGCCTAATGTAATGCTTGCAAGAACATTTCCTTTCCCCACCTCAGGATAGAAGCAGTTGTTGTGTTTAGGGTTTTATTTCCCTGCTGTGTCCTCTGTGAGGAAAAAGGAATGAGAAACCACTCAGGAGGAAGGCAAAAAAGAGAAGGGTGAAGGCAACCTATAGCTGAGCATCATTTGCATATCCCATAAAATTGAGTTCAACCAAGTCCACTCCCTGTTCTTACGAAAGAAAAATAACCCATCTCTTATTTTTGTACTGCAGCCTTTGTTTCTCCCTAGAGAGAGGGGAAATACTGTAATTCCAGCTTAGTGGAAATATGTAAGCCTTTTACTCATCTTGTGCATAAAGCTGATAACCTATGCAGTTGGGACTGCTTATTTATTTCTTATTAATTCATTTCAGTTTTTATGAGTCAACCAAGCATTCAGCATTTGTAAAGTGATTCTGGAAAATTATTTTGCATAAGTAATAGTAAACACTGGCACTGCTTCCCGGCAGGGAATGGGAATGATTCATGCAATTCCCAGTGGTCTAATGAGCAGGAACAGGGACTGGAGCCAGGAATGGCTCCTTGGCTGGGTTTGGCAGCAGCGAAAGCCACGGTGATCAGCTGTGCCTCCACCAGCAGGCACCTCCTGCTCCAGGGAATTGCTCACTGGGAGGCACAGAGGGAAGGTCTGGCACACAAACGTGGAGCAGGGGGAGTGGAGAAAGAAGAAGACCTCATACCAGGAAAAGAAAATTGGTTGTGAGCAGTGCTCTGCTTTCTCCCATTAATTTATCAAGATTTGTAGCAACGCCAAAAAGTTTTATATTCTGTGAAGCTCTCCAGAAAGCTTCCCAAGTACGCCTAAGATTTTACAGCCTATGCAAATTTGGTTCTCCCAGGTCTGCCAAGTTCTTGGTATTTAAATGGGACCCCATTACTTCAAACAATTTTGCTGTCAGCTATTACACAGGAAATTCTCCCTCTTTCTCTTGTTTGTTTTTAAGCAAATCCAGTTTCAACTTAATTGTAATTTAGACTTTTATCTTTAAAAATCAGCAAGTGAGCCAATGAAAGCAGTCTATAAAAACATAAATAACAGAGGTAATCAGATATTGAAAATAAAACACACGAAACAAAATCTCATCAAGTAATGAACTGACACAATTTTCTCATTTCTCTTTTTGTCTCACAACAGCTAGATTGTCAGATGACTCATCTGCTTTGATTTAAAATAAGTTCTGTTTCTGTAGAGTCACTTACTCGTATCACTGCCTTTTGTCAGTGAGAATTAGGCAGCCTTTCCAAAAGCTGCCCAGCTCGGAGCAGGGCACAGCTCCGACTGCTCTGCTGAGATATTTTGTTTCCTTCCCATCGAGGGTTGTTGTTTGAGTATTTGTGCTTTGGTCCACAGGCCATTGCAGAGTTGTTTCCATGGACTGCAGGAAACTTTTCTGTCAGTCTGTCCCAACACTTTGGCTCATTCTGCCAAGCTCAGACCCAGAACAGGGCTCTCCTACCCCTTGCATGGACCCTGTTGGCTTTATCCACAGAATCTCTTCAGATCCAGAAGAAAATGAATGATTTTTGAGCACTCGAGTAATCTGAGTGGATGCTCTCAGTCAGCCTCAAAGAATCAGATCCTTGCAGAGGGAGGAGGATTTACTGCTCTGAGCCAGAGCCCTCCCACCAGGCATTTCTGCAGCCTGAAACAGATCCAGTCCCCTCTAATGCTAAGAAAGAGAACAATGCAAATAAATAATTTTCCCATAAATTCTGACATCATTTCAAAGGGAAATATCAGTCACGTTTTGGGTAATTTGAAGGGCTAATGACTCTTGAAGCAATTAAGAATGGAAACAAATAAATAAGCTGAGCACAATGTTATGAAGATAAAAAATATTGGATAGGACTGAGAAAGGGAATAAGCAGTGAATAACACAGAGTAAGGAGAAATAAACACAAATGTAGAAATTTTTATACTGCCCTGCAGCCCAGGTGGTTGTTTCATGTAACTGTAGGTTTTTTTAGCAGTAATAATGAACAACTGTACTATAAAATGTATGGCTGTGCACATAACTACCACAAAAGCTACAGGAAAGACCATTAGTAATTATTATGAACATTAAAAAAACCCTAAAACACCAAAAAACCCCTATGCTTTTGCTATCTGCACATGGTAGTCATCTTGGCTCGGTGAGGTCATTAGAAAAATGCAATGGTTTTGTTTGATCATGATGTAAATGATCCTCCACAGGGACTGCAGTGCTCCCTGAGCCAAGGCCAGTGTGTGAAGCCCATGCTCTTCTCCTAGGGTGGGAAAACAAAAATTAAAAAATCACAGCACTTTATATACCACACACCAACACCTTCCAGTTTGTCAGTTTTTAATATCATGGTGTGGCAACTGTTACTCAATACAAGACAACTGCAAATGTTTAATTTTTACAATAGAGTTATCTTGATTTATTGGGAAGGCAATTATGTTTAGCTGGTTCCATTAATAATTAAATACTTCCATTGGTTTTCCAAATCATTGCCAAACAAATGTGGAGGCTTTTAATTTTCCTACCTCAAATGATTGCTTTGCTCTTCCCAAAGGAGTTTGTTGCATTTTTTTTGGATGTCTCAAGATCATATTCTTCTGCTTTTTTCTTTTCCCACTGTAGGACTGCCTGTTAGTTTATAATCCATAGAAATTGAAAATGCTGCAAATAACCAAGCTGAACATTTGAGAACACAAAGAGATCAGTAACATTTGAAGTAAGTTTGGGCAAATTATCAAGATTAAACCAGCATGGGGTTATGCAAAATTGCTAAGAAAATCATAATTTATCAACGTTAAAACAGAAGGAGGTGCTGAGAAACATTTCAGTGGGTAGCTATTCTGCCTATAAAATTATTTGATAATTGCAGTAAAGATGTAGATCAAGTAGAGATATATGGGTTAAGTTTGCTAAATCTGTAGACACCAAGTAGGCAGGGAGTGCAATTTGCTGTGTTGATGCAGAGAAAATGCCCTGTGGATTGTTTAGGTCCTTTTGGATTCTTTGATTACCCTTTGAGGAAAAAAGGTCTGGATGCAATTTTAGGTCATGCCCTAGAGAGCTTTGTATTGAATAATGGGTGTACAAATGAAGTCCAAGCCAGCAGTGAACAATGGTTACCAAAAATAAGGTACAATATCTTGTCTTTCTCACGAAGTAAAGGTGCTCAGGTGGACCACAAAGGTGTGTTCCCTCCCTCTGGGGGAATATTGAAAATCTGGATGATATTTATTGATTGCTGAGCCGGCAGAAGTTACAGCTAGCAGTGTGCTAGAGACTACAAATGGGGTCAGAGACATTTATTCTAACTTTAGCTCCTGGGGTCACTGGGTGCATCTTTAAAATAACAACTCCTCTCCAGACCTTGTCTGTATTACAGCACAGAATCTTGGCTTCTTAAAATGCAGGGTTGATCTGTCTGAACCACATGGTAAATTGTAGTTAAAAAACTTTAAATATTTGCATTGTGAATCCAATTCTGGTCTCATTTGTTGAATGTATTTTATCACAGCAGAAATACCTTTAAGGATCAATACCAAATTGCCTCTCTAAAGAAATATTGTTCTCTTTGTTGGTGTCTCTAAATTCATTATCAAGAGGATTTTATGGGGAACAAGGATCACATACAAAAGACCCAAAAAGCAAAACAAACCCAAGTCTGAAGTGGTTCTGGATAACATAGTCAGCAAAATCTGCTCGAGATTTCTGCACTATAATCAAACCTTTGCAGCCACGTTACTCAAACCCAGAAGCTGTTACTGCTTTGTTTTGTTTCTGTTCAGGAGAGCACAGCCATGCAGATCAAACTTCAACTTCTTACTTTTATCTCTATCCTCATATTTCAGTGGAAATTAACTGTTCTCTTCATTTGAACAACTTAGGGATTCTATAATCTTCTCATTTTATAAATATTATTGTGTTTATTAAACAGCTAAGCTAATATAACAAAATAGCACAAAGAGAGGCAGCTGAAGAATTGCAAACAGAGAATGATTAGGAGATCAATAAACAGTTCAGTAATTGTGAGATGACTTTGAAGTGACCTTCCAGAACAAAAAAAAGCTCAAAGCTATGCAGGACACACAAATCTTAAATGATAGTTACTGTGCCAAGAGAATTTGAGTAGGTTGGTAATGTTGATTTAGCTGTCTTAATTGTGTTGAGCACTGCAAGACGTAGAATAAAAGAGCAGTGGAGAGAACAAAAGAAGCACACACAGTAAAGAAATACTCGTGGAAAAAAATAATGGAAGAAAAAAAGTGAAATAATAAGATGAAGTAAGGGGGTAAGGACTGAATGCAATAAACTAACGTTATGGCAATGTTCAACCAAAGCTTTCTTTATGATTCCAGGTAAAGCATAATTCCATTGAGGAGCACAGCATTTTAGCTGCCTGTATCACTGTAATGAGGCTGAAAGCCAGAACTCTCATAACGATGTGAGAAATGATGCCTTCAGCCCCACCAGTATAAACTTCTCCTATGAAGGTGTGTGCTTTTTTATTTATTTTATTGTATTTTGAGGCCAGTTATGTACAGAAAAAAATTCTTGTGCTTCCATTTAATTTTCCTGTTACATTTAATGTTTCCTCGAGGCTGGCAGAAATATTGCTTGATTTTCTTTAAATGTTAATGTTTCCAGAGACTCAGTCTCACACATGCAGAATGAGCCTTCACTCCACTTATACTATTTAGTGTATAATGTTCCAAAAGATCCTATTTTATGGAACATACAAAACTGTGGGAGATGATAGTGGGTGATACAAAATATACAGAGCCACTTTCATGTTTTCTGTCAAAATTTTAAGTGCTATTTCAATGCAGAGTTTTGTTAAGATACTGCTGCTCAGACAGGTCCATTTTCCTTCACCCTGGACAAACTTTATTTTATGAGAAAATTGCTATTTTTCTTTTTGACAAATAGTTGAGAAATAGGGACAAAAGTGTTTTTATTTTTTTTTTTAGTGACTCCAAGCTCCTCCAGCAAAACCACTTCAATTAGGGGATGTCAGCATGCATGTCAAATCAGCTCCATCTTGAACTTCCAGGTAGGAATAGCCTTCAGGAGGCAGCTTAATTGCTGCTGTTTCACAGTGTGTGGCTGGGAGTTGGCAGTGTTTGACTAGGTAAGCTGTATTAAAAATTGCTTACAACAGAGGTATTTGGGAAAGTCATGAACCATTTGGCAACAGAATGGAAACAGAGAACAGGTTACTGAATTATGGCTTCATTTCAAATTGTTTTCTAGTGATAAGTTTGAAGAAACCTTCTCAGCAGAAAAAAGACCAAGGGATTAGGGAGATGATTTCAACCTGGAAAAAAAATGAAATTGGTAAGGGTTTGCTTGTTTTTTCTTTTTGTCTTAGGAAAATAATACCAGGCGACCACTACTCATTTCCAGCTTCACACCCCAGTGAAACAGAACATTTCTTTTCATGTCAGATGACATTTTCTGTTAAGCCCATGACAGTTTAATTTCAGTTAACCACTGCTAACAGCATGAGAATACAAAGAAAGGAGACAGTGCCACAGTTACAGGCTGCATATGTAAATTAGGTAATCCATTGTGTTGGGTCATTGGGGAGGTTGTTGATTATTAAAATCTGAAAAAAAAATTTCTTCCCTCATCTTTCTGACATCCTTTCTGCCTGACTGACACTTATAAAAGGTTTTGTCTATAGATATGCAAAACTACCTGAGCCTGCACTAAATTGAAATGGTACAAGGATGAAATATTTGAGCCATAATTTTGTTGTTGATTTGGTGTTCCAGGTTGGTGTCTCTTAACTGGCTCTGTCCTGAGGTTTAACTCTTTTTAATGTCCCTCCCATTTTGTCCATTTTCAGATGATAACATTAACAGTGTTAGTGTTATGTAAACACATTGTAGTTACCTTCTTGTTGTTTTTGGAGGTGGATGGGATGTTCTGAATGGTGCTAGAAAACAGGAGATTCTGGAATGCAGTTAACTCCTGAAAACCCTGTTGTGCCATAGGAATGGTTAATTTTTACAGCTTTTTACTTGCTCTCTTTAATTTTAAGTACTTTACCCAATATCCATCTTATAGAAATGTCAGTAACTGTCCTCTCTACTTTTTGGTAGAGTTAAGCACAGTTTCTTCCTGAAATCCTGTCAGTGTGAGATCCTTTGTACTTTCTAAGAGTCTTATTGATCACAAGTATCTGCCAAGACCTGAAATAATTTATCACTATTGCCAAATTTACCGTTATTACCAATTATCATAGCACCAAAAACATGCAGATAACTTCCACAAATATACAACAGAGAATTAAATAGGGATAATGTATGTTTATTTGGTTTTGCTGCTGATCCAAATGGTATTCATGATTCCATAAATGCTCTCTAATTTGTCCTTACACAAAGAAATTTTCATATACAGTTTCTCAATTGGTTAATGTAAGATAATGACTTTCTGCTTGGAAACAACATTATTTATAGATAAGGAAAGGAAAAGTTTCCATGTGAAAAATTAAGAAAAAAAAGTGTGGGTGAAAGAAAGGAACAAAGAAGACAAATCAAAGGGTATCTTAGAACCCTGCACATTTACCAGCAGTTTGTTTTCTCTCAGCTGGACAGAACCTGCCTGTATTGATTTCATGGGGCTGTGTTTAGAAAAAATAGGAAAAGCAGTTGCTTTTGCAACAGCAAAATTAGGAAAAGCAGTTGGAGGGGGTTGCTTTGAGGAAGAAATTATTATTTCAACAAAATTAAATACCAAGCTTCAAAAATGGGAAAAAATAAACTTTGCCTCAGAGGAACGCCTTCTGTCATTCTCATTCATGTTTGGCATCCTGTGCAGAAATTTGTCCCATGGAATCAGTTATTAAAATCTGTGTAAAGGCTCTCACTGACTTTGCATTGTGCCCTAAAAATGGATCTCTTAAATGTATAGACTGCTCAACAAATGCTTGGCATCTTATAAATAACAGAGCAGTCATTAGAAACATGCAATAATATTGTTGTAGCAATGTGATTGTGGTAATGCAGATCATTTACTGGGCACTCTGTGCATATGGGAATTGCATTTGTGTGGCATAATCAAAGTCAATGACAATCTTTCTCTTGATTTCAATAGGCTTTGGATCAGGCTATTTGAGAAGTACCATTAGCTGTCAGATGTGGTTTTGAGACTATGTGCATCAATCTGATTAATTAGTAGCAATCTAAAATGTTTTCATGAGTGGTTTCTTCAAATTCAGGCTTGCATAAAGAGCGCTGTAATATCTCATTATTGTGGTTCCTCCTACACCCTTTTAAGTTCCTCTTAATTCTCACTTGATAGTAAATTTAACCTCCCTACCAACGTAATTGATTAAATAACAGGGATTGTAATGAAATTCCAGTAATTCTTTCTGCATGCAAAGCTGAAAAGGGATTAATTACTGTCAAAGAAACTTCTGGATTCATCTTTCTCAGATGAATTTCTTAACAAAGTAAGAGTTCTTTTAATCTTTTAAACTTTTCCACTTTGGTTGTGCTCTGTAAATAAAAATGCTCTTGTGTTATTTCCTTTTTTAAAGTGTGGCAGCACTCAGAGGTGACCCGGACATTGGTGTGTTCCCCTGCAAGAATTTCCAGACACAGTTTGTACCCAGAGCAGGATTTGCTCTTTCTTCTGCCAGGGCATTTAATGTGCTGGGGATGGACAGCAGTGGTGCTGCAATGGGAGTGCTGAGAAGCAAACAAAGTTTATCTTTTAATGCTGACATTAGCACACATGGCATCAGCATTCATGGTGTCAGTATTATTTAAGAGGAGCTAGAGCTCTGCAGATTTAAATACTTGTACAATATTTCAATTTAATCAGTTTTTTATTACAAAGCCTCCTTTGAAATGTGATCTGAAAATCATCCAACAAGCAAAGCAAAAAATCCGATTAGAAATAATTTTTGCAGAGTTTTGCTCTTAACTTATTGCTTATTAATTGAAGCAATGAATTCTGTAGCTTTCATCATCAGCCAATTTCAGCCTGCTAAGAAGCATGAAATTTTATCTTCATCAATAAGTATTCCTTTAAAGAAGCTATATAAAAATTGATTACAATGAGTGCTGTGTCTTTACCATTAAGAAAGATAGGTTTGTTTTCATCATAAAAAAAATTAACTAGATTTTTATTAACTGTTTTCTTAAACCCTTGAGGCTGATCATATTTTCCCTTTACTTATATTTTAGCTAAGTCAAATCATACAGAAAATTTGCTTTTTATCTTTCAGCTGCTGAGTTAGGCTAATAATCTTTGGTTGTAAACTCTGCCCTGGCATATTGCATATTATTTTTAACCTGTTGTTAGGTGTACTTGATATAATGCTTCTATTTGTTTACTTCCATGAGTCTTTGACTAACTTGTATGTGAGTGAAAGTGTCACAAATAAAATTTCTCGAAGGTTCTATTTTTGTTCTAGTACTGGGTTTCAGCATAGTACCTTATGAAGGGTTTTGCAGAAGTTTATTACAAAAACTTGACAAAAATACACACTAAATTCTTTGAAAGTATAGGAAAATTCTCTTATTATTTACTGTTACTTTTAGTGCTTTCTCCTGGATAGATGTGGTTCCACTCTGTGGTTTCTCTTTCGATTCTTCTTCCCTCTTCCCTGGTTTTGGGAGGTACTTGGATTGTTTTTTTAATTCCATCCTCTGTCATCTTTATTTCCCTCCCCCCTCAGGACTTACATACACAGTGCTCTCAGAAGCTGACACAGAAACTGTAGTGATTTAATTTGAATCTCCTGGCATCCTTGTGCCCCCTCTGACAGCTGGATGGCTCCAGGCTTCCCAGTTCTCTTTACAGAGAAGGAATAAGAGAGGGGCTGTGCCTCCTTAGCTGGTTTGGGCAAGGAGCTGTCTCTCTGTAGTAGCCACGCAGCCTCTCACAGCCAGGCTGTCTGAGGGGCTGTTTGGGCTATCAGGGACTGAGCTTTATAAATGAATTTGCATCCATTTTCATCCATCGTCTAAAGGACTTGCCTTGCAGCTGCTCACTCCTGTCAGCACCTCAAAAACTCTGCCTTTGTCATTGCCTTCCATGATAGCCAGCTTTGATAAGGAGGTTTAGAAAATGGCTTGAACATTTTTGTTACTTTGTGCCTCATCCTCTCACCTTCTTTTCACCTGCTCCTCCAGCTCTCAGATCTCTGTGCTTGGCAAATTCCCCAGGCCTTTCTTGCTGACTTTGAGCAGTTTTAAGTGCCGTACATGTGTTTTCTACTTTCTCAATGAAGGCAGCCCACAGAATACCCTCACAAACCTTCTCTCTGCTCCTCCTTTCATAGTATCCCAGGCAATAAATAGCTGGGACCAGCAGTCTATTTATGGAAAGCAAAAAAAGCCTCTCAGTGGGATGCCAGTGTCAGTTTTTCACGGAGTTTTCAGAATGTCATTTTCTTGGCATAAATGTTCCTGTAATTAAGTATTCTCCATGCAGCAAAATTGATTCTCCATTCTGCAGTTTATAAACTTGAGCATTTCTTTGAGAATCCCCAGCTCATCTGCAGAGCACTGTGCCTGTTTCCCTCGGCATGTTCCAGTTTCATGTTACTAATAGGAGCTTGTTTAAAAGGAAAAAAAGAGGCCATTGAAATATAATCAGACACTATGTGGGTTGTTATTGTATCAATTCTATTCTAATTATGTTGTTGGCATCCGCATGACTCACTCTGAAGCTAAAAATAATTTTGATAGAAATAATCCTTGCAGTGCAAAAAGGAATCTGCTGAGAAAGTCTATGAATTACTATGCCATGTACCTGAGTCTAAATAAAAATATAGTTTATTTTGCATCATTTTTAGTCAGACAAATTAGTAAAATGAAGATGAATCCTTTGTGAAAATTGCATTTTTCCCCAGATCTGTATACAAAGAATGTAGGATTAGTTCCAAAACCTGTGCTTATGTAGTCTTTTATCTCTTGGACCCCTTCTCATAGACAGATCAAAAGGAGAGTATGGGGGCATGAATATATTTTGTATATATTTGAGTATATTTGGCTTTGTCAGTATAACCAATGAATTACATTTGTCCTTTGACATGCATATATTTTGCACATTTGTATCACTTAATTTCTAAACAACTTGGTCTCACTGCTGTTTTTGATATCATGGAATGGGCCACTTCTCCTGAGCATAACAATTCAGAGCTAAACCTGCTCCCAGAAGTTTCTGAAACCACTTCATAATAACTATTGAAAAAAGGTCACGTTATAGAGGTAGGAGAAAAAAGATGATGTTTGCTGATTACTTGTAATAGTTGGACTGGTTTTAAATTATGGTAAGGGACATGGAAAAGAGAAAGGAGGGGAGAGGATATTTTGTGTGCATATTTTCCCACGTATTTTGCACAGGGCTGCGTTCTCACTGCCTTTCAGTGATATAAATGAAATGTCTACATTGGGCAGTTACTTGATGTGTCAGATGGGGATTTGAAGCTAGAGTCATTTAAAGTGTTCACATGTATAACCACTGCTCCTAGTGGGCTGTAAGAATTTGTCTCTTTTTCTTCACTCTTCTCTCCTGATCCTGCAAATAGTATATTGAAATATTTAAGTAATTTCACACCTGAAAAGGAAGCACAAAGGAAAACATATGTGTTTGCTTATTTGTCATTTGTTTGTTCATTTAATTATGTTTCTCTACCTCAAAATTACCTAGACACTTAAGTCCTGAAAATCTCATTAATGCAAACTATGGGAAGAGAGGAACCTTTTAAATGCTGCCCCATTCTCCAGCTGGGCCAGGTGAAAGGGCAGTACTTATCAGCTGGCTGCCAATTTAAAAAACTGTTTTGATAGGTGATCTTTCCATTGTTGCTGATCCTGCTTGTTTTTATTATTTTCCTGCTGGGAGAAAACTGCTTTCCCCTGCTTGGGGTTTTTATGATGTATGGTAGCTAACATTGATTAGTGCATTTCAAAGAGGGAAGGTTTACTCTCCTTTATTGCTCCAAGTGTGGCATGGTAGTCCATGTCAATGGTTTTCCTTTTTTTGGGTAATCATCCAGGTATTTCCTGGACAGAGGAATACATGTGTCTTCATGGGCCAGCAAGGAAAGTTACAAGGGAAATATTCATAAATTTCTTGTTTGCCATAGAATATTAGGAGTGGCTATCCCCAAAGGAAAGGTTTTATGGTCTAGGAGTTGTGCAGTTCATCTACTGTAAGAATGAAAAAAGTGATGGTCTTACTCTTCTAATAGATATAAAAATAAAAGCAGTTTCAAGTTCCCTTTGTTGGTCCAATTTGAACCAGATGGGACCTTGCAGCAGCTACCAACCTGCATTCTCACAAAAAGTCAGAATGCTGGGATTAAAGGAAAGAAAAGCGAAGGAGGAGAAAATGTTCTTGTGACCTAATGAGACCTAAATGCAGAACAGCAAACAGAGAAGACGGCAGGGAAAATTCTACCCTCTGAGGGTAACTTTGCAGAAAGTGCAAACCATCCACCATTGTTTGGCCCTGCCTGCTGCCAGTCAGGCAGTGAAACTGGCTGCCAGTAAGGAATGATTACAGCTTTAGCTGTGTGATTGCTCCTCTTTGCTGGAGAGTGTTCATTAGGAGGAACATTACTATTCCATTCTTTCTTTTAGCACTGTAGGATGCTACTTGAGTTTTTAATAACTGTTGGGGAGGCAGAGGGAAACCTGAGAATTCATTGTGAAGAGGTCTGTGATAGTTGTTCTTTTCAATTACATACTTTTAAAATGCCTTGGAGTCAACAAGATTATTTTTCTCCAATATCCCTAACTTTTCCAGGGAACTATTAAAACCAATCTTGCTTCTAGGCTTGTGAAGCACTGTGGGTGGGGAAGCCAATTACATCAATATTTTATTTTTTAAAATAGCATGTATTTTCCCCCTATCAAGACCTGTTACATTTCCAGCAGCATTCAATACAATAGAGTACTGTTAAATATACCATTGGCATACAATCAAGTACCATTTATTTTACTGTTGAGTGATTTGTTATAGTAGATAGAAACCATTCAATACCATTGACAAACAACAGACAGTCCATAGCTCGGAATTACTGTTAGACTATTTTTGTAATGAATGGAGACTTAATTTCAGCTCAGTTTTCTTGTGGGTGCCAGACACAATTGTGCAGAGCAGAGCAACAGCTTTATTTATTAAGGCTTGCAATGCACTTTTGTCTAATGACTGCTGACTTGTCAGACAATAGTCAATGACCTTCACCAGGAAAGGTGAAACAATTCCTCTAACCTGATTCCTCTTGGCCAAACGGCTTCCAAGAAAAACACAGGATTGTCTAATTGATTACCTAGGAATCTGACTAACCAGTAGTGTCTGAGAGGCTTTTAGGGTCCAGCTGTGTTTCAGATATAGACATTTCCCTTTCTATCACAATACTCTGGCAAAAAACTAAAGGCATTGTGAAGTTTTTACTCATGCCTGTGTTAGGAGACTCAAGGGTCCACTCTGAAGTGTTGATGTTGTGCAAAAAAATCTATTCACACTAATGACTCTCTGAGATCAGACCAAGCATTGTGTAATTTATTCCATCCATGCTCTGTAAAGCAAAAGGTATGAAGCACACTCTGCAGGAAGATTGCCCTGCCATACCAAGGCACATCTGGCACACAAGTGCTGGGTGCCTTTGGATTTCTTGGCTAACAACCAGTGTTTACCAGAAATAGATGAGGGAAAAGAGCAGGCAATTATACAGTTCTCATCTGTGTGCTCTAAGTTGTACACTGGACTCTTGTATACTGATAATTCTGTACAGAACAGCATCAGTGAATCCTCTGCAGTTTTGTTCCTTCCTCCCAACTTGAAAGTTTTCCATAAAAAATCAAATTTACTAAAGTATTCTCAATCCCAATTCATGCAGAAAGACTCCCAGCTAAGTCTGGATATTCTTTCAGGATTGATTTTAGCACCGAGTACCTCTTTGCAAAAGTCCTTATGACGTTTACAGAGTCAATTTATAACACTAAAATGATCAGTCAACCTCAGCAATAAGAACTTCTTTTGACTTCATTCTTTTTGGGGAAACTGTAGATTGTTTCCTCCTGTGTTGTGGGCAGAAAGAACCAGATATTGTTGAAAAAGACTAGCTCTGAGGCAATGGAATTGTACATGGAATGCACTATGTTAATAAATGCATTATGGTTACCTTATTAAAAGACCCAAAGAGGTAGCATGTGAGTGGGAATGAGATTGCTTTTCTTAAAAAGAAAAGATGTGCCAGTTGTTCAGAATGAAAGCCTGTGTATCCATCCTCAGCTGAAAATAGTTTATTCATTTGCAGCTATTGAAGATATGTTCTACAGATAATGATAAAATTGGTCCACACCCACTCAGTGATAATTTTCATGTTTTTTTTTCAAGTCAGTTAATGCCACAGGCATCTTTATTAAACAGAGAGACAAATGTGCTCTGAAGTACTGTAACAAGGGGAAGCAGGATAATGTGGTCAGAGCTGTAGAATAAATAGAAAACCTCAGAAATGCTGGGTGAACATAAATGTTGCTACAGCAGAAACTATTAAAAGCAAACTTAAAAGTTTTAATAGTTCTGCCTAAAGGATTACTTGATCAAATAAACAGCTTGTTGAGCCTATAACCAAAATAAAGGGAGTCCATTATAAATTAGAATAATTTTATTCTCTGGAAATATTAGTGTTATTTCAAGATCTTGTTATTCAAAAAGATCCTGTTTTGTAATAAGAAACTGAATTAAAATACACTATTTGAATGTAATCTGCCAAGGCTTTTAACACCTGCTTCTTCAGGTTATTGAATGAATTACATTGACTGTTGAATTAATAACACTGATAAGGATTGAACTAATTGGAATAACTGGGGTTCAGTAATTTCTCACCAATAATGTTCTCTTCCTGAAGAAAAAAGCTAAAGAGATTTAGGCTGGATGCTCTGAAATATTACCACAGGGAATTTGCAGTCAAAGAATGTTTTCCATCAAAATGTGGTCAGCTTCAATAGCAGGATAGTTTGGGGATACATAACCACCCTGGGGGCATGCTGGCTTCACTAAAATGACCTAAAACAAAGTAAAAAGGAAATGTTTTGTCCTTTAAATGAAAAGGAATTTGAGTTCTCCTTTAAACTGTAGAACAAATGGAACAATGAATGTAACTGGAGTTTTGCATGTTGTCGGATGGTCTGTAATTATTCATGCAGTTATAAAAAGAAGGTTAGCTACTTCTTATGTCTATGCCTGGAACCCAGCAGCCTTCAGGAATAACATCTTCTCCAGCTGTAACAGCAGGAGAAAGCAGCAGCACCAACTGAATAACACATTTTGTCCATATTGTGATTCTCCAAGAATATGGCGTGCTGGGCAAGCATATTTTAATAAAATGTGATGAGTGACATACATCTGAGCAAACTATAGAAACACCAATAAAAATATTGTTAAATGGAGAAGTAATAACTCCATTTGGTAAACACTTTCTTAGATATCCTGATTTTAAACAAGCACAATGCAATGAATAATATCCTGAGGCAAGCAGTGTGCAGAGCTGCACTGGTCCCACTACAAAACAAAGGAGAGGCAACCTGAGATTCTCACAGTGCAATTTGCTGGCTCAGGTGAATGGTTGTCCCCCAAAGTAGGAGACATCTGGATATGTCTTGGGATGCATTTAGGGAGCTAAAGGAACTGCATGAAACCTATAGGTCCCTCTGCTTCCACCCACTCACAACAAGAGCCAAAAATCACTCACTGTCATGCAGGGCTTAAGCACTCCTGAGGCAGAGACTTACAACTGGGGGAAAGGTGGGAGGGGGCAGGTTTATCTGTCAGGATGTCTGTGGGTCTACAGGCACATTTTAAAGTGCATATATCTATATATCAGTTTATCCCTATTGGGCTTACCAGCTTTGGGCAGTAGAAGTTGATGTGAATAAGAGAGAGATCCTAGCAACAAATCACAGGAACTGAGCCGTAAAACCAAAGTTCCTAAGTATTTTCGGGTAATTTTTGTTTTGTAAAAGCTTTGACAGGAAGGGGTACTAAAGAAAAAAATGCTAGGAGTGGAAAGCTTGTTGTATGGCCCAAGTTATGTCTTCCAAAGAGCTGTAGGGGATTTTGAGAAGTTGTTGTGGCAGTGAGGAGTTACCTGCTGAGGGAATGCTCACAGCGAGACACAGACATTCAAACAGAGTTCTGTGGGATCTACAGGGGACAGCCCAAATCCCCCTGAATTACAGTTGCTGTTAGAAAAAAGCCAAACAATCAGAGCTGTTTTGGCAATAAAGTTGTAGTTTCTAGTCAGGCCATGTAAAGTACAAGATAGGGCAGGTTTGTGAGCAGCTTTGAATGTTATTTTCTGTGCATGCACACTGCTCTGCTGCCGGGCATCAGACAACCCCTGGCCATGCCCCTGCTGCACCCAGCTGCCTGGAGTCTGGATTTGGGTCTGGGCCCAACCAGGGGAAGGTGCAGTTTGGGGATCCACTTTGAAATCAAAGCATTTTCACCTTATGTGCCAACTTTTATCAGAGAAACTGAAAATGTTTCCTTCCTCTCCTACGGGCAATATGGGGGAACATCAGGAACTCTTTTCATCATAGCTCTGGCAGATTGGGGCAGTGATGCTTGGAGAACTCAGTGCATCAGGGCACCACTGATGTGGGTTCTGCAGACTGGCATAGGTTTAGGACCTGTGCTTTTCTTTAAAAAACCCACACCAAACACAAACCCCCACCCTAATGAGCTCTTGTCTAGTAGTGGAGAAGAGCTGTGACTGCATACACTGCATTACTCTGATGGGACATTTACTGATTGAAGTGGGGAAAAGTGAGGGCTGAATTAAAACAGTTTTCATTCTCACTGGACCTGGACAGAGAAGGAATAAATGCTGCTGTTTTGTATAAGGGAAAATTTGAAGGGCTCAGTTCAGGGGAATGGCTGAAAACCCTACTGGTTAGATCATCTTGAGCTAAACAACCATATTTTGTATGGTATCATATGCTTTTTCAGTCATGAAAATAACTGGGGCTTTTTAAAAGAAAAGCAAAATGAAAAACCCTGCTTTAGTAACTTGCATGGGTTTGCTTTCTTCTCAAGGTCAAATTCAGAGTTGTCTGCTGTTTGTCTTTCCATTTAATAACATTCTGAAATAAGTAACTGGGAAAACAAAAATAGAACATGCATCAATGAAAAATACTGTGTACAGCAAATCTGTTTTGGCAGGATGGGAATTCGTAACCAGCTCCATTTAGCACCTACCTACTGTTTCTCATTCATTCCTGCTGTCTCTGTCCAGAGTCTAACAGAATTTTGTTCATGCTGCTGCTTTGTCTAAAACACTTTCCATGCCTCATTCACTTGCCTCATTCAGTTGCCATCACTTTTCCACTGTAGCAGGTTTTTTTCCTCTCCTTGATCTCTGCCTCCAGATTTCTTTCTCCCTATGTCATTATTTAAGCAGTATGAATTCTTTACCAACTAGTGAGCTTAAGGTTTAATAAGATTTCACTTAAAATACAAGGTTTAGTCATAAGTCTGTGGAAATGAAAGCCTAAAACTAAATATTTAATAGTGGCATTACAATGCAATGCAAAAATAAATATATGTATTATAAATACATGTACATATAAATGGCAGTGAGCTAAAAAAACCCCAAAACTTCTGAGGTTAGAAATCTTATGTGTAAAACTGCAGTATTGTTTCTTCCTTGTGTATCATTCCAGAACAGAAGTTAAAATTTTGTTTGAGAGGTTGTGAAATTTTAAAACGCATTTTAATTACCTGAACGAGACATAAAAATGTTATAATTCTCCTCAAAATAATTTAAAGATAATTGTTGCAGTTTGATAAATGAAATAATCTCTGCTCCTCCCCACTCCCTTAATAAAAAGCAAAGATTGAAATGAAAGCCTCTTTAGAAAAAGATACTAAAATGTTTTTTATATAAAATAGGAGGAAAATAGGTTTTTTAACCACTGTGGCCTTCACTTCCTTCTTCAAGCTTCAGCTGAATTGTAATGTATGAGCAATGTTTCCATGCAATTGGCAATTCTTCTGAAGTTCTCTACCATCTTCAATTGATCTGCTTATTTTAAATACAGGGAAGTGGAGGTGCTAAAATGCAGTACCACCTCCTTGGAAGTACTACTGCATTAAATAAGAAGATCATCCCTCAGTATTATATAAAAAGTCATCTACCTCATTTAATTTGGCTTTCCCAGAAAAACAATCTTCTATGAGCCCTGCAAATGGCCAGGATTCCTCCAGTATGTCACAAATTCCCTAGAGGGGTACAACGTGGCTGTATCCTGAGCTTCACATTATTTGGAACTCCTGGTGTTCCCAAGAGCTTGACTGACTGTTTTTTTAAAGGTTAGATATAATTTAGTGGAAGATCCATATGGAAGTTATCCATATCTTTCTTGTTTAGTTGGTTTGGTTTTATAGGTTTGTGGGGGTTTGTTTGTTTTGTTTGTTTGTGTCCTGTCTTTCTTCCCTCTGACCAAACTCTTCCCCGTGTCCTTTGTGTCAGTAGGATCAGTGGTTTCAGATGAGGAGAGCTCAGAAACGAAGGGAATCCTTTTGGGAAACATCTCCTCAAGCTGCCCCTGAGCCCCCTCCTGCTCTCCACTGTCCTTGTGTCCAGCTCACTCTGCCCACTGGAGCCCCATCAGACACATCACAGTGCCTCCCACAGGGGCAGCAAGTTCCCTGTCCAACTGCATCTGGGAGTCTGTGTAGCCAAGAACACTTGGAATAAGAGCTTGGACAAGGAAACTTGACCCTTTCTGAATCTGGGGGACACTTTGCTGGCAAGAAAAGCCAAACTTGGCTGCTCTGTGTCTCAAACATGTGAGATGGCTGCAACAGGAGGAGGTAAATGTGTCCAACAATTTTAGTGCTAACAGAGTATAAACCATTAAATGCACTAGCTGGGATTATAATGCATTCAGTATTGTCAGATAAATATGATGCTTTAAAGGTAAATTTCCTTCCTGAGAAGGAAAGTGCAGGTCTAGTAACTAAATGGGACACCTTTGGCAATATGTAATCTAGTGTTCCATCATACACCTTCATTATTCCCCCTATAATTAGGATTTTAATCCTTGTATTTGTTCTTTTAAAAAGCCTATTATCACTGCCAGGCATTCCTACTGATTTATTGATTTGTTATGTATATCATGAATGACTCCCAAGGAGTATAATAATGAAGGAGAATGTTATTTAATTCTGTACAAATATTTAGGGATGGAGCCAATATTATTGTGTAGCTTTATTATAAGAAGCCCTATTTCTTCTAATATCAGTGTCACCTTACAAAGATCCTCATCTGCTATGAAGAAAGAAAGTAGAACTTGGCTTTTCAAAGCTATTATATTTCTTGTATTTTTTTCTTCTTAAATTTCTGGTGCAACATCCACTGAAAACCTGTTTGCCCTGATATTCTGGTGATAGTTTAAACAAACAGGTTACTTCCTTCAGTATTGAACTGTCAAAACAAAACTGTTATTAGATATTTAAACAAGGTACCTGATATTCCTTTTATGCTTCTAAACTGGCAACAGGAGACATTGGCAGATATGTTCCTGGGGCCTTCCATTAGGCATGAGCTTTAACAGATGTACTTACATCTTCATCAAATTGAAATCTCTCCTTTCTGTCTATGCATAAGGATTCTTTTTAATAGTCAGTTCCAGGTTTGGGAAGAGATAAGAGTATTTTTAAAAGAAAGAAAGAAAAAAAGAAGAAAAGAAAAAGGAAAATGTAGAGAGAGAGAAAAAATTACATTTCCAATGGGCTCACAACCAGTGCTATATTTTCCTACTCACTATATAATTTGGCATTTATCTTTTACAAGAGATGCTGCTGGTTTTTGTAAGCATAAATTGCTTTCTCTGGGGTTTTCTGTTAGAGGTAAGGAAAGGGAATAGCATGAAAGCAACACGCAAGTTTTATAAATTATGTGGGATTTTTGTAAAGAGAGCTGTAATAACCTCCAGTCACATGTGGCAACAATGCATTTTCCATATGTTTAGTGTATATGTCTATGTTATGTGTATATATATATTTTTTTACATTTAGTTTTGGGTTATATTCACATCAAATGTCCAGAACTGAGGCCGAGGAGATTCTCTAAGGAAAATGCAGGATGCCACAGGAGCTGATTCAGTGGGTGGTACTCCTCCTTTGGAGCCAGAACCAAACTAATGTCACAGAATGTGGCTGGGATGGAAACATCTGAAGGAGAAAGAACGTTCCAGTCTGTCAGTAGGGAAATTAGCCAGGCTGTAATAAGCTGAAAACATGTCAGTAATAGCAGTAGATTAATTTAATCTTTTATAAACCCACACTTTTAAAGAGGTTTTTAAATCTCCATGACTGGAGGGATTGCTTTGTTTTCATCAAATGAGGCAACAACAACAAAAAATCCCAAAGTTTGCAACATTGTAAAAATGTCAGTGACATTTTCTGTATTTGGACTGAACTCTGGGCTTATAGTTTTAATTTAAAAGAAGCCAGGAGCAGGTGCCCAGCTGCAGATCTTGGTGTGTTTGTGATAGAGGGCAGAGGACTCTTTCCTCAGAGCAGAGGCCATCCCAGAGCTTTCCATCAGCCTGATTCTGAAGTGTCTTTATCATGCAAATACTTGTACACAGGTCTCTCTCATTTTCTTACAGAAACTCAAAACCTGCTCACCAGCAGCTGCTAAAAATAATTTTGGGTAGCAGTCACCAAGGTGGCTTTTCCTCTTTACAGCTGCTAAAAATAATTTTTGTGTAGCAGTCACCAAGATGGCTTTTCCTCTTTACAGATGCAGCCATGGTGACCTGTGTTATGTATATGAGCAGGCCATGAAAATGATGGCCTTGCAAAAAGTATCCAGACTTCACCTTGAAGAAACACATCCAATAAAGCAAGACAGGTAATTGTGATACTGTACTCTCTGGCATCAGGTAAGCCCTGATGAAAAATAAATTAAAACTTTGGGAGTTCATGTCCAAATACCCTCTTCAGCTTAGTTCAAACTTTTTTTACAACTGGTCTTGAGAAAAGGATCTTTATTTTTCACATTAGACAATATGTATGAGGTGTGATCTATTAAGGTATTATACATCTTTTTCTTCTGTTTAAACTACTTCCTCTGGAGGTATATTATTAATAAATTACTAGTAAGGAAATCTTTCCCTGAGGATGAAAAGTTCAATTTGCATCTTTGCCACAACTTTTGTCATTAATAATTTTTATGGATCTGCCTGGTGTCCACAGTTTCAGAAAATCTACATTTGGACTCTAAATAGAATTCCTGTAATGTTGGTAGATGCTCAGACATCAAGGCAAAGAGAGCAGAAGCAGCCACACAGAATGACTGATCTGAGGATATCTGTGAGTTGCTGTATGAAGGAAAACAAGCAGACTTATCAAATAAAGTATTTACCTTCATGTTGCAGGCAATTTCTAGAAATGCTGTATTTCAGTATAATTCCAGGGTGATACAGTGAATCAAGATATCACAGGATGTGCTGGCAGTACCTCATGAAAGTCAATGTTCTAAGCTCAAGGAACCTTTCCATTGTACACATGAACAGAATATCTGCTTGTCTTTAGTGTTTGTCACATCCCTGAAAGATGAGGTGAAGCCAAAGAAAGACATTTTCAGTTCTTCTTTTTCCTGTTATCACTGTATGTAATAATGAGATATTGAAATTGGAGGCAAATCTATATTTCCAGACCTAAAAGGGAATAAATCAGGCTATTTAACAAAATAGTTATGCTAGCAAAAACTCTATGGTGAGGGTCAGAGAAGGCCTTTCTGAATCAATAGTCTTAGACAAGCAATTACCACCACAAAATGTAGAGAAAAATAGATCTGAGAACATGATAACCAGGTATATTTGTGTCACCACTATTCAAAATTAGCCTTGATTTCCCAAAATGTCTTCAAATTTGCTTGAAAGCACAGATTGCCTTAAAGGTAACTGAATACAACAGGTGACATTTCTGTGAATAACTTGACCAGAGTTATTTGACATTTAGTGCGAGGTTTCTGTGTTTGTCTGGGAGAGGAAGATGTGTACATCTGTGCTTCCAAAAAGCTCTGATGTATGCCAGTCATCATGGATGGTTGAGCTGAATAGAATCTCAGCTGACTTGGTGCTGATCTGTTAAAACTGGAGGCCTGGGTTGTGTGCAGATTCACAATTACACACAAACCCAGAGGATTATTTTATTCATCCAAGCCATGAGCTGAGTGTTTTCTGCAGTGCACATTGTATCCTGTAACAGTCCCTGTGCTGCACAAGCTGAAGGTTCCCTGGTATTTTTATGAAACTGAGTGAAATTTTAGGAATTGCTTCTCTGCACCTCCAGCATGATTTTGCAAACATTTCATGCAGTTATGTGGGCTGTAATGCCTCTTTGCCCAGTTTCCTGTGTTCATGGCAAAGGGAAGAAAGAAGGGATTCAGTATGCCGGCTTTACAAGGCGATGGATGCTGCTGATGCACCAGCCTGGCTTGAAGGGCTCAGCAGAACCTCAGCAATCCTGAGGTGGACATGGCTGAGCAAAGAAATGGTGAGAATATTCCTTTCATGGGGGCATTTTACTTCCAAATGGATCTTGGGTATGTCTGTGGAATGTGACAAAGGCTCAAAGCAACATGTAATGGATTCTGTAACTGCAGATGTCTATTACACCACTCTTTGATTTCTCCCAGTGCCCAGTAAGGAATGTTCTCTATTAATATAAACAATGGATTGGGTTCCTTGGTTCCCTCCTTGGTTCCTTGGTTCCCTCCCTCTCTCCCCTTACTCTGAACATTTTTGTAACCTGGAAAGCTGAAGTTTGGAGGAGTAACAAAAAGCTTTGAAAC
Source organism: Cisticola juncidis (assembly GCA_013400215.1). Classification (NCBI taxonomy): domain Eukaryota; kingdom Metazoa; phylum Chordata; class Aves; order Passeriformes; family Cisticolidae; genus Cisticola; species Cisticola juncidis. The sequence continues at coordinate 663,661 of VXBR01010920.1, forward strand.
AGAAGCTCTATTACTTTGTTGCAGAATTATATGCAGTTACCAGTGAAAACATCATTAGATGTAGTGCTTGGGTATCTTCTGCACCAAACAGGTGACCGGGACAGAGAAGAGAAGCAGTTTTGCTTTGTTTGTAACAAAAGGACCTCTGATCTGCATTTAGCAACAATTCACAAGTTGTAGTTTATTCCTTGAAACTTCTTTAGCAGAGGGACCAAGAGATTGAACTCAGCTGCTGATGTGGCTTTGGAAATATTATATCACAGCTAAAGTGTCTTTGCATTGTTTTTATTAAACAAATACTGCTTTGGAGAGTAAAGCTCTCATCTGCTTCCCACTGAACGAGTTTAAAAACCATTTTCCTCCTTTACTCTGAACTCTAACTGTGCAAGCCATGTAGTTCTCCCCACTGTGATATGTTTTGCAAAAGAAGCCTATTAATTGAGGATGTTTTTCAGTATTGCCAAAAGGTCACTACAATCAATTATGGAGAATATTTGTAAAAGAGAAATCTTGCCCATAAAGCAATATATCCTGAGTGTCTAATTTGTTCACTGTAATAAGGCCATGCCTACTTATTGATTAATCAATCTTTGTTGTCTGTTTGCTGATTTTATCTGGAAGTCTCTTAATGTAATGAAATATCATATACTGAGTTGGATTGCAAAAAAAATTTATTTTTCCTATTATACCGCATGTGTTCAACCTGAGAAGATTATTTTTCCAGGACAGATCATTCTGATTGTTGGGGCAAGCCTAGAACTGAAAATGGAAGCATATCTGGATTTGGAATATGACCAGAAACATGACTAAGGTTATCAACAGAGATTTTTTTTCTGTTTTGATCCAATTTGTAAATCATTACCTGATGTATTCCATTCAAAAGTCTTAATATTATGCAATTGTACTACATTGAGATATGCAACGGAGGAGTATAACTGAGCAAAATCAAACTTATGTTGTATATCAAAAAACTGGTTGTGAATAAATTCAAAGTGGTTCTCAGGCTATATTTAAAAGTGTAACATTTGGCTACTTTTTAGAATCATATAAAGGAAGCCAAGCATATTAAAATTAATTCATCTTCATATGCTTGATATAACTAAGGTTTTTATCTTGTCATAAATCTTTGTGTGATTTGTAGGACAGAGAGTAGTGGCAGGAGGTATGTACACAGACAATGTTTTAAGTTATATTATAATTATCATTATCTCTGTTGGCAGGAGTGCATTATTTCCACTAAATGACATGCCTTGTTTCACTGTGACTCTGTGATTCATTTCTGTTCTTTTGTACTGTAGCTGATGTAAATGAGCCACATTAACTGCCCCCCTGCCTCACGTTGTGCATATTTAAGGATTTAAAGTGTCTCAAAAATCCATTATCACTCTGTGACAGAAAGGTGAGAAAAATGTGTGAAGAACTCATACATGGAATGAGAACGTCTATCTATTAACTTTGGACAGGTGTGAGACATCTAAGGTTTAATCTGGAATTTGCATTGGAATTCAAATAAAATAGCGATATATTTTAAATTGAGGAGAAATAAAGAATTAGTGACACTGATGCTCTGTGCTATTTTTGCAAAGAAATAATTGTTTTCTTAAAGCATTTAAATTTCCCTAGAAGTGAGTACTTCATGATCTGTTCATAAAATACTCAGTGGGACCAGAGAATCAAAAGGAGAAACATAGGAACATGGAAACAATTTTCCATTTATCCTTACATCAGTAAGTGTTAAAGTTTAAGTTCCTCTTTTTGCTGTAGAAAACGCTCATGGCATGATTTATCATGATGCATATCTCACTGTGAGTAGCAAAATAGAAAGAATAAAAATAGGCTCTAATTCTGTGAGCAGTTTTACCCATGTAGCCCTTATTTGCATTACTTTTGTACACTAAAATTTACTGTGATATATAAGGAGTATTAAAGATAAAGAACTTCAATGAGAGGACAGTTTTTATAAAAGAAGTGGCACCATATATCAAAAAAGCCAGGTTTGGCATCCACAGCATGTGTCACGTCTGCAGTGCTTTCAAATTACAAAGCAATCTTTTTACCAGAAGGGTACTTAAAGTCACAAGTTCTACTAACACATCCACTGAGAATAAGAAAGTAACAGTTCTCTCTAAAATTTTATTATGTATATGGATTCTCAGTGCGTTCTGGAATGTGGATTCAGCTTTTCCGGCTCTGAAAATCTAATGTTCAACATATGGCCACCTGCAGTTTTACCATGGTAAAATTTCTGTGCTTGCCCCCAGGGGAAAATCAAGGTATCAGAGAGGTATTTTTTTTTTGTTTCCACATGCTATGTAGATTAAATACATGACATGCCATTTAGATCCAGAAGATTTTTGGCACTGATGATGATGACTTGAAAGATATCATAGCACAATTTTAAAACTCATTCATGTGGCTGTCACTGTTGTTGAAAATGTAGCCTCTTTATGGTGGCATCATTGTGATTTATCTGTGAATTGGTGACAGCCAAAACCCTCAACATCTCCATACTGACCCACTTTGGGAATGCTGCAACACTATCACATTCCTTAATCCTAGGGAAACTGAAGTGGTGAAAGGGTTGCATAATTCTTCTGTCATTACTGCCAAACCCAGGACAAATCACCAGTGTCTCCATAGAGGGAAGAAAGAGGAAAGAAATACTCTCAGAATTTTAACAGTGAGCACAGAAAAACAAACAAACAAAAAAAATGGAATAGTGTCACTAAGATGCCCTACTGTGTCTTAGCATCACTAAATTTCTTCCAATGTTTAAGTGGGGATATAAAATTTACATAAGTAATATATAAGGTGGTCCACAAAAACAACCACAAAGAATAATAAAATAGAATAAAATATGCCTTCTATTGCCAAAATACGATAAAATTCAGTTTCTTACACATAACTAAAGCACAGGGAAATAATGCTTTGTATAATAAATATGGACATCCCCATAATTCTCTTAAGCAAAGCGTTGGGTTTTATTTCATTTAAATTATTTGTCTACAATATCTTAAATAATAATGGAGCTTACTGCTGTGATCTATTTAGCATTTCTTATCGTTGAACTGTTTACTGTGTAGAGCTCCACTACAGCTTTTAATGTCACTGCCTTGAGGAGAGCACGTTGTTCCATGCAGGCAGCTGGGTGATGATCCCCAGCAGCTCCACACAACATCCTTGGCTCTGGTGTTTTGCTGCCTTAAGGGAGCCTGTGGAGAAGCCTGAGTGTGAATGTAGGTAGTACACACACAGACCTCAGAGGGACAAATTTGGTTACCTCAGAAAAGTTCTCTAATAAAAGAGAATGATAACGTTCTCAAGTGCTCAAACTCTCCTCTGGTGGATTTCCATGCAAGCTGAAGCTGGGCTGGTCAGGCTGTTATCTTGAGTGAATTCTGGAGCAGGCTGGAGCAAAATCAGGTTCAGATTCTGGACACTTGATATTAGCATAAACTGAAATACAAAGTGTGCACTTGACAGCTTCAGTTACTCAATTACAAGATATCGGAGAATTTATGAGCTGAGTGCCAAAGGTGAAAAATGATGTTCTGCATGTCACTGAGAGTGTAATAAACTGTCCTGTGAGCTCAAAGTGTGCATTACTTTGATGCTGAGTGATTTGAATGATTTATTTATTTAGTGCCATGTGGTTGATCTTGAAACCAGTTCAGTCACAGACACGTTTGGGTATTTTGGGTGCTCCCAAAGGTGGGGAGCAGCATTTTGCCACTGTGTAATATGGCAGTGATGACAAATGTGCTGGCTGGCTGGAGAAATGCTGGCAGTAGCCACACTGACCCGTGTGCTCTTGTAAAAATGAGAGAGGGGTGGATGAGCCAGTTGGTTGTAACCACTCGGAGTGAAGTGACAAACCAGGGATGAACTGTGCTCCACATGGAGAGGAGGGACACCTTCCAGGGAAAGAGGTGCACAAGGTGCTAAAAAGGTTTTGCAGAAGGCTCATACCTGTCTTGCTACCTTATTGAAGCTGACTCACTGTGGATGCTGAACTTCCACCCCCTTCAGTGGCTTTTTTCCAGGTGTATTGAGGAAGGTGGCTGTAGTTCAAGGTCCTAAGTTGCTTTGATATTTTGTATTTATTAAGACATGAAATCAGTGTTGAGACTGGCACAAGTCCACACAGGAAGAGAGCTTTGTTTGATGTGGTGTTTTCTACATTTTTGTAGAAAATCATTACATGACAATAAAATAATTTAATGTGTTTCCAATAAATTTGCTGCAGATTTGATCAATGCATATTTCTTAGAAAAAAAATTTTCTGTTTTCATTGCAGTACCTTAAGATATTACAGTCTTTAAAACTATTTTTCATGCTCCTGACTGCATCAAAGGGTTACATAAAGTAGCAATGCAAAGGAAAATAAATTTGTTTGTCCTCCAGAGCCTCCAGTCCAATTACAGAGTGTGTTTGTGTGCCCTCCTGAGGAGGCTAAGCAGTCTCCTAAGGTTTGACTGTTGCTAACCCAGGTTCTTGGGGGTCTTACTGGAGCTTCTGGTATGAAGTTATTAATGGAGAAAGGCTGTGAGATTTAACAAAGTCAGGTTTGGCTCAGTGTAATAATTTCCTTGGATTTTTTACTTTTTTTTTTTTTTTTTTTTTTTCTCAGAAGAGGTACATGACATTATGTACATTAATTAAAGGTACATGTCACAAAAAGAATATTGGTATACTAGTTAAACTTTACAGGTTTTGATAAAACAGCCTGATCTTGTCATATTTTTTCTGATTCTAGTTCATTGAGAGAGCAAAGTAAGTCATGAGTAAAATCTGAATCAACAGCAGCAGTATTGATGCTTTTTATCCATACCTTTGGATAACTCCTGAAGAACTGTAATTATCTTAGAAAACAAAGACTTTGCAAATGGCAACTGTGTGATTGATTATTTGCCACTCTTACCTTGCAGTCTGAAACAGGAGCCTAAGGAGTAATTCTGAAGCTGAGCCCTTTGAAAGAAGTCTTTGAGTATGGATTGCTCTTTCTGAACAACTGAAGCATTGCAAACATTCAGAAGAAGAGGAATGTTGGCATTTCCTCAATCAAGGGGACACTTGCATGTGTCCACTCACACAACTGCACCAACTTCTTGAGGAATTTAAAAAACTTGGTCAGGCAATGGTTTTCTGAAGAGGCCATTAACTCAATCTCCAGTGAGAAAACTCCTGCAAGACTCATTTCAATAACCTGGATAGGCTGGAAGATAAGGATAAGAATGTGGAATTTAACTGACGATTGCTCTGCAATGATAGAAGATAAATCAAGCCACTGATGACAGCAGAAAGTTGAAGTCTCAACTGGTTTTGCCATTAGCAAGTAATTTTTTGTGCTGTTGACATGATAAGAGTAGAAAGCAGAAAATGAAGCAGAATTATTAAACACCTATGGGTGATAAACCAGATTTCATCTCTGGTTTTGGGACATAGTTGAATTCTACTTGGAATAAAGAATTCTCAGGAGTAACATCATGGAGTGTTGTAAATCCACTAAAATATCAACTGTGGTAGAGGTTAAAATGGATTTTTTCCTAATTTATGGCACATATTAACATCTTTTAAAAGGTTCACTTTGCCTTGTTAAGAGTTACAATGGAAGATAAAAGAATTACTTATTTAATCAGAATCCACTCTTGCCATTGTAGCTGCTTTTTCTGTCTGTCAGAACATGACAGAAGGAGTCAGCTTGTGTCTATAAACTGGAAAAATGAGTTCAGTGCACTTGTAGGCATTCTAAATTGTCAGCTCTGGTGGAGGGTGTCCAGTCCAGTGAGGTGACAAGACCAGTGTTACAGCCCTCAATCCATCCCCTAAGTGTCCGTGGTGAGCTCAGAGTAGCTGCAGACCCTGGAATGCAATGTAGGTAAGCTCAAAAATCATAGACAACTCTGAAAATGCTGCCAAAGAATCATGTTTGTGTTCCTTGCTTTAGTGTTGTCTGCTTTATACACTCAAGACCTGTCAAGCTGGGTTTTATGGAAAGTATATTTTACAGAAAGCAATTGGACAATTTTCACCACAAAATAAAGTTTTCTGTGTGAAGAAGTATACTTAACAGACTAGGTAGGATTTACTTTCTTGTTATACTCTCCTCTCTTATAGACAACTTATAAATGAAGAAGTGGAATGTACACACTTGACAACTATAAACGGGACATCGGTGAGTCATTCTTTAGTCTTACACTTGGTAGCTCTTGACCTCTCCCTCAGTTCACTGGCAAAAACTACCATTTATTATCTACACAGAGGTTATTATAAACCAAAATTTATCAATTTTGCCAAAAGGAAAACATTTTTCAGTGTGGAATATTCTTTTCAACTGGAATTTTTATCTTAGCATCATTAATTGTGTTAATGTCTTCCAAGTGTCCCACTTTATTGAGAAATTAACTGAAAAAATTATTAAGGACATGGATACTAGATTGTGGCACCTTTTTTTCTTTTAACTCAATAATTCCAAAGTTAGTGTTAATGATCTATTTGAACTGTGCAGGTCAGAATTCTCTTCCTTGTTGTGTGGGGACAGTGTACAGGGCTGGGCATGCAGGGTGGGAAATGAATCCCAAGAGCTCCAGGTGGGGAGACAAGACAGTGGTGCTCATGGTCATTAATTAAACCTGAATAAGAATGAGGGGTAACCAGTTCTGCAAGTGCTGAACTTTTGGGGGTGTTTGTGTTGTTTTTTTAAGTTTTTTGTTTTTTTTTTTCTGTTGATGAAAATCATAGCTATCTCTGATGAAAAGACTTTAGAAGAGAGCTGCCATGTAAATTGTGAAGTTTGTGAGCTATGGGAAAGCTGCTTCTGGCTCTCTGGCTCCTTCCAGCCCTCAGCCTGTCAGCAGTGTGATAAACCTCACCTTAGCTGCACGGAATCTCTACAAACAGCAGCACAACACAGTCCTTAATCTGGGTGTCCTTTTAATTTCTGCCTCCCCACTGACCCCCTCCGATGTGAGGGTTCTCAGCCTTCATCCTTTTATTGCCCTGGGATGAGCCATGGTTTCTATGTCCCAAAGGGGACAAAGCTGTGCCTTTGCCCTCCAAAGCCTGGCCTAATCTCTAGTACTAGCATTTTGCTTAAATCCCATGAGGTTTAAGTGAGCTCTCATGGCATTCCCATCACCATCAAACAGAAAAGAGTTGATGGTGGATGGGATGGGGAAGCTGTGGGGCCCAAAGGGGGCCCTCCTCCCTCATGGCCTTGCACAGGCAGACTGTTCCCAGGAAGGGACAGTGACACACAGATGAGGCTCACAGCCACCCTCCCTGGAGCTCAGCCCAGTGGAGAAAGGGAAATCTGTGGGCTCAGGTGCTCCAGCAGGATTTCAGGCTTCCCTGAGCCCTCCTCCCTCCCGGGCAGCCCCTGGAGCAGCCCAGAGGCCGTGGGGACACTCGGGGTGCCCCAAGGACATGTGTGGGTGAGGCAGGACCCTACAGGGTGGCTGGTCTCCAGGAGAGGCAGTGAGGCGCTGTCTCCCAGGTTTTAAACCGGTTTTTCCCTGTGATTGCCTTGGTACATGTAGTAAATATAGCATGTTAATTGGTGTTTTGATGGATTGTAGTAAGTATAATATGTTAATTCATGTTTTGATGCATGTAAACTGTAAATATGTTCTGTAAAATGTAACACTAGTTCAAGTCAGACACGGAACTGACTAATTCCAAGGCAGGTAACACCCAGAAGCCGCCATTCAGAGGAGGCCAATGCAATGCCAGGAACTGGAGACTCTGCCATTGGCATCAGAAAGGAGGACACATCAAGATGAGCAATCAGTCCTCCTCCCAAAGGCAGTGGAGCCATGAGCGTCCGACCATCAAGCTGATCATAGGAGGGGAACGCCTGTTCGTTCAGAATTTCATCTTCCATTCACTCACCAGAGGTCCAAAATTGACACTTCTGCCTCCCAGAGGAGACCCCTATCAGCAGACCAAGGACAGCGATACATTTGAATAATCACCCCAAGAAAACAAAGAACTGTGGGGAAATCCTGTGCCAAGGATGAAATAAACTGCATAAAACCTGGATTCCGGACGGGGCCAGTTTGTGACCTCTGGGGGACTGCAGTGCCATAGAGGCTGCTGTCCGTTCACCCTTTGACGATCCCGGGAATTGTCACCACAACTCCACTGGAGATTTTACCAAAATTCTGTAATTTTATTTTTTTAATCAACCAAATTATATTTAATTGGCAAAATGAATTGGCATTTATAACAGTACTACTGAGCACTGTTGGATGGGATCATCCTGCACCTGCTTCAGCCTTTATCAGCCCAAGGGGGGGCATGAGAACACTGTTTTGGATATGCAGCCATTTCAGAGCATGGGACTGTCATGCGGGCAAGTTGGAGCATCTTTTCTTACGCAGTGAAAGAAAAGAGCAGCAGAAGCAGCCGAGGGCTGGTGCTGGCCTGGCTCTCCCAGGAGGCTGTTTGAGGCTGGCCTCCATCCCGGGACGCGCCAGCCCAGGGCCGCGGGGCTGAGCTCAAACCCGGCAGTGTCGCGGGCCTGCGGGCAGGAGGAGGAAAGTGCTGAGCACCCCAGCAGGCTGGCAGGGAAAAACACTGCAGGAGGAAACACTGAGCACCCCAGCAGGCTGGCAGGGAGAGAAGACACCACAGGAGGAAACACTGACCACCCCAGCAGGCTGGCAGGAGGAAACACTGACCACCCCAGCAGGTTGGCAGGAGGAAAACACCACAGGAGGAAATACTGACCACCCCAGCAGGCTGGCAGGGAGAGAAAACACTGCAGGCCTCCCGAAATGTTAGCAGAGGATTAGCACAATGTTACTGTGTTCAGCACAGGTGTTTCTGTAGCTGTGATGCATTAGGGGAATTTACAATGTTCAGTGACTCACACTTTCTCCATGTAGTGGGGTAGTTTATTTTCCTGGGCTAGAGAACCAAGTGAGGAGGAACACCTGCTGTTATTTTGGCTTTCCTGTAATGTCTAAGCTGCTGTTTAATCTGGGTGTGCTTTTTCTCTTTTTTCTCTTTTTCCTTTTTTCTTTTTCTCTGACTGCATTGAAGCATAATAACAATGTTTAAAAGGAAGCTGATTTCACCAGAGACATGTACAAAATTCTGTTCTTTACCTCTGTGGTATTGCACGCCATAAAATACTATCAGTAGGAAAATTATGGACTTGCTCTCAATAGTTTCTTTGGCTTTACTTTTAGGAATCTAGTTAAATAGCCAAATTATGAAAACAGATCTGTACACTGTGCATTGTAATTCCTTCTAAAATTCTGTCAGAAATGTCTGTTTCAACATCTTATAAAGTTGCATGTGTTCCAAACTAGTTCCTCTGCAAAAGTATAGCTAAGAAAGATCTTCCATACTGCTATAAATTCAATATTGATATGAAATGCTTATTTAGCTTATTTCGCATGGTAAAATTCTCAGTAACACATTAAGGAAGAAAACTGAAACTCTATAGAATAAATGCAGAAGCTTAAGACAGATCATCTTATTACTTAATAAATATTCTTAAAAGGAATAGATCTAGATTAGTACCCTTTCATAAAACTAATTATTAATTTTGACTAATACTAACCTAATTATTAATTTATTTATTTTTCCCCACAAGCATACCAGATGGTGCACAAGCAATTGAAACTCTTCTCTGTTGGATGGGCCTTGCTGCTGTATGAAGGAATGAAAAACAGGTAAAAGAGTGAAAAAGTAAGGGAACGCAGCTCTATACTCTGTCCCAGTGGAATATTCAAGACTGACACTGAAGGGAAAAGTCAACCAACAATACCAGAACTTATCAACTGAACAATTTGATTTCAAATTTTTTTGAATATTCTTCTAAGATTAAAACTGTAATTTAGGGAATCTGTACAGGCTGTAACTTGTAGACCCTGTATTGCCCTCTTTTCTCTCCTCTGATTTCTTTGTTGCTCTCTTCCTTATAATATTAATATTTATGTTTTCAAAGGAGCATAATAAGAACAATGTGAATGGCTGGCTGTAGCATCATTATCTTTAGAATTCCCTATATTATGTGCTTGATTTTTTTTACTTTTTCTAATGGACATGCTGAATAAAGTACACTGTGCATGTTTATTTTGAGTTGCCATACCTGAATTGTATATCCTTATTTTGCACTTTCTTACTTGTTTTACTTTCATTCTCTTGAATCCATTAATTTTCTTGAAGCAGTTAAAGACATTTTTAGTAAAGCACATGGAAGCTGGGTCAGATTTAAAAATGTAATTTGTGATGTCTGACAGCACTTTGTCCATAGGGCCAGACACCCAGAGGGATTGTTTACCTTTTTCTATAAGTGTATATATAAGAATAACAGGCAGGCACTTGTGTTCAGATGCATTCCACATATGTTCAGTAACCTTACTTTTATGAATAATGCCTTTTATGGAACAAATGCAAATGGAGAGAATTTAAGAGAAAAAGGTTTATCTTGAGCTTATTCAGGGGTTCTACAAAGCAAAAGGAAAACACAACAGGCTCAAGCTACATTAAAGGGGATCAGAGACATTCACTAAATTCCTTATGTCTTTTTAATTATGCAATTGTGAATTATATTCCTGTTGCATTAGTAATTAGAGGGCAGAACAGATGGTAAAGGCTTGCTCTAAAGTAATGTGTCTATTAAAATTATCCATATTGCTAAACTCACTGTTGACTACAACAGGGTTTCTTAGCCATTGAAATACCCTGTGTATATTTATGTGTTTGATTATTACAGCTTATTACATATGAGCACACAGAATATATATGCATATATACAGAAAAAAATCTATTTTATATTGGTTGTATGCTGTACATGCCTTTAAATGTCACTTATTACAATAGTGAAGGGAAATGAAGCCTGATTCTATAAAAAGCCTCCCACGTGGGTAGACAAGGCGTGCTGTTGTATGGTCCTCATGTATCATTTGTTTTCTTTATCTCCAGTTTTAGCTGGAGCTAAAGTGTGAAGATAAATTTATCAGAGGAGGTGTTCTGACATAGGACATGACACAGACAGCTATGATATGGTTGTTATTGCTCTGCAGAATCTTGCTTTCTTTGTAATCAGTATATTTGACCTATTATCTCTTGTTTATGGATTTATCTTATCTCAAGATCTGGAGATACTCATGTTGGCAACCATTTTTTTTTCATGCCAGCTGTAATGTTTTCCAATATAAGCCAAGCACTGAACTGATACTGTCTAATAATTTGTGATGTCATAAAATTCTCTCCTGGCACCAACCCCCCCACATTTTAGGGAGTTAGGAAGGTATGAAATGAGTGAGATGAGATGATCCTAGTTTTTACAGTTGTTATAGATATTTGTTCTATAAAACAAGATTATTCTGACATCTGTGTATTGACTTAAAATAGGTTCTATGCAACATCCCCAAATATATTCAAGGCATGATGGCATTTCTCTGACCTCTTTAAATCTAAAATATCTGATTCCCTCATTGCTTTCTGGACCTGTAAGCCCCTCTATAATAATGGGTATAAAGGAAATTCATTAGAGTATTTAATTTCTAACACTGAATTTCAGTGGATTAGTCTGTCAGGGCGTGGTGTTTTAGTTCAGAGCTGAGTCTGTGCTCTTGCATGTGGTTGCACATCCTTGAGATCATCCTGCCCCCATACCAAAGTGCAGTACCTGGTATTTCCATCATGCCACCAGCTCAAGCCAGAGGTGGAAGACAGTGACAATAAATGTCAAGCCCGTTCACTCAGGAGGGGAAATCAGCTCAGAGCATTTTTTAAACCCCGGATTTGACAGGCAAATGACTAAACATATTTCTTTAGTGATCCAACATTTCTTCTTAACGAGGCAAGTTGTCATTGAGTCTGCTTGTTGTCTGTAAATTCTGACTGACTCAATCTTCATAATGTCAGGCTGGTCAAAGGCATCAGTAAATTACATGAATAAAACATAATACTTGGTAATTGTCCTTAGCTGCTAAGACACTGTAATTTCATTTGCTCAACAGCATTTGTCCTAAATAGTGTTTCCTGAATTGGCCATTACTTTTACTTTCCTAAAATGGATGCCATAGCCTCTCAAACACCCTAACTGCTTTGGTTTCATGCATAATGATATTGCAAAGACGTTGCTGATTTTACTCTTTCTGATTCCCCCACCCTGCGGTGGGGAAGGGGTGGGGACTCAGTGACCATGTGGTGTTTATTGTCAAGGAGGGCTAAACCACGATGACAAATCAAGCACTTTTCCTTATCTCTGGAGATAACTTCAAAAACTGAGTTTCATTCATCTGGCAAATAAAACAATAAGCACAATTTCCGCTAAGGAGGGCTGACTCTTGGCTTAGTCTCAGGTACTGTAGGACCACATTTTCCTTGCATGTGAATTAGATCCCCTACCATAGAAAAGCCAGAAATAAAAAACTAAGAATGCTCCTGGCAATGCCTTCCGGCTTGGGGGACATATCTGGATTCATGCATGCATTGTGCATAAGCAATATGTCCTTGAGAAAATCAAAGTTAATTTCTGTGGTTTGGATTCTTGTTTATAATATATATTAAAAAAAAAATTGGGGGGGGGGGGGGAAGAAGAAACAGAGAATTATTATTGTCTGCCAGGCACTAAGCTGATCGATAACATTTCTTTCTTGTCCTTAAACTAAGTCTCTCACATGCAAATATTTTAAATTACATGTACCAAATAAAAAATCGTTGTGAAGCAGGCCTTTTATTTTTCTAGCTTCTTTTGAGAACACATCATCCTAACATGCCCTCTGACAAACTGCCAGGAGAACAATTTTTGACACCGAATGGTGTAGGAAAAGAAATGATCCCATAAGATCCGCTTATGGCTGCTTCCCACTGTGCTCTTTATTCTGCACCTGGAATGTTCTGCTGGCTGTGTACTCACTGCTTTACTGCAATGTACATATCCTCTGATTTCAGAAATATGCCTCCATGCATCCTTTTCCAGTCAGGCAGAAAAAAAATGTCAGTCCACCCAAAAGAAAAGAAATCAAACCTAAATTGATGACAAGCCACCTTTCTAGTTGAAGGACCTTTGAGCAATGAAAATGTAAAGCAAAAGAGAGTTCTGTGCTGATCATATTCAACTCATTTTGCTGGACCAGCAAATACATCGAGCATCTGACCAAACTCCAGCAGTTTATTCAATATTTAGAAAGAAACATGTAATCAGTGCATAACCTGCAGTGAGAAGGAAACATGAAACTAATACTGCAAAAACAGCTTTGCTGGAGACTTGTTCAGGCAGATGGAAATCACCACCCCCTTCTCCTTAGGTGGGTATTTCACACCCCTGTGCATTTACCTCTGCTGATTCAGGGTTGCCATTTCAGTCTCTGGTCAGATTCTTATGGGGTTTAAATCAATTTAGTTCTATTTATTTATTAATAATTAAGGATCTGACTCATTAAAGGTTAACTTGGCCTGAGTAATGCTTCCTTATTTTGACCCAAAATATAGGATATTTTTTATTGGTTAACCACAGACCAAAACAATTAGAAATACTCAGATAAAAATCTGGAAGATGCAGTGAATGCAGTTTCATCTCCTTCTAATCCTCTGCAAAAACTAGTTTAAAGTAGGAGAAATTTTAAGTCTCTTTATTCTGGAAAAAGTATTTATGATATTTACAAAATATCAGGTATATAGTAACTTTCATTAATTTTCAATCATTTTTAAAGTGCCTAAAAATAGTTATTCTCTTTTTGCTTCAGATGGCTTGACACAGCTGAGTAGGAGAGCAGATGCTTCTGAGTTTGCAGAACAAAGGCTGACTAATATGAAAGACCTTTTTTGAAATAAATGGTGTGATCATGGAGTAACATTTAACCTAAGTGCTACTCTTTCACTTGGGTTTGTTAATTTGATTTATCCATCAAAGTATTACACTGGAAAATAATTTAGCTCTGTTGTTTAATTATTGAAGATTATTAAGCATTATAATAATCTTCTGATCAATAATAATTTTGGACTTTGTTCAAAATCTGGATAAGTTGCTGTGGTTTGACCATTCCAGAACTTTAGATAGGGAAAGAAATTACATTAGGTCAGAGAGTAAATAAGCAATTAGTACACAGAATAGCTGGAACCAAGCTGGTACTCAATGAACTGGAAAGGATTCAATGATTGCATGTGTCACCCTGATTTACAGATGTGTTAAATATGGTTCTTTTCTGGTTTCTGTTCTTGGCTAATAGGCTAAGATTTTCATCAGAAATTCAGAACCTATTAGTTCATTCTTCAATGTCTCTAGCCATATGCTGCAAATAAATTATACTCAAATTATACTGGTATTTGAAAAACTAAGTTTTTGTTTTTATTTAGGTATCTATATATATCTAAGAACACATACAAGCTGGTAATTTCACTTTCACACAATGGTGCACTCATCTGCAAAGCAGAGTCCTCCCTCCTTTACTCTTGCATTTTCCTCTCTCTTTTCCCCCTTTCTCTGTCTCTTTTAAGAATTAATTATTCCCCCTCCAAAGACACCACCTGGGTCATGTAGTTCAGTTTAGAATGGCAAACAAGTAAAACCTACGCTTACTTTTTGTTGTGAAAGAAGGTGGAACAAAAAGATGCTCTACAACGGAGGAAGGATTCAGAGTAAACCAGCAACTTCTCCCATTTTTTAACATGTCAAAGCCCAAGAAATGAGGAGATAGATTGATGTGCTCAGACACTAGTGGGTAAAATTTGACAGAATTTCTAAGGGGTCCTGATATTGATAGGTCCAAAATACACCATCAATCTGTTTATTGTGATCAGCGGTGTTGTTAAGAAAAACTGAACTTTTTAACCAAATATCTCAAGTACTGAAGTGTACTTAGTGCATAGCTGCACATTTTTCTGTGACATCAATTAAATTATTAATCAGCAACTGACTCAAACAATACGTCTCAGAAATAACTGCTTGCAAGTTCTGAAGGGCAATAGGGCAGTGAGATTCTCCTGATAGCACAGCTGTAGGAATGTTCCATGTATTTCACCTAATGTAATCAACCTGATTTCTGAGACACCACACAGCCTCCTCAGTGGGAATTAAAAAGGACAACGTCCTGGTAATCAGGTGGGAACTGTTTTCACCTTTTCCACAATAATCTACCCAGGCCTGCTGTGAGCTGAAGCACTACATTTGAGGCTGCGGAGAGACACTACAAAGTGTATGGCTTTGTGATTGGAGAAATTGCATTCCAGAAGTGTGTGAAGACCCTCCAGGGCTGCTGCCAAGTGCAGCTCTGAAGTGCTCCAAGGGATCTGCAGATATTTCCAAAGACAGTGGCCAATGGGGCTGCAGCCAGTGGTCCCTCAGGAAGGAGGGAATTTTGCGTTCACTCCAGGAGCTGGAATCTGTGAAATATCAGGAATGCAGGTGGGTGAGAGCTTCCTGGGAAAGCAGAAGTCTACTAGGTACATGAAAAACAATGTTTTCTGAATGAATGATTTGGGTCTCGAGAGAGCTTTACTGGGGAGAAAAAAACCTGATATTTTCCATACATGGCTGGGAGAAGCATAAATCCATTTCTGTGTTTCTTTTTTGTGAGATTAAAATAGTAATCTGTGCTGATTTCATTACCTGACAGAACTTTTCTGGAGGGTAGGATTCTCCTGTTTGCAAAACATTTTTTTTTTGCATATGGCATTACCATTGCAGTTAATTTTTCCTATTTATTAAATATTTCCTATGCTGAGTACTAATGAGAGTGGAGACAAGAGGATAAATGAAGCATGGATGATCATGCTGTTCATCACAAGGTTTGAGGGTCTGACAGAGTTTGTCAGAAGTTTTCAAATTTCATAACAGTGAAACTTAAATTTGTGATGCAGAATTTGCCTAAACAGCTTAAGGCTTCTGCTGTATAGTCCCTGAAGCTTTGGTATTGTTGTTTATCTCTATGAGGTCCTGAAGAAATGCACAAATTTTTGTTTTCTACCTGAAATTTTTTTCTTCCTAAGCCATGGCGTAACTGCACAGCTGGTCAGAACTGTTCCCAGGTTTAGTGCTGAAGAGACAGATAAATGCAAACTGAGCCTCTCTGGGAAAAATACATTGATGGTCTCTTACCAGCCCTACCAGAGCAATCAAGCTGCCTTTGACCCCTTGATTGCAATTAATGTCTCAGGAGGCTGAGAACTGGCTGGTGATCTCAGCAGATGTGACTTTACCCACCTTATATTAAAAGGTATCATACCAGGGTGCTTGGGGCTTGTTCAGTGTGAATTTCCCACAGGTATTCTCCAGGTTCTGGTTCCCAGATCCCACCAATTATGCTTAATTATTGTATTTACCTTGTGTTTCTTGAACATACAGTCCACCTTACTTTGAGAGAACAGACGTGAAAAGAGCTAGGAAATCCCATACCCACACCTTCATTAAGCTCTTTTGTTGCTTTTCCCTATGTTCACAGCAAGTTTTAGGGTTCTTGTTGACTGCCACAGAAAGTCTAAGAGCTCAGGAGACTGCGTGTGCCTTGTCCTGCTCAAACCTTCAATACTGATGACAATAGTCACAGCTGGGAGCTAGAGATCTTCTGAGAGAGCTAGAGAATCTGGGAT
This sequence comes from Cisticola juncidis, assembly GCA_013400215.1. Taxonomy (NCBI): domain Eukaryota; kingdom Metazoa; phylum Chordata; class Aves; order Passeriformes; family Cisticolidae; genus Cisticola; species Cisticola juncidis. Next base: position 680,215 of record VXBR01010920.1, read on the forward strand.
ATTCAGAAGCCTAAAGCACCCAGGCAAGTCATGGGAATGGTGTAGGATTAATGAGCTGCTCAGGACTATCTGCAGTCAATAGCAGATATGCCACGCAATGAGGGACTGGTGAAGTGATAGAGCAGATGTTTTGTTTTACAGAGGTCATGTACAATTTATCTGTGAATTGTGATAGTGCTCCATAGCTGAACAGAATGCCATGGAACCTAAGAGAGCAAATTGATTAACTATGTTAGCACTGGAATAGGAAAAATCTTGGAGTAGCAGGATATATTCCTGCTATTTAAGGTGTCTCTCGGTAGTGTTAACTGTTTTGTTTCAAATTCTGAAATTCCACGTGGTATTTGTGCAGTTGTTTCATCAATTAGCAGTATGAATGCAATTATATCAGGCTATGAATTTTGTCTGTTCAGGTGAAACGAGGAGGTGGGGATTAAAAGAGTCTTTGTTTAAAGTGTCCAACATCCTCTCTATTCTACAGGCAATGTCAATAAAAATCTCTTGCCTCTTAAATCCTGAAAGTGAGCATATGTTAAAATACTCTGCTCTCTTTGGAGTCTTTGTAAACAATCTTGATTTATTTTCTGTCTCCAGTATCTCCCATGCAAGTTTGTATTTATGTTCTGTTTTCTATTTTGAGACAATCAAATTAAAACTCACTTTGTTTCATAATTATAAACATCCATTTTGACTAACTGACAAATCTTGCTGGAATTTTGTTCCCAGAGCTACCATTCACCAAGATATAAAGCAAAGAAAATCTATCAGGATTCCACCTAGTTTCTTTAAATTTTCTTTGGACTTGTACAGCATCTATTAATCAGCAGTTACTTGTCTCCCTTCATTCCTATGTGATTAAGGAGTTTATTATTGGTTTCTGCTTCTCCCCTTCTGTAATAAAATTAAGTAGAGACGGAAAACAGACAGGAAAGCTAGATGAGTGTTCTTTACTTGTTACTGGTTAGTACAGAGTCTTTCTCTCTTATGAAGTGACCTTCTTAGTGGATGGCAGGGGGTTTTAGAGATTCCTTCTGAAGCTTACCTCAACACAGGAGCTGTGTGATTAGGGACAGAGTGTCATTGGCTCCTGGAAGGGAATTTAGCTCAAGTGAAGTGAATAGAAACAGGATTGTGTTTACATAGAACAGGTACATGCAAAGCTGTCTGTTGTCTGGGCCCTGCCTTCTAATTTGTTTCCCTTTCCTGGGAGTGTGAGCAGAGAAGTCAAAGGTATTATGTAAAAACTTAGAAAAATACTAATGGAGAGAAGATTTTAAGATTGTTGCTTGTAACAGCATCACAAAACCACTGCCCTTTCTGAAGTGCTGAATTTAATTGTCCTCTCCTGGTGGTAAAAGCAAATGTGGAGAGGTGTCCCATTTCTCACCTCAAGACTCCTGAATCACCTCCATCCTCTGTTTTTCACTTTGGTCAAGAAACCCTGGTCTCATTCCTGCTGAGGGGTTGAAATCCCCTGCTTTTTTCAGGGGCTATGACTGCAGGTTTGCCTCTCATTCCTGTCCTCACAAGGTAAGAGAGACTCCAGGTTTTCCAGTCACTCTGAAAAGCTCTGAAGGAGTGGAGCACATTTTAGTCAGGAGAGTACAAAAGAAACAGCATGAGTGGATGGGTTTGAAGGGAAATATGCTTGGCTGACATTCTGAAGTGTTATTTGAATATTCTTTCTTTTGCATGCAAGGTACACATCTGAAATATGTGAGTCTGGCATCCAAACACTAGAAAGAGTGGGATTAGAGGAATGTAAGAAAACCTCAGATTCTAGTTTAAATTAAGGACATATAAAATGAAGTGTAGAAGTCAAGTGGAGCATTAGGAGATTCACAAGCCAACTTTGTATCACCTGATACAATATTTATATTCACTCTCTTTTCAGCTCTTGTAACAGTACAGCCTGAAACAGTTCCATGCCAAAGCAATTCTAACTTAAAACCTACAGACCAGTTCTGAATGGGCTTGCTTGAATGAAAGGCTCAAAAGCCTGAGCAATAGAGAATAAAATTTAAAGCATAGATGAACTTAATTTTGACAGACATTATAAACAGTCCTGGGGATTTAGAATGGCATGGACCATATTGTGTCCTTGTGTGAATGAATTAAGAAATGATCCTATTCTGAATGCAATTCTTGGAGTAGCATTTAAAAAGCTACACATTTTTGGTATAGGCTGACTTGATGTATTTTTTAAAATTGATTCATTTTACTTTCCTTCCTTTATCAAGTTATAAAATTCCATGGGACAGATTTATACCTTTTTTTTTTTTTTCTTATTTCTTTTTTATTTTCTTCCTTTTTGCACAAAGGATACAGAAAAAAATCTATACAGTAACCTTTCTAAAAGAAAGTCTGTAGAGCTGTTTTCTTAAAAGGAATGTCATTTTTAAGCTCTGGAATTTGAAGAGCTTTGGCAAAGGCTGTACTCCAGAGAGGCCTAAGACAGGTAGAAATCTGTGCTTATAGTTAATCATGTTCAAAAGTCTTGCCATCCAAATGAAAAAATTGCATTTAACTGAGTTAATCCACATAGAAATTCTGCTTCCCTTAGCTTGAGCACTCCCTTGTCTCTCAAAATAAAGGCTACCTCCTGTATTTTTTCTTACTGGCTTGTTTCACTTTCTTGTGAATGCTTAATATTGATCAGCTCTGTCCTTCACTCTGGGACGTCTGCCAAACACCTCACGCCAGCTATTACAGGATTAGATATATTTTATCTAACTGGAGGAAGATTTTTCAGTCTCTGTTGTTCCCTGGCATCAAGATTACAAGGGTTGCTTTAATACAGCCTGCCCAGGGCCAAATCACCATTGCTAATAACAAAACCTACAAGAAGGCCACCAGCAGGACATGAATTTTTGTGTGCTTTAGGGGGCTGAATATTTTAAATATTACCTACCCAAGAAGCCAAGAGCTGCAGTGTGAGCTGCCAGCCTTACAGTGCCACAGAATAGCAGGCATCCTATTAACACTCACCCTTAATTTCCTTCCTGCCTCACTGTGTTGATCTGTGCTGATCTGTGCAACGCCTGCTTGGCCTCTCAGCTTCATTCCTGAGCCCTCCTGGAAGGGTGGGGCCAGACAGGTATTATTATTACCATTTTCTGCATTGCCCTGGTGCTCCTCCAGCCTGCCTCAGGCAATATCAATGCCAGCAGGGACAGCTGCTCATATCCTGGCCTTTCTTTCCATGTTTGCTTCAAGCCCTTCCAGTGAGCCCCTGACCTGGGCCAATCTCATCTGCACCAGTCTGTCCTGGTTGAGGATCCTGGCAAGGATATTAATCCACTTCTTCAGCCTAGGTAGAATTTTATAAACTTCCCCATTTTCACAGAGGACGAAGGAGGTAATCACATTCAAGTTATGGCTGGAGCAGCCAGCCTTTGGGTCAATAGGCAGAAATACACCACACGAAACTGCTACTCTGCCATAAGAGCATTGGGTCTCAGCCAGCGTCTAGAAGAAAACATTACAGCCCTTCCTAAGCACTTAGCTGCTGCTCTGTCCCATAAAAGTTGAGCTATTTCAGGCAAGGACAGTTCTCATTGTAATAAAAGGGCCTGATGTGGCAATTGCCTGCTCTGTGCAGTACCCCGCTTCTTAAATGCAATATTTCTATATCCTGGCACAGAGCTGTCAGATTGCTGTTTATTTATAGCCAGAAAACCCTGTGATGGCTAAAAGGGATCTTGCTGTCTTGGAGGAGCACTGGGCTAGTGAACATGAGGATTGAAATGCAAATGTGACAGTACATTTAAATAAAGTCTTCAGACTTATGGATCACTGAGTAAATTGTGGGATTAGCTCCTGCTATTGAAACTGTTGTAGGTCTAGAACCCCTTGCAGCCAGATGCACCTTAGAGCAAAACTGTACCTGACATTCTTCCAGTCAAATCCTTGGGCTGGGAGCTGCTCAGGCACCAGAAAATTACCAGTAGGGATGACTAAGGAAAGATACCTTCCACTGTAGGTGTGGCATACCTGTATTGACAGAGACAGGGTTGTGGATGAGCCTGATTTTTAGCCTGGAATATTTTAGTTTTTCTCACAGCCATTCTTGCTTCTGCTGACATCCTCCACGGCCCTGCATTGGCTCAGCCCCATGGAGCCAGCCCAGGCTGGGGACAGGCTGTGGCCACAGGCAGCACGAGCTGAGGCAGAGCTGTGACTGCAGCCCCTTGTGAAGGACACCTGGAGCTCCCTGGGGAGCAGCAGGGACACCCCAGAGCAGAGGGGCACATCCCAAAAGGCTTGGGTGGATGCAAGCCTGATTCATTTTCCTGTTTCCATCCCCTCCAAATACCGATTTCCTGGGAACTATATCCTTTCTAAACTCAAGCAGAAGATAATACATTTACCTTCGGAGGTCCCCAGAGGGCCAGTCAAGAAATAAGACCTCAATGTGCTTACAGAGGCTAATTTTCAGCAGCCAAAAATATGATCCAGATTGGTTTCTTTCACTATTGACATTTTTTCTTAGCCATTTTCCTTCCAGAATTATGTAAATCATTGCATTCCTTCTCAAGCAATCTGAGCCTGAAGCTACTCCCAGTGACTTAGAAATGTTTCTGACTGACTGAACTCAGACCATGGAAAATAAAAAGTAATCTGAAATAAACCCCAGTTTCTGGAAGGTTTTTCTTGTGGACTGTAATTGCAGATGAGGTTTATTTCAATGTTTGTTTTGGGGTTTCTTTGGTTGGTTGGTTGAGTTTGGGTGGGGCTTTTTGGAGTATTGATTTAATTTTACAGCCTTTCAGATAAAAAGAAAAATCTGCTTTGTGTAGAAGTTCCTCTATAGCAATTATTTTATCTATTTTTTTTTCATTATTTTTTATCCCTAATGATTTATTCTACTCTTCTGGTCTCATTACTTATCTATTATACCATGTTTTAATTTTTTTTTTTTGTTGTTTTCAAGATAAAAAGTGCTATTCAGTTTTCTTGATGACTTCTTTATTTTTGAAAGCTCCCTTCTTTTCTCTTAATTTGTAGAAATATCCTTTCTAAGTTTTGTATCTCTTTAATTTTTGTTTCATTTCATTCCTCCTGCACATATGTATCTCCTGGTAAACTCAGATAGGCATCTACATATTTATGCAATATTTTCTCAGTAATTAGTCACTTTATAACCATGAATGAAGCAGCCATTCCAGTCCCTCTCCAAAAGGAATGGCCTTAATTCTTTGGATGTAAGGAGTAAAGCACAGTGAGGGTTTTGATCAAGACTAGAAAAGCTATTTGTGAAGACAAGAATTAATTCCAGAGTATATGTGGAGTCTAGCATGTGAATAATCTTCTAGGGGATAAGGTAGAGTGTGAACTTTATCTTGACTTCACTGAGTACTCAGTTTTATTGCCTATGTGCATATTCTTCTGTTTCAGAATTGTATTGCAAATATCAGGGGGCTTATACTTTTTAATTTATCTCATCATTTGCTGTTGCTAGGGAATTGCAGGAATGCCAGAAGGTCACTCAACAGCTTTCCTCATGAAAAGTGTCCATGTGCATGTAAAATGTGGTGAGCTCCACGTGGTGAGGTCCAGAACTTGCATGTGGCTGTGTTGGGTGAGCCAGTGCTGAGAACAAGTGTTTAAATGATGTTCCTCTCACCTCCCTTGCATTTATTAGTGCATCTCTGTGCACATGGTCTAGTCTGGACACAAGAAGGTGAACCTGAAGAGAATCAAGCCAAAACATCTGCCTCCCTGCCTGCAAAGCTTTGCCAAAAATGCTTACTGATCTCAGTGGCACTGCAGAGGACAATAGAATGTAATGGCCATTATAATGCCAATGACATAATCACCTGTCCATTATAGGTGATATTTGAAAGCTCAGAATTTGCTTTTCATGCAAGGGTGCCCCTCCTTTTTGAGCCCTGGGGTGCCATGGCATGAGACAATATCAGCCACTGGGTTCCCTCTGTGTAGATTTGACTTTGGTTCTCATTGGAATCACTGTTGTCACTGGGTATGAGTAGATGCCTCTTAAATTAAATTCCGCTCCAGAGGTGAAGAAATAACAGAAATACTTTGTATCTTTTTCATACTAAAAAATTAAATATGGTGGCCCTGTAATGTTGATATATCAGTTTGAAGGTTAAATATTTATGGAGTTCATTTTTTGCATATGGATCAGACATGAGTCTAAGAGTATGGTAAATTAGTCACCCCACATGTACCATGGTTACAGAACTTCTCCATAGCCCAACAATTTATTTACTACTTTGTAAATTACAATACAAATAAATTCTGTACCTTTTAAATTTTTTTTTTACTTCAGTGCTTTTGCTGTTGATAAAACAAGGAGTGAGAAATTGTTTCTAGGCCTATTGCAGTCAACAGGGACAAAATCAGATTTTCTTGGCCTAGGACCAGCCCCAAAGCAAAAGAATAACTTCTTTTATGATAGGAGTTATCTTCAGGGGCAATCCATTCCTTCCCTGTGGGATAAAAACACATAATGTAGTTATCCAGATAAAATGGGTATTTTAAATTCAGCATGGAATGGAAGGCAAAGCATGCAAACACCTCATGAATTTTGGATAGTTGTAGTCCATATTTACACTATCAGGGAGTGTGGACTGATAGAAGTGGATCTTTAATCGAATTGTGAAGAGGCCTGTGGTTTGTGATGTGTTTTGGCTTGGCCATGGTTTAGCCTGTGATCCTCAGTAGGGATTTATGTGACATTTTCAGCAATGTGGTAACACAGCCAAAAGCAATATAACCTAGAAATCATGGAAAAGACTGGTATTTCTGACAGATGTAGAGAGAGGAAAGTGATCTTACCTCTGCCATACTTGCTTTACCCACAGGCTGACCACTGCTGCTGCCCAAGTATGTGAGTGAAATTGAGCATTTAATAAAACACTAATTAAAGTAAATACCATAAAAGCATTAACCTCCATAAGGTGTTTAAATTGAATTCCTGGGTACTTTGGCATCTCTCCAGCTTTCAATAAGTTCCGATCTAACTGTATCAGATCACCAATTCAAAGACTGATTTTAGTTTATGGAATATTCCCGTTAATAACGATGCCTTAGACATCCATTAAGTCTGGAACATTAATTTTATGGAAAAGTTCCAATACAACTCCATTAGATTTTTTTTAAGCTAAATTAGCAGCATAGGCTTTTAACAAATGTCATAAATAGCTATATTTAATGGAAAGATTACCCAAATTAAAACCAGACCAAAATAGAAATTACAACTCCGTCTGTTTAAGTCTTGACCTTCAGAATCCTTTTAAAAATTACAAAAGCTAAAGCAAGCCACGAGGGCTTCAAGCTTCTTGTTTGTTTGTTTGTCATATGGGCTAGAAAAATAGCAGATGACTCAGGAAACAGGAATGTGCTTTTTTCATCTCTGGCAGGTGAAATCCTTTACTTACACAGATTGCTACAGTACTTTTGAAGGTGTAATTTTGTCTCAGGTTCTTATCCCCAAGATTTAGTGGTAAAGTGTCTTTTGCCCTCTGAAACACCTTGGGCCAGAAACAGAGTCTGGGTTGCCAGTTCTGTTTTTCCAAGGCTGTTTATTCTTTCTTATCTCACAGTTCTTTCTGTGCTGTAGTAGAGAGCTCATGGTGACCCCCTGGCTGGGAGGGTCTTGAGTTCTTCTGCTCCATGTTATGTGTCTATTATTTACCATTAATTACCAATGCCTACCACCTATGCTAGACAGGTCATATCTCTTTTGACCCTATCCAAATGTGCCACCTTCCCAGCAGAAATGTGGGACAAGAAGAGCCAGGAGGACAGGACCACTCCCCAAATCCTCCATTTTGTCTTTTCAAACCCACACACCAAAAACTCCGTTCACCCCCAGTGATAAACTGCTGCTCATCTCACACTCTTGAGACTTGCAATTCCTCCTGGACTCTGTGCCAAGGTTTCCAACCCCCTGTACAGGTTCCAAACCTCCTGCTCAGGTCCCAGACCCCTCTGCTGGGGTCCCAGAGCCTCCAGGGCGATCAGAGAGATGTCCTGGACTACAACAATTGTCTTACAAATGTATAGTGCGTGGCACTATCCACTTAGAATACCATGACAATCTCTACATATTCCAGATCCTTTTTTTTTTTTTTTTTTTTTTTTTTTTTTTTTAAGATCATTTATAGGATGATTTGCAAACAGAATGATTCCTAAATCAGTAAGGGTAAACTGTTGAGCTCACCTGTCTTCTGCACGGATTTCTGACCCATAAATCACATTCAGCCAACACAACAGATGAGGAGGGGTAGGAGGAGGATTGTGCCTTCCAATATCATGAGAATCAGTCCCTGGGGAGCAGTTACCTCAGTGGTGGACTGAATGAGGCAAGGGACACAAGGACACACAAAGCAAAGTCACCTCGCTTCTCCCATCTTCATTATTATCCCATTTGAACCACCTGGCATTTTTTGTTGAAATGTTACTCAGAGTGAAGACATTCAAAACAGCCCAAAATATTTTAATTCTGTTAGGTGAGTCTACTACCAGCTAATATCAAAAGTGTACAGGACTGATGTTATTAAACTAAATTCCTCCAAACTGGACTTCCTTGTTAGATTTCAGTGAGTTTGAAACTCTTTAGACAAAACCAGAATATTTTTATAAAAGATATTTCTATATTTCTATAAAATATTTCTATAAAAAATAATATGTTGCTTTCACATACATGTGTGTCAGACTGAGAATCGCTACTTAGAATTTTCCTTATGATGAAAATAAATAATGAAATGTAAAGTAACTCAAATCATGTGATATATTTTCATGTACAAAGCAGCTGGGGCAGAATGAGCATTGAACTTTTGGCTTTAACATTGCATTTCCTAGCTTCCAAGAACCAGCTTTAGTGATGAGGTGTTCTCAGCTGTTGCATGCTCATTTTTCAGGCATAAGTTTCTAATAATACTAATCAGACATAGAATTTCTTATTTTTGCATAGTGAAATGTTTTCATATATGTCACATAATGCTTTCATTTTTCTTTTTTATTTTTTCTTTTGGAAAGAAAAAAGTCTCATAACTCTGGTCCCTGTCCCTCACCTGTTTTCAAGGCTTTGAAGGGGACACACAAACTGAAGGCACTGCATCCATGCAGCTTTGAAAACATGTGTAATTTTTTGTGTCACAGGGGAAAGCAAGAGTCACTGGGATTTAATTCTTGCTTACACAAGTTATAGTGACTCCTCCTCTGTTGAATGTCTTAGCAGCTTTCCATCAATTCATGTTTCCCAATACTGGCATCAATACTACTGCTTGAGAAAAAAAATCTCCATCGAAATATATCTTCCCTGATTTGAAATACTGCAGTGAAATAAAGAGTTGCTTTCTTTGAAATATGTGATCCCTAAAATGATATCTCCACCATGGAGGGAATTGTGTTAATGTGAACCACTGAGGTGATCTATTTAAATTTATTGTCCACATACTCTGAAGACAGGAAGTCAAATCTGCTGAAAATTGAATATGATTTTTTTTTTTTGTCTAAATTCTCTGACCATAGCTGTACTTTGTGCCTTGAGTTTTTAGATAATCAAGATATACAAGCTGAGGAATCCATTCCCTCAGGAACTTTCAGTGTTTGGCACTGCCTTTCTAAGGGAGATGATTTATTTTTGCACACAATAGGTCATTTCCTCCACTCAGATCACAGACACAAGACACTTTTACACCCATCATTCTTAAGATTAAAAAAGGGTTCAGAGTCCTGCTTGTCCCTCATACAAAAGCACCCTAAGCAGAAGGTCCTTTGCAGGGTTAGTCTTGAACATGGTAAAAAACACCCAGGTTTTAGCAGGCAACATGAGTAATTATTAAATAGTATATATAATAATTTGAGGTCCCTCAGCAAGTGTTTTTAAACACCTGGGGATTGTGTTATTTTTTATTAACATGAAAATCTGCAAGATAAATGCTGTAAATGCTACTTTGAAAAAAATTAATTCACTTTAAATAGTGACACTAGATGACCACAGTTCTGACTGTTCTATGTACAGTGGCTCAGTAAAACCTTCCATGGTTCAAAGAAACTCATCAGAAATATGGCAGCAGAGTCTACACCTTTAAACTTCACTAGAGCAGAAAAGGTTTCTCAGAGACAGTGCAGGAAGTTTCTAGCTAACCCGAGATTTCAGAGGGTTTGGGATATTTTGGGATGCATATGCAAGTTTTCTTACCAATAAAGAAATACCCAACCTCCATGAGACAATAAATCTTCAATAGTAGAACCTCAGGTTGTACCTACAACTTCCTGCATTGCCTGAAGTTTCTCTAAACCAAAGCTTTCAATTTTGCTTCAAAGGAGGTTGATGTAGGTCTCAGTGGAATCACCAGGAGTATTTCTGTTAACTTAGACAGGAGCAGAGTCAGGGCCAAGGTCAACAATATTAATTTGCTTTAGCTTCAGGCAGATTTCCTGCTTTTTCAAGAGTAAATCTTCACTCCACCTTGCTTGAAATTCCACAGCCATGTGTAAAGCTTGGACAGTTGGTTTCTCCTAATGACCTCTGAGTACCCAACATGGGTGTGTGCATGCCCTGTCCTCAGAGTTCAGGGTCACCTTGGATAGATTTTATTTCTTTGTAATGGGATTGGGAAGTTCCTTGGGCTAGAGCTTGATGCAAAGTATTTTGTCACCACCTTTTTCTTTGAAAAGTAATTCAACATTTTTTTGGCTTATCCACAAGATCTTCAGTAGGTGCCTTGCATTTCTGTTAATATAATTGCCTAGACAAACTAAATTGCAGAACAGAAATGACAAAAACTTTTTCCTGCCAAACTTTCAAATCTGGTTAAGAATCTGTCTGTCTGCCCCCCTCTCTTTTTTCCCTCCAGCCTTCCTTTGGATGCTGTCTGCCTTTTGGCAGACTCAGAGATGCATAAAACGGTACCTTCAGCATATCAACAAAAAAATGTTAGCAAGATGATGACAGATATTTCCCAGTTCCTCACATTTCAAGGTCCTGGTTTGTTCGTCTGTGATTTTTTTTTCCTTGTACTTCATGTGCCTCTTTGGTCACTAATACAGAAAACTACCAGTGCCACAGGTTATTGTTATTAGTAGAACTCATAAAATTAAGGATTAGCCAGGACCAACCAAAGATAGATGTGATCACAATGTTTAAATGGGGATAAAGCAGTAGTTATTCTGTAAGTTAATAAAAACAAGGAACATATTTTAAAACCATGCAAGGTTCCTAAGGTTAAACATAATTCCCAAGGGAAAATAATAAAGGACTACGGAGAGCATTTCTTTCTTCTTACACTCTGCAGGAATTTTTCTCAAAATATTGAAAAAATACCCCTTAAGAGTCAAACTTTATATTGTACTAAATGTTTTAATATGTGGGCATATGTACTTTCATAACTGAAAGAGTAAAAAATTATTGTCACAGTCTCTGTGAGTGTACAACTATGCCATAGGTGCCTGATTGAAAGGCAGTGAAATTTAAATTCCTCAGTTATATGTGATGCCTTAGGTTTTAGCTTTCATATTTTCCAGATTCTGTACTGCATTGGTATATAACTCTAAACTTCATATAAAGTGGTAGCAAGTTCTCCTCACAGTTTAGTCACACAAAACAATCCTTTTCCAGCCCATGAGAAGGGGCAACTATTGCAGCTCCAGCCCCAAAAAGTGCAAACAGTGAACTGAGGAGAGCAGTTTGGGAGGATGGGACTTCATAACCTGAAGCTGTAATTGGACAATTAACCCCAATATGTAAATGAAACAAAACTCATAAAAGTGTGAAAATGTGTCCCAGAGTCCATCATGGGTGTAGCCTCTGCCAGGCTNACTCGTATCTGCTCATCCATCTTGGGTTGAGCCATGGCCAGGCTCTTGTACTGCCCAAGGTGCATCCTTTGAAGGCTTTTTTAATAAATACCTATTTTATTCATTTAACACTGTCTAGCCTCTGTTCTAGGTAGCCTCCCAAGGCATTTCTTGATTCTAAATTTTTTTTTGCTTTTCACAGAATATTCTTAGGACCAGAATTTCAATTTCTGTGACTGTAAAGATATGTAATGCCAATGTCTTTGGGTAAAGATAATGAGCCCTAAAGAAGTTATGAAAAAACAAAAAGGCAAGGAGCCAGAAGGGGAAAAATACAACAAGAAGATGGCCAAGGGGGAGAAAATATAGATATCGAACAAAATGTCTGGCAGAATGCCCAGGCAGAATTTTCCATATATATCAAGGTCAGGCATCACAAGTTTTTCTGAAGATAAATCCTGTATATGAAATGAGATATCAAAACAAGCAACAGAAGACACCTCCTCTCTCTTTCCTGTGGATATTGTGGTTGCTAATTAGAGATTTTGGGCAGTGACTGAGGCAGGATGGGCCAGTTGGGAATCTGCAGAGCAACACTGGAATTGGCAAACATGGAATCAGCAGAGGTGGGATCAGGGAATGTGAGCTGCAGGTGGGAGCTCAGGGCAGTCACCCACGGGAACCCAGGCAAACCAAGAAAAGGAAAAGGCACCCTGTGACCAGAAAGGCACTGCAGCTCCATGTAGGGTGGTCCTGGGCAAGAACTTAAATGATAATAATACCAAACTTTCATAGGGCAGGAACATCAGCTCAGCTCTCCTATTCTCTCTAACACTCCGTTATATTTAATGTGTGGAATTAAAATTTTACTTTAAATAGTGTAAAAGTTGTAGAGATGCCAGAGAAGGTGAGAGGTTTATAAGTATTTTGTAAATTGTCCATCTTCATGTGTGGCATTCTTTTTGACAGGTCATGTTTGCATGTAACATTTTATTTTCTTCTTTATTTTTTAATAAATTAAGGATCTAAACACGCATACAGACTTTCTACTTTCCCTGCCTTTAGGAATCCTATTCATTAAAAAATGACAGAAGGAACCTGTTCTGATGCATGGCAATTCTTCCCATCTCATCTCCATATTTGTGGTACCCTTCAGAACTTTCTGCTTTAAAGCACTTCCACAAAGAGTCACTTCAAAGGTTGGAATCAGCTCATGATGTGCAGATGGGGGAGCTGTGAATAAGCTGGAGAGGAAGACAAGTGGGGCTCACGCTGTCAGCCAGCAGTGATATTGAAATTATTGTAAGAGTGGTTCATCTTAACATTTAGAGTCTAGCAAGCAGGTGGTGGAGACCTGATTTGATTACAGTTTGCTCGGAGTAAGTATCATTCAGTAGGATTAAACTAGATTATGGAATTAAACAATAGAGGAACTGCTTTCCTCTTTGTTCTGCTTCATTATCTCTCTGAATCCTCTGTGAGTTCCCTCTGATGTTCTCCAGAGTGTTTTGCTTTTCCTATTGCTGCCTTTTGCTAGAATCATTTATTTAATGTAAATTAATTCCACTCTGATTCTCCAAGCCTGAATGTTTGGGAAAGTCTCTTACGGTTTGAATGCTTATGTTAACTGCCTAAACTTTTAATTTACCTCAGAACCTCTTAATCTTTCTGATTCCTCTTTTACAAAGGTTTCATCCCAAACACATGGATGAAAATAATATATTTGTCCTAATATATGATTAGAAATTTCACTCTTCCAGGTGCAAACAATATGTTAACATATATTGGCTGGGTAATAAGAGGCATGCATTGGTTTGTAGAAACAGCTTCACATAAGGCAGAAAAATAAACTTTCTTCTTAATATGACAGAGAATTCTGAATTTGGATATGGTGTGACTTAGAGTACCTCACACATACTCTGTGAAGATAAAAGTTTTGGGTTTTGAAAGAAAGATTCCCTCTGAATTTTGCTGGGGGAATGAGCAGCTCCTTACACTGCTGAGGAGCAGAATGCAGCTCTAGGGACCATTATTGAAGTGATCAGAGAGTGTGAAAATCTGTCTGCACTAAGTTCCTGCTGGATCTGACTGCTTAACTATCAGTCCTCAGTTTGTTGCCTGCTGGCAAAACTATCTTGATAAATTCAATACTTACACCTTACAGTCTCTTCTTCGGTCCTTACAATTATGGGAGCTGTATGATTCAATTATAAAAGTCAAAAGCACAGCTACAGGACCACTCTTTTCTGCTTTATACAGAGGCTGATCCATAAAGCAGCAGCCACAAACAGATCTGTAACTTGTAATAGTTTTTAGGACATTGATCCAGTTTCTGCTTTTATTTTCCTGAGTATAATCAGTGTTCATGAATTCTTTCAAACAATGAAGGAGTTATTGCAAGTTACAATTAATGTGGTAGAAAACTGGCCTAGCTGTGGAAGATAAAAGATGAGGAAGGAGTGAGGTAAATTTTCCTTAGAGAGGTGTGAGGAGCTAATGCAGTTCTGCCCTGCCCTTGTCACCCAGGCTGTCAGAGGCACAGTTAGGGGCTGCAGGTGCCAGGGGAAGCAGCCTGGGCTCCGGGAGGGTCCAGCTGCCCCTCCCTGGGACAGGAGCTGCTCCATGGCATGGCCAGAGCCGGGCTGAGCAGAGGCTCTGCTGCCAGCAGCAGGCTCTGGGAGGGACAGGGACACAAACAGGGACTGACTTTTTAAAAGAATCTGTGCTTTTTGAGGCTTGGTGTTTCCAGGGGCTTTTCCAGAATTGTTTGTCAAAACTTGCTTTTTGAAACTTGCTTTTCAGTTGGGGCTTTTTGAGTCTCATGCTTTATCCTCTTTTCCCTCTGTTTCTCCTCTCTCTCCCACCCTCCACTCTCTCTCCCCCCATTCCTTTGCCATGTTTCTTCCCCTTGCTCTGTCCTTTCTAGCCCTCTTTAGTAGGGCAGCTCATTTTTATCTCATTTTCTCGTTACCAGTAAACAGATACAGGGTTTGTCTCATTTGACTTAATTTCACTCCTGACCCTCTGTTTTTAACAGAACTCCTGGCAGTTCCCCACAGTGGAATGGGACCAGAAGCAAGAGTGGGAAGAGCAGAAGCAGTGTGGTCTGCTTTCAGAGGAACTCTGTTCCTGCAGACTTCCAAGGTGGATCTGGAGGCTCTGGAATAGTCCTGCTGAACGAATTGAAGCTGTACTAGTGCAGAAGTGGTGGTTGCTGCAACATTTGAGAGTACCTGGAGATTCAAAAGGTAAATTAATGATTTAAACTCTTTATAATATCAGTAAAATGTGTTGTACTGTGCAGCCTGAGGGAGATTAGGTTCTCTGGAAATCCTTAAAATCCCTAAAGGATTCCTAAAGGATCAGATGCAGACAAAGAGCTTTGAAGTTGACTGCATTGAAGAAGCAAAACATTGATGGTAGCTAGGTAGCAATTTCTGGTTTAGGAATAAGATTGCTATTTTAGATGTAATTTTTAGAAGAAACTGTGGACTTGTCCCTTGATTTTGCTGCCTGTTGTGCTTGGACTTGGATGTGGTTTGCTCATGGGAAGCTTTTCTGGACCTGTTAACTTTTGGAACTCTTGGCACTCTATTTAGTTACAGCTGCTTTTGTGTTCCCTCCTTTACCTTGCCAATAGCTGTTTTAAAAGTTAAACTTTTGCATGAGATGTTGAAATTCAAAACATTTTTTGTCAAAAATCTTCTAACCAGTAGTAAATGTAGATTTTTCTTTTCCTGTTTCTCCATATGTTGGTATATTATGCAGGACTGAAGAAGTCATAATTACTTTTAATTTTCTAGACTGACTAGGTTTAAGATGAAGTCTCTGTTACTATATTCTCTGGACCAGGAGTCCCACAGATGGATCAGGGTATCTTTTTTTGAGAAATGCTTTATAACCACATAGCTATTACACCTAAAACTCAAAATCTAAGTTTTGAACTGCTGCAAGCTTCTGTTGCATATGTTTTTTATGTGTATGTTACTGGTGAACATAAGAAATAGGAAAGGCAACAAATAGACATGGTGACAGTAGTGTTTTCTAGCATAGATGTTTTTTATATAGCGTGTTCACCAATCAGAGAATTTTTTGTATTTTTTTTTTTGCATGCTCTTTCTTTTTTGAAATATTTTGAGTAAGTTTTAGCTTTTCATGCAAGAGAACTGAAAGTGGTTGTGTCCTGGATTTCTGATTTTATAAGTAAATAATATATTTAGTCTGTGACTTTAGAAAATTTTCTTGACCTACTTGTGCCTCATTCAATCCAGCTGTAAAATTGGATGAAACCCAGGGCTGCAAAAATCCCTCAATGCTGTAGTGAAGCTTAATTTAGCTGAATCCTGTAATGTGGTGCACAGGTACCTGCTGTAAGTGATTGGTGTTCCAGTGCACAGATCCCCTGAGCAAAAATGGCACTGCAGGTAAAGCAAAGGCACTAAAATATTTTTTGCAATGCTTCTACATCACACCTGTGTATCCCAGAATTATTTCTCAAATGAGTCTCACATCTTTTGAGCCAGCCCTTTATGCTTTTTCTCCTCAAAAACTTCCTTCACTAGTAGACAGCATCAGAGAAACTTTGTGCAAGTGTTATCACAGACACCGAGATGATGTTTTAACATGGGCAGAGGCAACTCTCTTCTCCAGAAAAGTGAAAAACAATTTTCTACATAGAAATCAGAGGAAATGCAGGATGCAAGTTCCTACATGTTCCTTTATCTAAGCAGCCATGCAGTAAAAGTAGCTGATGTTGTTGACTGAGAATAGCACATTCATGAGTGAGTTCAGCCATCATTTTTACCTCCTTCTTGTCTCCTTTTGATTGCCATGGTTCTTTAGGATAGCCATAGTGAGGCTCAGGAAGCAAGGGATTATTATTATTTTTTTCATCTCTGTTCCTTCTGGGGTTCAGTCTGAAGTCTTATAATCATGCTTTTGTTGGCTGGTGTTACTAGAAAATTCTCAGAATGCTGAGAGCCTGAGAGCCAGAAAGAGCTGTGTGCTGTGTGTGGGAATTGTGCAACTCACTCAGTGGGCAGCAGGGAGGCAACATAAACCAATAGTTTATCCAAGGAAGAGCACTTGAGCTAAAAACTGCAGTAGGATCCTTCCCTGGAGACTGCAGAAGGTAGAAGAGATATCTGCACCAAAGATTATGGGGAGGAATCAAAGCTGTCCAAGTGACTGAAGCAGAGCATTATGAGTGCCCAGTGTTCAGTGGTTCACAGCCCAGGGCACTGCCTGCAGGACAGTCAGCACAGCAACGTTTGGGGATGCACTCATGGCAGGACAGCACCAATTTCAGCTCTGGGTAAGCAGAGCTTAATAAGTAATAAGTTAATAAGTTTGTCATTAGCTGCTGTTGCAGAGGACACGTGCATAGGGTGCATTGACATTTTCATTTACAGAAGCAGAGAAAGCAGAATGTGGGCAGATCCTCAGTTGTGTGTTTTGTCACTACCCAGTCAGTTTATAGCAGCTGAGGAGCTGCCCCTGCATGAGTCAAAGCAAGACATAAATTTCCATATCCTTCCACTGTCTAAATGATGGCCTGAGTTTTTCATGGCTGATGGACAGGGTAGTCTTGTTTTTCACTCCCCCAGAACATTTTATGTGAAGATATTGCCACCTGTCACAGCCTTGAAGAGCTTTCCACTCCTGAAGACCTTGCTCTGTTCCATAGCTCAGTTTATTTGCTCTTGCTGTGTAGGAACCTGATGGAAACAGTATAAAAATGGAAATCTTTATTCACGTACAAAAAGCATAGAACTACTGAGTTCCTGAGAGTTCTTCCTGAGCTGGAAGGAACCCACAAGTATCATCCAAGCCCAGCTCCTGGTCCTGCACAGGACAGCCCCAAGAGTCACAGCAGCTCTGTGATTGCAATGTCCAAAGGCTCCCTGAGCTCTGTGGGGCTGGTGCTGTGACCATGCCCTGGGACTCTGCCCAGTGCCCAACCAGCCCTGGGTGGGACAGGGGTGGATTCCTAATGTGGAACCTAACCCTGCCTCAGCCTCGTGCTGCTCCATCAGTCCTGTCCCTGGGCACCAGAGATCAGTGCCTGCCCCTCCATCCCCTTCATGAGGGAGCTGCAGACTGAGATGAGGTTTCCTCTCACTGTCCTCTTCTCCAGGCTGAAAAAACTCAATTATTTCAACCATTCTTTGTATGGCTTCCCCCAAGGCCTTTCAGCACCTTCCCAGCCCTTCTAACAGCTTTGTGTCTTCCTTTTGCTGTGGCACCAGAGCTGCCCCCAGCACTGGAGGTGAGGCTGCCCCAGAGCAGAGCAGGACAATCCCTCCCTGGCCATGCTGTCCCTGATGTCCCCAGAACAGGGATGTCCCTCCAGGGCACTGCTGGCTCACATTCAGCTTGCCATGGACCAGGATCCCCAGGTGCTTTTCCACAGAGCTCTGCAGGCTCTGTCTCACGAGGAGGTGAAGCCTTCCTGTGCCCCCAGATCCTGCTGAGGAATCCTGTGTGTGATCCCTGTGTTATCCCAACTGTGGTAACAGCCTGGCTGCTCCCAGCAGAGGAGGTGCAGATGGTGAGGCCTGGCAGGCAGAGCTATTGGAGACATTGTGCTGTCTGTGTACAGGTTGTTAAGCTAACTGACAGTTTTTATGCAGTATAGGCTGCTGAGATTTTAAAAATCAGAAAATTATCATTTGCAAGCCAGAGGTCAGCTGGTTCTTTAGAAGACTTAAATCTCTTAGTCCTGTAGCAATGGTGCCATATGGTCCTCACTGCTTGTTGCCTTGGAATAATAGTAAGGAGACTCAAAAGCCAGTTGTCTGTTGTAATCAGATTGCAGTGAAATATGGGTGCATTCCTGGGAGCCTGTTAGAGGTACAGGATTAATGCAGCACCAAACCAGTCCAAATCTCCCCTAATCAATACTTGGAAAGTCAAAGGAGCTTTCTGATTGTGAATCAGATCTGATCTATCCTGGCACAAAGAGAGGGAATTTGATGTGCCTGTTCACAGTCCATAATTGAAAGGCACCTGCACTGGGGATGAGGTATTTCAAAGGGGTACTGCTGGTAATGGGGTTAAATCCATTTTTGTGATTAAAAAAAAAAGTAACCAGCATAGTAATGACACTTCCAATTGAAGAAATTGCAAATAGCCCTTTGGACAGAGCAAACCCATACAGTGAAATTATGAACATGAGCACAAAAGAGCAAAATGGGATCTGTGAGAAAGAGGAGGATGACCTGTGCTTGAGAGGAAATTATCTTTTGCACAGCTCTTCTATTGGAAGAAGGAAGGTGACTACTAACCAAGGCTGAAATGAGGGCTGCTAGTGAATGAGTGTGATATGTGCTAGACCTTTTGTCAGCAGGAAATACCATCAGCAATGTGAGCAGCAATTCCCTCCATTCCATCTTGCAGTGTGCCAGACCTGCAGCTGAGTGCACTGAGTGTGGGGGTCACAGGATCCTTGGGGCTCCCCATATTTTTGAGCAGAGGAAGGCTGGCAGAGTGAATACCCCTCTCATCCTTTTCAAATCCTGGGAAAGAGGAATGACTGCCTCACATCCTCCTTATCCCAGCATAAAGTGAGACATAATGGGACCTTGCTTTTAATAAAATGTAGCTCTTAATTAAGATGATAAGAAACTAGAACAGATTAAAATAATCTTTTCAAACCCGCTACTTCTATTGTAGATATGAGAGAACATGAATTTTATACAACTATTTGGAAGGTCTAAAGCTTAGACAATGCTAAAGAGACAGAAATTGAAGATAAAAGGAAATCTGAGATGGATACCAGAATATTAATATTAATAAGTGAAACCTACTAAGGACATGGAACAGCTGCTTGAGGAACAGGATGAAGAAACCTATTCTGAAGACTTTTAAAATTAAATAAACTAGTGCAAAGCCCATTTCAATATACATGAGTGTGTGAGGAAGACAATAGAAGGACTAAAAACCTGTAATACTGATGTTTAGCTTCTGAGGCATATGTGGAGAATTCTGTAATCCTAAATTCAAAATTAGTTCTTTAGTAATGTTTACCTTCACTGTAAAGATGAGAAACTACCATCTGATGAACCAAGTACTTATGAGAGGCAATATTGTGACCTTTTCATTTTCCCTCCCTATTAATCCTTATCTATTACTGAACATGAAAACATAGAAACCAAGGTACATATTTTTCCACCCATATATCTTTATTTAGCCTGTGAAAAGAAGGAGAAATTGTTCCTCTCCTGCTGTAGCAGTGACAGATTCATAAACTGGTGGTTCTTTGATAACAGGCTTATGTCAAGTAAAGTAGGTGTGGAGAAAACTGGCTGATGAAGCAATGCCTGAGTCATCAGTTATTAGCTCTATTAGCAGATGCTGTTACTTAAAATAAGATTTTATTTCCGATGGAAATAAAATACGTAAGCTGTATCTTAAACTGTATCTCTTATGGATCAGTTTAGGGGATTTTTTGAAGCTGATTGATTAAACATTCCCTCAAAATTGTCTAAGGTCATGTGAGAGATTGCAGTGAAAGTTACAGAGGGTCCTTGGGCTTACAGAGTTTCCATTCTAATTATTACTTACTGAAATGCTTTTCCTTCATAAAAAAGTGTTTTGTACCACAATTTTAGATGAGCCCCAGAAATATTTAGGCTATTTATTTTCCTTCTCAATGACACTGACAAATTCCACCTATGCCTAAGAGAGTCTGGTATAACTGGCTTAGTATTCCAACCTGTTCTTGAGTTGAACTTCCATTAAATAGATCTGGTACAGTGATAGATAAATTTGGAGTAGAGCTTGAAGGGGGTAGCCTAATAAAAGTTAAAGGCTAAAAAAGTCTGATTATTTTTCCTTACTGATTGTGTGTTCTGAGCAAGGGAGAACTCTCCTTTCTGTGGTCTGGCCTCTGCTGCTGAGCCCCATCTCCCTGGCAGAAAATGCCCAGAGGAGCCTCCTCAGCTGTGGGAGGAGGCAGAGGAGGTTGTGGGTCTGCAGGCAGGGCTGGTGCCACACACCCCGTGCAGGGACTGCCCTTCCCAGCAGAGTGACATTTGCTTCTATTCCCTCCTGCAGCCACTCAAATAGACACTCCAAGAAAATATTTGGGTTGCTGATAAAAAGAATGTGATTAATTGCACTCATTTAAAGTGTCTATGGTCAGGACTTTTAGTTTTTCAAGGTTTTTATGTGTAAGTTATCTAAATAACTCAAGGCATTATCATTCCACTCTCTTATTTCTACCCTCTTAATGAGCAAGTATTTTTGTGTGTTGGATGCTGCCTCTTATTTATTGGAAAGAGGTTTAAATCTGTATTACCCTAAATCATGATGGGTCATTCATAATCTCTGAATTACAGTAATCTAAATGAAAATGATCTATGGTGGACTAGAGCATTGAAGAGAGGCAGGCCCATGGCAAACTCCAGCTATTGAAGGGAGAAAGTGCACTTCAGGAAACTTGGGAACTGGTACAGAATGTAAAATATCATCTCTGATTGCTTCTGGTGTTGAGGAGGGGCTGAGGTCAAAGAGAAGATGCTAACATTTAGTTATTTTATTATTCCCGTGGAGAATTCCCCACACCTGTGGTGATGTAGGGGTGGCAGTCTGAAGCTCAGTGCCCTGCCTGTGGGCACTGCTGTCACATCCTAGCAGGGACTCAGACATGCTATTGCACCCCCTTTCATCCTTTCTTCTATTTTGTTTTGCTCAGTCATCCCCTAGAGATCCCTTCCCCCCATCCCCTTGCATGTAAGCTTTGCTGTTCATATGTTTGGATGAAATGAGAGTTGAGAATTCATCTGAATTGAAAATAGAAGTATGATTAATGAAATGCCTAGCACCGTTACCTGAGTAAATGACTTATATCTTGTGTTAATTCTTCAGATCATAAATTTATACTTGGAGAAAAAATGCATAATATCTGAAAAAAAAACCAACCAACAACCCCACTAAAATCTATTTCCATTATATGGTGGAAATATATGTACATATATACATAGAACTTGACTCTTCCCTGGCAGTTACTTATCTAGTTTTCTTATAGAACCCAATGTAAAAACAGGGCTCTCAATATGTGTATTCTCATCCTCTCTTGGCCTTGTAAGGTAATTGGCTGACAGATGATGAGATTTTCAAATGGTGAAGCAATGGGCTCTGACACTGGGACTGAGGATAAAGTGATTCTGGTGCTTCTTTTCTACACTGAGCTATAGACCAGCTTCACTGAAATCTCATCACAAAAATGAGTTCATGATTTCCCCCACTTTTTAGTGTGAAGAACAACCTCTGGTGCATTTAGAATATTCATTATGTGACATTATTAGCAATATTCCCATTGTCCAAAGTGCTTTGTAAATTGGTTGGAAACAACTTAGCTAACAAAGCAGTCTCTCATTTACTCTTCTTCACATAACTCAAATAAAAAAAAAGAAAAAAAAAAGCCCAAGCCATTCCTTTTATAAACCATTTAATACAGTTTATGGTAGCAATAATCCCCTTGAAATTGGTTATATTACTATAGTTTGTTATAGTGCTAACTGCCCTTGTCTTCAGCTTGGTCCATTAACTGAAAATCCAGCCATTAACTTATAATGGGATGATTTCTCCAGGATTATTACCTGAATCTTAGCTTGAACATTAACACTCCTGAAGGATAGTGAAACAGGGATGAAATGTAACAAAAGTTCCCAGTTCAGCCTTTATGTGGTAGAGATCTATTTATACAAGATGTTTCTGAGGCTTGCATGTGGTTTACTTCATTATCTGTGTCAATGTGCAAGCAGCACTTTTATGAAAAAGAGCACTTCTTGGCCTAGATAACCAGTGGCAGATGAGAGGCAGGAAAGATGACCTTAAATGTGACAGTCTAATAATGGAGGTGTAAAACTCACTCATTGTTCTCTTCAGTGGGAATTTTGCCCATGGCTTCAGTGGAAAAAGATTCCAGGCCAAAAAGACAAGGAGCAAATTATTTCCTATCATTTTGGATGTGCCCACTAAATGTAAAAGGGGATGGGAGGGGGGATCATGAGCAAAAGGCTGTTAGAGGTGGTGTAGGTGATGGATCTGTTCACTCCAGAGAATGGGAAGCCCACAGGAAAGTGAGTCCTTAGAATACTCCTGTCACCTACGTTTTTGGTCCCTGAAGTAACATCTCTGAGCAATACAATGCCAAATCAAAGAGAGGTTAATTATTAGCTAGACAGCATTATTAATTAACCCTGCTATCCACTTCAGCAAAATATATGGTTACTAATAAAACTTTAGTGTGAGTTCTGGAATTACTTTTTTGCTTCAAGCTGATCTGATTTCTGAAGGGTTTTTTTTCCTCATACCCTTAAATTTTGTCAGTCTCGTAAGAATGGTCAGACAAAATGGGATAAAATACACAGAATCAGTAGGTTGTAGGAACAATCTCTAAAATAAATTCACTCTAGCCTGTAGCAGTAGTGATTTGAGCTAGTGCAGAGCTCCTGCTGTGAAAGAAGGGAAACTCTAAATCCTTTCTCCTACTTTGTGGCAGGTATCAATATTTGACTGCCTGTTCTCTGATAGTAAAGAGAGAAACCAGGCAACAGAGGTTTCCTCTGTAGGAGGCAGCTGGGGTCATCCTGTCACCCCCAGACAGAGCTGCTCCAGAGGTGTGTGGGGTTTTGAGCAGCCCTAAAGGTAGTGGGGAAAGATTTCTAGGCAATAACAGGAAGAACTGAATTGTAAATTTACTGCTTAGAGTAGGTGCCAAAAGTAATGCTGATAAGAATTACTGAGAGGGTGTTTGGTATAATTTAATTCTAGTAAAAAATGGCAAATTGAATGGCAAAATAAGAATATCTGCAAATACCAGCATATCCCACAGGCAAGTATCTATTCCACTTCCCAAATATCCTGGTGAGGGGCTGGTCTGGCAGCACATGCTAAGAATAGAATTGTTCTAGATAGAACAAGGAGAGGAACACATTCCAACTTACAGATTCCAGAGGAGAAATAAGTGTACATTATTAACTGAAAAGAAGGGATTGAATGTTAAACATGTGGCTTTCCTCTAAGTAATACTCAAAAGTGAGGACAAAAGTGGTTTTCCTGGCAAAAGGAACCTGTTGTGTTAAAATCAACAGCTGGACCACAAACGACAACTTTAGAACTAGTGATGACTCAAGGCCTTTGGGGAAATTACCTGAATTCATTTTTTGAAAATGAATCTAGTCTTGCCTTTGCCCTCTTTTGAGATCCACAAATGAAAAATACTTGTGCAACACCAAGCATGGAACTTCAATAACTGGAAATTAGAAAACATCATCATAAATGCACCTGAAATTAAAATGATGAGATTTATAAGATCCATATTACAAGTCTTTGGTTTACTGTGTGATTACCTCACCTTGCACACACCAGTGTTTGCTCAGTTTTTTGGAGGGAAAAGCAGAAATTCTCATGGCTTCAAGGACATTGAATTGCCACTGCTCTTTTCTCTATGTCCCCTCAGAGGGGGTGAGCTGACCCTCTTTGTTATCCTCTATTGTGTAGTTTTTAATGCTAACTAAAATCAGAAAAGAGATGCAATGAAAGCTTTTAGAGCATTAAAAGAACCATGCTTAGCCTGATGAAGAGCAATCTTTTTTTTCTATTCTTCACTCTAAGCAATTTTATAAATTGTACTTCAAAATGAAAAGGATAAAATATTTTTAAGAATATTGCCAAAATGACATCATGCTCCTGTCCTTTAACTCTTCCTCTTTCTGCATCTCACTTCTATTGCAAAAAGATGGAAAGCCAGAAAAAAAAAAATTAAAACCAATACTGATGATTTTTTCAACTTAATTAAAATGTAATTGTCATGGTTCTTGAATAACATCTAGGGTACATTAAGTTTATTATGTAAGCACTTTAATCCTCATATGATTTGACTTTAAAACTGTAGTCTCTTTCTGTTTGGTGTGTTATCAATCTTTCACAAGTGATATTGCCTGTGTATGACAATACAGTATATATTTGTGTCAGTTCAAGGAAAAATGCTGCTCAATCTGTAAAGGATATCCCTTCATTTTCATGGACAAATTAACACATACATTCTCTAGGTAAAACTGTTCAACTGTGTTTCCTTTCTTGCAACATAGTGAAATTGGAAAAATCTTAAAAAATATTTAACTATCAGTGGCTTTCCATTGTTTTCTTACCCTCAAAATTTACTAAGCAGATTCTCAAGGACAAGAACTTCTGTGAATTCATTCCTCCAGAAAAACCCTTGGGATGTACAATAGGTGTGCAAGAGAATGATTGCCACTGTCACAGTCTCTGTATTGGGAGGGCATGTCAAATCATTTAGTAAGTTTGTACCTTGAGCTGAACTCTCAATTACTGTTCTCAGCATGGTACTACTGACTACAGGTCCAGCTGAGGAGAAAGGTAGTCTGTTTTTAAGGGTGTTTATTATAATTCCCAGGTTTTAAAATGTGGTAATCAGCAGGTTCTTATTTTGAGGTGATTCTGCTACAGGAATCCTGAAAATCAGACAGGAACAAACACATCCCTTTAGGCCCTGTGTACTCCCAGCACCAGAGTGGTCTGTGCATCTTTACTGAGGAAGGGAAAAGCTGAATTTCTCCCAAGGTGCCCCATTTCTCCCCATTTCCTGAGGAGTTGTTTCACTGAGTGCCTCTGCTTCACTGAGCTCTCAGTCATGAGAGCTCATCAGAAAGAAGGTGGTATGAACTGCATTTGCAAATAAAGTAGATAATTTGATTATTGATTAAACCACTGTTGGACAAGGGGCCTAGCACAAATGCAAGCATTTCTGGCAGTGCCCATCCTAAGTGAGCCAGTTCAACCCTTGGAGTTACCATTTACTCTGTGGGTAACTATTCATTTAAACAGTACTTCCATATAACTGGGTCATAAATTTCAAATCACAATAATTGGGGTTTGGCTCTCTGATCTCCTAACTGACAGCAAATAAAGTAATGAAAAGTATTTCCTGTTCTCTTACATGTATGATTTTCAATGTTGCTTTGGTTGAAAAATCACTGTGCCATGGCTGCTGCTTCCCTCTCCCACTTTTTTTTTTTTTCTTATATTGGAAAGGAGGCTAAGTCATACTTTCAAAAACATGTTTGTCTATGCTTTTGCTGTATTTCTCCATAATCTGTGCTGCATACAGAACCTAGATGAATTAAATGCTGAAGGCAGGAGTTATTTCCTTAAACCCACTCCAGTTATGCTTCATGTGTCAGCAAAAAAGAATCTCAAGGTATATTGCCTACCTGAGCTATAAATAGTAAGTTCATATCAACATCTTCTGTTTTGGGCCACAGACTCCCAGGGGTACTTCTTCTATTTTTCTGGAAGCAGCAATTCAGGAACAGGGGATTACATGATTTACTGTGGCATGTTAGGTTTAGCCAGGTCCTGAGCTGGCCACTTGCTGATACTTTAGCTCAGTAATTTTAATTCACATAGAATTCTCTCTTCATGTACTTTTGTTTCTTCTCAGTGATATTTGTGAAGATTTGAACAAACTTTAGGGTACTTTGCCTTTCTTTCACACTTTTAGCAGAGACCTATATAAGTTATACTCCTCTTTTTGTTTTTTCCTCTCCTTGCTTGTATTCAGGTGCTGCCTCTGCATATTGAAATGAAGGCACAGTATCAGAGTTTACAGAATCACAGAACTGTGATTCTGTAAACTCCAGGTTTAGGATTGGATTTAGGATTAGGGTTGGAAGGCACCTCTGGAGATCACCCTGTCCTGCCCACTGCCCAGGCAGGGTCACCCAGAGCAGGAACGTGTCCAGGTGGGTTTGGGATGTGTCCAGAGAGGGACACTCCACACCTTCCCTGAGCAGCTGCTCCAGTGCTCTCCACCCTCAGTGTAAAGAATTTCTGCCTCCTGTTGAAATGGAACTTCTTATGTTTTAGTTCATGGCCATTATTCCTCATTTTGTCACTGGGCACTCTGGCACCACGCTCTTTACACCCCTTTGAGATGTGTATGTGCAAGATCCCCCCTCAGTCCTCTCCTCTCAAATAATAGCAGAGAGTTAATACTGAAGAGCATCAATAGAAGGTGCACACAGTGTGATACTCCAGCTGCACACAAACACAGAGGAAAAACCTTTAAAGCCCTGCCAAACTTCACAATCCAAAACAGCAGAGCCTTCAGCTGCTTGGATGGATCCTGTGGGATCCAATAAATTCCCTGTTGCTGTGGGGCAGCACTTCAGTCAAACTGGGACCTGTTCCTGGGCACCTCAAGCCATTTCCAGTCTGGAGTTTGCAGTGGCTCAGCTGCAGCTGGTGATGGAAACTCCTCTGTGGTGGGCAGCTCGTAGGACAACACCTCCACCCCTGTAAATAGGAGCCTTCTATAGATTTCAAGGCACAGTGATGGGGATGCCTTGGATCTTGCCTAAGGCAAGCAGATGTGGGGATCAAAACTCTCAGCAACTCAGGGGGTAAAACACGGTTGGAAATGATTTGTTTTGATGCTTCCTGAAGTGCTAGATGGGGTAGCACAGCTGCATCCAACTCCCATTCTGTAAATTTGT
This sequence comes from Cisticola juncidis, assembly GCA_013400215.1. Classification (NCBI taxonomy): domain Eukaryota; kingdom Metazoa; phylum Chordata; class Aves; order Passeriformes; family Cisticolidae; genus Cisticola; species Cisticola juncidis. The sequence continues at coordinate 707,517 of VXBR01010920.1, forward strand.
AAAGGATGGTCTATTTGAGAGACAGCCATGGCTGCAAACATGCAATATATCTGAATAAGAAAGGTAAACATGCTTCTCTTGCAGTTTGTCTGAGAAATCAGTGATGAATAAGAGGCTTGCAGAAAAATAAGCCAAAAAATTTCAAGTGTTCATTAAATCATTGAAGAAAACTGTATTTTTGGAGACTATAGATTTCACATAAATTTTTATAGATTTCTACTATTTCTTCAGTTCAATGTACATTTGTTATACAACTCTGTTGTATTAACCCTCACTCTGCCAGACACAGTAAGTACAATTTTCATACAGTTAAACAGAATTCTGTCTGACAAGGAACCTGGAGTTGGTTATGAGAACCTCTCTGATGACTTTTCTACTATTGCCATGCTTTAGTGCCCCAAAACACAAAGCACTGTTTTCATAAGAAGAGATTTGAGATTATGTAGACTATTCAGTATATTAATATTTTGGCTAAGGAATATGTTCAATGCTTTCTTGATGGCAGAATGAAAGCAAATACTTGTCTGTGACTGAGCTGTGGAGTTACACGTGTGAGCCTGACCTAGGAAAACATTCTAAAGTATCTGTCTTTGTGGGCTGCTGTTTTGCTCATGGTCAGAACTATCAGGACTGGGGATGTAAAATAAACTTGAGATAGTTCTTCAAATGCTTTTTAAGATCTTAAGCTTATTATTCTTATGCTTATTAAGAGGGCTGTTAGCCATGAGCAGTTTCCTCAGGTATTTGAACGAGACTGCACAATATTCTGAGGGACATCATTTCCCTCTGCAGGAGGACTGGGCAGCCTGGTTAGACTGGGCTGTGCACAGATGTATTGGAAGCTGTGGTGTTTAACATCACAGGAACAGCAAAAAGCAGATGTGGGTGTTATAGAAAACAGTATTGAAACTGTTAACCTCAGTCAGACCTAGTGATGCTCTGTGAAGTGAAAGTGGGGGAAGGCAGAACCTTTGCAAAGAGTTTTGTTTGTGGTTTTTTGCTGGATTTTTAACCTCAGGCCTTCATCTTAAACTGCTTGGCAAAATATTTATTATCCTAAATTCTGATTGTTACTTCCAAACCTATATTGATACTAATCCACGATATGTGAACATAAAATAAATAAGAGCTTACTAAGAAAAAACATCACTCACTTGGTTTATCAGCTTGGACAATAACAGTCAGAAACAAAGATAAACTTTCTCAGTTTCAACAATATAAGGCCCAAAATAAACTCCTCTGCAAGTTTCTTTCATTGTTACTGTTTCTGAAGGACTTTAAATATCAAATATTATACAAGAAAGGAAATATGTTGACTATTTTATTTCTGTCATCTCATCAAATTATTTAAGTTTGCCCTGGAAAATAATAGTCTTAAACTGATTGCTGCAGCATAAAAATATTCAGAAACTAAAATAGCATGTAATTGGGCAAATATATAGGAATATAAATAGTTATTTTGTAGGCTTTCTTGGGTCCTTTGATGACTTTAATTTGGACTGAAGTTGTAAAATAAGTGGTTTTTGAGTTGGGTTAACAAGTGGAAAATTCATCCTTCTCTCTCAGCTTGCATTAAAGTTTACTATGCAATAGGCACATTCTCCCTTCAATATCACACTGCCCCACTCCCCAGAAACCTGAAATTTCCTGAGACGATGCAGAGATTTGAACAGACTAAGAAATTTTGAAATGATGTAGAGATACCTGTGTCTTGGAGTTTTCTGTGCTTTTAACCCAAAGGATGATCTGAAATCTAAATCTCATGGAAATTTAACACTACAGAGGGGTTTGCTCCTCCCCTTCTCTTTGCTTGTGTCTTTCTAGCATGCAAATGTAGGCTGAGATTGAGATACCAAAACTGTGTTTGTCTGTTCTAAAATGCTTGACTGCCACACACAGTGAAAGCCAGATTAGGAATCTGTACATTTATATCCCACAGGAGATGGTATATACATTATGACTTTAGCATGAAGAAAACTAGTGATGAATTATTCATGTTTATCAATCCTGATCTAATTAAAACTACTTAGTGTTAGACATTTACATGAAAGGCCAACCTAGATCTTTCTAGCTGTTAAAAGAAATTGTTTTAACATTCCACAGATTATGTGGGTGTCTCATGCTGAGAACTTCTGTGCTAAAAGAATTAGTAACAACAAACACAAAAAGAAATGAAGGTAAAATGTCTCAAAAGAACAACCTTTTAAGACCTCATGTTAGAGGTTTATATGAGGACTTAGAAAGGTCTTCCAAGTATTAAACCTCACAAAGCTATTGTGAGGATAAATGGTTTCAAGGTTGTTTGTTTGTTTGTTTGTTTTCTTTTTTTTTTCTTTGTTTTTGTTTTATTTAGAGAAAGAATTAACACACAGGAATTAAGACCCTGATTTCATAAACTACTTAGTTTCCAAACACTCCAGTGGTGTAGGCTCTGTAAAAAATATTAATGGGTGCTTTTTTGGCATGAAACTGCATGACAGAGAGAGAATTCTTTTTGCTGCAGAGTTGTGGAGAAAGTTTGGGTCTTACTAAGTGTAGGGGCTGAATTAAAGGGGACAGATCCTTAAATGTTTAAATGTAGGGCCAGCCCCTAATCTGTGGAGTCTCCTGGAGTCCCTGCCCCAGCCTCTGCCCCTGAGAGAAAGGACATTTTCACTGTAGTATGGGCAGCACTGTGAGCTCCTCTCTCCAGGCTTGTCTTGGCTTCCTCCAGTTCTGTGGAATTTGGAAATCTCAACACCTCATTCCCAGCCTGTTCACAACCACCAGCACTGGCTGGGACTAATGACCACTTCAACTGCTTTAGTTTTGCTCATGAAAAACATTGTTTTAAATATTCTACTCCAGATAAAGTCTGTTTATTCTGGCAGCTGTTCAGGCTTGCCTCAGTCCATGTCAGACCAGGGTGTCTCAAGCTTTCCTCAAACCATTGTTTATAGTTTCTCTGCCAGTTGGGAGAGCAGAAAGCTTTATTTTTTCTTCCTTTCCATCCCCCAGTCTCCCTCACAGTAGAAGACAATTTTAAAAATTGCTTCAGGCATTTTCTTACAATTATGATTTAAACTCTTATGATCTCTTGAGGTCCTTGAGAAATAGGCCAGTCTCAGATCACTCTTGAGCTTGCCTGAAATACAGGGAGAAGGATAGGATATGTCTGCTTTTCTAATTATATTTTTAATATAGCAACTTGCATAATCCTCTTTTTTAAATGACAAAAAATTAAACTGCTCAAAATTTTAAATTTTCCACGCTGTTATTTTCCACTGAATTATTTCAAAATAGGGAATATTTAAGCTAAGCTTTCTACAACTGAAAATACACATCTTCATAAGACACCTTTAAAAGCTGGGAGGGAAAATGTAATTACACCCTTCTGAAAGTCCTGTATAGAGACCTGATCTGAGTAAGCTAAACCATCCACTGTCAACCAGCAGTTGCTAATATAGTTTGACCATGGTAGCCTTGTTCTTCATAACTTATTAAATGGACTTTATTTTCAGATGATGTACCTGGATCTGGATTTACATGCTAATTCTGTAATTGATACATTTTCAAAACAATACCTTCAAACCAGTAGGAACTACTCAAATTCCTTTCTTGCTCTGATATTTAGGCATTACAATTTGACCTGACCATGCTAGAAGCAATCTAATGGTCTGACTGGGGACATTATCCTGTCACCACGAGTGCCATCACACCTGGGTGAACATGGCTGTGCCAGTCTGGAAGTGCCACTTTAGAGTGGCTTTGTCACTGCAGGTCACTGTGCCAGCTGCAGGTCACTGTGCCAGTGCTGGAGCAGCTCCTGTGACAAGCACTCCTCCCTCTGCCACACTGAAAATTTGGCTCCGGAGTAAATCAGCTGCAGCTCCAATAAAGCCAAAAGGGGGATTTGTGCTAAAATCCCCAAGAGTTGACTCTGGCACGTTGGGCATTGATGACTCTGAGCTGGAAACTGAGGACAACTCTCTGAGGGATGGTCCAGGCTGAGGTCAAGGCAGATGTTTCTGCAGACCAAGCCCAGAGGGTGACTGGAGCTGGTAGCTCAGAAGCAGCAGAATTAATCTGCAGTTGAGCTGAGGAGTGACCAGCCTTGTAAAAGCATTGTCCCCTGAGCCACAGCTGTGCTCTGGGCCTGTTGCATGCTCAGGAATTGCATTGTTACCAAACCAATGCATTTAATCTCATTACTGCAGTAGTATTGTTTCTTTACACACCTTTTCCTGTGGCAGTCTCGTAATTAAGCACAATCTGAGGGGCAGGGTCTGTCCTTTTTTGTACTGTTTAAACCCTGCCTTGCACTCACAAATGCAGTTAGGTCATTTTACCCAACCCCTTTCCTTCTGGGAGATGTGAGCAGGAGAATTTCTACTCAGTTTTGACCACTTGTGAACATTTAGTCTAGCAGATAGCCCTGCTTTCTCAGCAAAGAGCTCTCTTTCTGTCTGTGGCTGCAAATATATGCAGGATGCATGTCCTGCTGCATTAAAACATGCACCCAAACATGGCAACTTCAGTCTTCAATGAGCCAAATGGGTGCCCCAATGGAAATCAAACTGCAGGGAAAATATAAATAGTACTAATAAACTTCTAAGAGTGTTATCTTGTCCTTCCTGGATGTAAGTTTGAGAAAAAACAGATTATATGTTCACTGTAAGTACTGGTGAAGCTTCTGAACAAGCTGGAGGAAAGTTTCCAATATGTTTATATAGAAAGCTTTCTAGAATTGAAAACCAGTGAACTCATTGAAGAGGATCACACATGAGGCAATACATGGGCAAAAATGTCTTTTGGATAGGGCTGTATGATTAAAATACATCCACCTCAGTGCTGTAGGCAAAACCCTACAGAATGAGCCAGTGGAAATAATATAAATATTCCTCCAAGAGTTTCAAGATGAAAGGTGCCATATTCCTTAATCTGGTACAGATTCATTTATCCTTCACTGAAGAGAAAAATAAATAGACCCACATGCACTTGATTGCTGGATACAAACCTGCTCAGGTTACTGCTGAGTTTGATTGGTGCTGTTTCTATGAAATGGCAGGAGTAAACATGAGGATCCCATTCTACTTCCCAAGGGAGAAACCACCACCTTAAATACTGGTGGGTTATCTCTAAGGAAATCATGGTGAAGGCAGAGGGTTGGAATGGAGGAGAACACAGGAGAATTTGAGTGAACATCCATTACTTTCCCTGTTGTTGTGCATCAGGTATGATCAAGTCAAAGAACACAGTTTCTGGGGTCATTATTTCCAAATAATTGAAAATAAACAGTCAGGAAAACATTAACACACTCAAAATACTTCATTATTTCTAAACAATTAAAAGTAAACAATCAGGAAAGCATTAACACACAGAAAATACTTCATTATTTCTAAACAATTAAAAGTAAACAATCAGGAAAACATCAACACACAGAAATACTTAATGTCTGAGCACAGAGAGCTTTTCTGGCTTTTCTTCTCTGCCTAATAGAGCGCATCTATATGAGCAATAGGAATAGAAATGCTTTTACTCTTCCAAGGTCTTGCTGAAGGTGCTTTCTTTCCTGTTCCACATCTGTTTGATTGGAATGTGACCTCAGCCTCCCAGCCCTGCTGCTCTGTCCTGGTGTTTTGGTTGCACTAGGCAGGAGCAGTCTGGAGTGCATTTCTCAGTGATGAGGTGTGGAGCAGCTCCTCACAGGAGAGGGAAGGAGCAGAAGCAGCCAATTCCCTGTGACCCTGTGACCCTTCAGGCATTCACTAGGCTGGCCCCAGTCCCAGCCTCTTTGCAGCTGGAGTGCAGCAGCACAATAGGGCTGGAATGTCTCCTGTGGGAATTCCATCAAGGTATAAAGGGGTAGGGAGGAAGAAAAAAACACATTAATGTATGCTGTGCACTGGGGGATTAAATGGATCCTCAGGAATGGGAACACTGCCAGCAGTGATGATGCTCAATCAGATGACAGCCTTTGTAAGAGGGGCAGTTGTTATTTAGATGTATATATGCACCTGAGGAAAGCCTGAACTGATAAAAATGTTCAGTGTGAGTCAGTCACAATAGCTCAGTCTTAAATACTCTCTCTCTTAGGTGTAGGAACAGATAAATTCTCTTAGTAAATGCAAATATTCTCTGTAGTGTTTATTCAGCAAAATATCAGTATTTTTATTTTTGTATTTTCTTACTGTTACCTGAGAGTCAAACCAATGTTCCAAGCTTCAGGCCAATATTGAAGATGATAGAAAGTTGTTACTAAGTTCAACAGTTTGGCTTGTAAGGATTCACAAGTGTTAGGTCTCCTGGATCCTGAACAGTTTTTGAAGTGTTCTGTGCCTGTCCAGTCCTGCAAACATCATTCCTTTCAAGGGAAGCTGGGTTTTACATGGAAAAAGGCTTTTACTGCCATAGCACATCAGCTCACTAGTTTAGGTAGTTAAAATTGGATAACAGGGATTTTTCTCCAAAATAAAATATTTAAGAAATCTTATTCAAGAAAAGAGAAACTTGTTTTCCTTGCTTTTTTTTTTTTTTTTTTATTATTAGAGGATATGGGATAATTTGGAAAGTTGGGCTTACAGCTTATTTATTCATTTCTAGGCTAGCTATATCAAATAATTTGGCACTTGAACAAAATCACAGAATTAAAGTGGTTCCAGCTTCTCTATTGGCAGTGAGAATGAAGCAATGTTGTTATGCAAACATCTTCCTTTAATTTGTATGGCCCAAAAAGATTTATTTTTCCTTTCCTTTGAAAGAAGGGACAAATTTTCATTTCCATCTCAGCAGCTCTTACAATTAGCCTCCTACATAACACACTCCCACCAAACAATGTTCAATGTCTGTATGACTGCTCAGTGTGTCTTAGAGTCTTACTGTATTTTTTCTATAAATGGAAATGCTCTTGGACAATGTTCTGAGCTCCAAAGGACTGGTGCTGCTGGGGGAAATGATGCTTAGTTTATGATTTAACTCTATTGCCTTAAAAACATTTCTGTTTTTATCAGCCTAGCCAGCACTATTCTGATATTTTGTCCAGTCCATGCAGCTGTAACAGCAGGGCAGGTTAGGGGTAATCCCATGGGTGGCCAAAGCCCCACCAGCAGTGATGAGGCTGGGGCTTTATTTTAGTGACTGACAGCAGAACCAGTTGAGTATATGTAAATCCTGACAGGGAACATATCAGAAAGATGTGTCTTATTGAGGAATGTAAATTTGGTGTTTGTTCCATGATGAGATCTTTTTGTAAAATGTCAAGGAGCTGCCTTTTAGCCAAAGCAGCTCATGGAATTTTAGTGCAGTGCAGGGTGTAAAGTTGCATCAAACCTCCCTTATTCTCTTCCCTGATCTACTGGGTTTGAGCTCAGCTGTGTTTGGTGCATGTCCTCTGTAAAAAAAAAAATTGACTGGATAGTAGCAGTGACTTTAACTGATGTTTTTATCTGAGAAGAATTTATACTCGAAGATTAAGAAGGTTTCGTTTTGTTTTCTTGTGTTTTCTCTTAACTTCTTCTCCATCCCCTGGATGGGCTGATTTCAGAAAACAACCTTCTACTTTGAAAATTTTGTCTTTAGGGAATTTGCTGTGGCTAAAAAATATGTGAATATCAGCAATGGCTTTGCCTTGGCACAGGAAGTTGTTATTCCTCTCTTATGATACACAAACAAATCGTTACTCTATTTCTTGAACAATTGTTTCATATGACAAAAAGGTGCTCAAGATCTGTGAATTGACAGCATTTCTGATAACAAACGCTCTGTATTTGAGTGGTTGTGGTGAACAAGGTTTGCCTTGCTTTGTAGAGCACCAAAAGGGGTCAGTTCCTAGACATGCTGCTCCTTTTTACCTCTTTGACTTGGATGTTCAGAACGCTGGGATTTGCACAGCCATGTTTCAGGAAAGAAGTGATTATGGACTGAAGATGTCATTCTGAAGAGTGATGGCTCAATAATTGAGAGAATTGGTGGCTCAAGAGAACCCACTTGTCTCCAGATGGCTGTAGACTCTGCAAATTGCTGCACAATTTGCACTGAATAGATTAGTGGAAGATGGAATTCCCTTTAAGCATATTTGAAATTAGGAAATTTGGGACTGAAGGGTTCATCTCTTGGGCAGTTTTCAGAGTCTTAACTGTGCAGTGCTAACTTGCTTTTTTGGGGAAATGTTTCCTGGTTTAAATTTTCCAGTAAAGTATCAGCGTTAATGGGCTATTGTGGGATCATTTCTGTTCTCAGTTTTAATTTCATTGACTTTACACTTGCCCAAATGAACTGCAATACATACAAGTGATGAAAATTCTGTGCTTAGGCTGTGATTTTTAAAAGGACTTTATGGAAAGATCTCTCTCTGGTAAGCATTTTTCTAATAAATTCTACCCTGTGGATTTATTTTTAGACAGCACTCCTCTTTAGCTGTCTAAAAATTATTGTCACTTGTTAAATTATTTTAATAAATTTTCAGTGTTTGGATTAGTGCAGTTGGATAACACAGCCCTTTGATTTGTTCACATGTGTTACAGCATTTCCACTACAACTTTGACACCTGCTTTGAGCACTTGCAGCCCTTAGATGCAAGTAATTTGTTCAGACAATGCATTAAGAGTGGAAATTGATGTGCAGTCTGCAAAAATACCATGATCCAGTGTGCAAGGTGTCAGAACAACAGCAAAATGTTTGGTGTGAGGCAGAAAATATGAACCATTTTGAGGGCAAGTCATTAATCCAACAAACTCTGCCAAGATTTTACTGCCAAGTGTTGTTTGATTCTAAGCTCACAAAATAGATGCAAGCCCTCAACCATGTTATTATTACTCAGCAGATAGCTCAGTGATTTTTATCCTTGTTCCTTTAACCTGGACTGGGTTCAGATTGCACGTATTTCAATAATCTCTTCAATTCCTTACAGTGACTGAGCACAGTTTTATCTGAATGCTTTATAGCCATAATTTGAACAGTTTGGAGAATAACTGTTGTTCAGCAGAACTGTGTGGTGCTGCTGCTGGTTCCTACTCAAATGATGACTCCCTCTGATCAATGTGTTTTGGAAGGCTTTTTCTGTGCTTGTTCACCAGGAACAAAGGTCTGTTACAGCCAGGGGCAGCAAACAACGACTTCCACTCGTGCTTTTAACCTTGGAAATTCAGTTTGCTGGGTGTGAGCTGTGCAGTGGCTATTCTTCTATAAGTACAGGTGTGCCTATGTGATATCAGAGCATTTATAAAGATCCAGAGCATAGCTTTGATGTGTGGGTTCTGTTTGCACCTATGGTTGGGACACTCGCTTCAGTTCTTTGCTTTTTCTTCATTTTCTTTTTTTTTCTTTTAATAACTGCAATAGAAACAATGGACCTCTAGAGAATGTATTACTGGGAAAGTCTTCTGGAAATGCTTGTGAAAAAGATCCCACAGTATTTGCTCAACTTTAAATATTGGTTGAATATCCTGCCCAAATCCATAGCCTCACTATTTTATAGTAAACATGAGTAAGGCTTGGTCATATTTCAGATTCTGATAATGCAGCCTTCCTCAGCCTGCATTTTGCTAGGCTTTGTCACCCATGTACCATTCTCAAAACTTAACAGCTTTATCCTAGGCTGCCTCTCCCAGAGCTGCCTGTAAATAAATTGTTGCTCATAAATAACTTGGCAGTGGTTGGAAGGCTAACATGTTAAGATCACTGCCTGTTGCAATTACTTTCAGTCCTTGGGACTGTTACTTGTCTATTTTGTTGGGTTTTTTTCTGTCAGCAGTGCTCACTTGCTGCTCCTTGGCACAGGCTATTACCTTCTTTCTCATTTTTATTTTGAATTCTATCTCTGTGGCACTGTTTCAAGGCTGAAGCCCCTATGCATTACTCTATTATCAGACGGAAAAATTGTTGTTAAACAAACCTTCTTTGAGAATCAGATATAAATCTCTAACTAGAGCATACCTCAATAGCATATTTGAACACTGCACAACACTATTTCTCACATATGCAAATAAATAATTCAAGGACAATTACAATTTGCCCTAAGGGTCAATTAAAGAGTCCCTGATTGGGTCACAAATATCCTTACTCATGTGCTGTGCCTTTGTCCCCCAGGCTGGTTTGCTCACTGTGGCAAAAAGGGGAGGTTTGCAGCAGGAGGCAGCTCCAGCTGTGAGTGTGCAGGGTTTCTGGATGCTGATGGGCACCAGTGCAGATGAATATTCCAACCCCCAATGCACGGGGTGGTGTCCACTGGGCCTGCTGCTGGTGTGCTCAGAAATAGAGACAAATTGAGCTGCTTCTCCTGCTCATTAACTGCATCATGCTTTATAAACAATAAGACAAAGTTCAGAAAGTGGAATTTAAATGGACAGTATCATGCTAGATTTGCAGTTGTGTTTAATTGAAGACCGAGACAGATTTTCCCGTACAACTTCCATAATGTAAGATTCCAATTGAAATGAATTTTTAAACAAGCATTTCCATGTGATGCATATAAATCAAACACTGCATTAGAACCAGAAACTGAAACTCATTCAAAAGTCCAAACAAATGTATAAATGGCTAGTTTATTTTCATTTCTGATGCAAATGGGAAAAGTAAGCAAGCAGAATTATTGATCAAATGGAAGGTCAATTTAAAACTTTCTTTCAAGTTCAGTAATCAAAGGTGATGAATGTAATACAAGCAAAGACAGATTTGAATTGGGATGTTTTTTCTTTGTTTGTTTTGTTGGTTTTTTTTTTTGTTTTTTTTTTTGTGATGTTTTTGAAGCCTGGATTATTTCCTGTAGATTGATCTCTATAGAGATCCAAACTTGGAAATACTACATACCTGAATGTGTTTACTTTTGAGAATTAAAAAAAAAAAAAATCTGGTTTGCCTTATTATTACAATAATTAAAATGGAATCTAGTGAGTTGTGTGTGAAAAATGCTTAGAATACTGATTTCATTCCAGGCCCAAACTTTTAGAAGAAACTCTACTTAGATTTCCTTTGTCTGATATTTAACTGCAGGTTGTCTTTAACTGATGCCACTAGATCTAAATAGAGCATAGTGACAAGAATGATTTGTATCCAGTTGTATTTTATGTATTATCTTGTGCTTGAGAAACAAAGCTTGAAAGAGGTATCCACACCAGCCAGTCACCACAATTAAGCAAAGTGGAATGTATAATGTCTAAATAGACAGAAATCAGCTGCCTATATTGGCAATTTCCCACCCTAGTTGCATTGATATTAAGAGATAAAGTCTTCAAATTCTGCCTGTGTGTTTGCCATAGGTGTGCAGCTCAGGCACAAAGCACATCCTGCCTTGGTCTGGCCCTGTGTGAAAGTTTCTCTTGCCATGAACTCTCTTGCTTTTCTGTGTGCACATCATACAAGGAGTTGGTTCAGGGTAATGTTAGCCAGAGAATGTTCAGGTAGACAGACTCAAACAGGCTGTATGGCCACCAGATTTACCAGCAAAAATAGAGGCTGAGTAGTGGCAGGGGTTGGTATTCCAGGATAAAGAGCAGAGCAATTCCTGGTGCGGAACTAAACTGGGCTTTGTGTCTCACAGTGAATTTCAGGCAGCAAGGGCTGAAGTGGCACTCCTGACTCCAGGGCAAGGTAAAGCAGAACTGTTCTCTTGGAGATGGGTCTGAGCATCCAGCAGGAGCAGGAATATCCAGGATAACCAGGTATCCCAGAACCTGGGCTGCTGCCTCCTGCTGCCCTCTCGGGGGCTGCAGCTGTGGACACAGAGGAAGGTGAATCTGGTCTCATCTGGCATTAATCTTAAAGCACTTATACATTTATTTTTCTTTCACTATTGAATTGAGTTGCTGTCACCACACATTCTGTGACCTGCCTGATAGTATCTCTAGTCCCAGGTGGGGCTATCAAATGGCCTTTCCTGAAAAGGTTGCTGTTTACACATTTGTTCTATTCAGACACCTCTGTTTCAGCAATCTGTTAAACAAAGTAGTGTATTGATCTTAAAATTACTTATTATTAAGGGCCTCCGCACTGTCTGTATTGTATTGATATTTCAATCTTTATGTTCCTGATCTAATTTCAAGTTTGACAGAAGTGCAGGTTTGAAATACTAACCTTTTCTCTTTTTTTGGTGTAATTTCTCTGCATTTACACAATGGTCATTCTCTCTTGTGGATTCCTGTCTTCCTGGTATACTCTCTCAGTTTACAAAAGGAAAAATAAAGCAATACCTGGTTGCAGTAGTTTGATTTTGAATTGTTCCCATTAAGCCCATCCATGTTTCCTTTGTTCTTTTGGTGTGTACAAGTTAACTTATGCCAGCTTTTTTTGAATATCAATCTCTGCATCTACAGCTCTCAAACAGGGAGTACTGATGGATTTTTTTTAGGAGCTCAGAACACACCCAAAGAGAGTGGGACAAAAAGAAATAAAGAAAAAACCAAATTGAATTTCCTGGGATGGAGCTTTTTGAGACTCTAAAGGTGTCGAGAAGTTTTGCTGTTCATTGTTCTAGTAAGGTGCATGTCAGTGATGTCAGCATAATGTGCTGAGGAAATGTCACACATGTCTGCAATTGGCTACTCCTGGCTGGCTAAGCACAGCTGGAAACCTGGAAAACAGATGTTGTTTTCAATCAAGCAAGGGTCAGAGCAGGCTTGGGACTTGGAATGTCTATATTTTTCCATCCAAAAATGATCCTTGCGTAGTTTCAGTGGACCAGTAATTATTTTAGCAGCTTTTCTGCTTTTTTTTTTTGTCAATCTGCAGTATTATGCCTATAGAACAGAGGAACAAAAACCAGTGGGCATGCATCCAAGGAACTTGGGAAATGATGGAGAAAGAGTCCAGCACAAGAACATCACTGCTGTGCTCTCTGAGCCACACCAGCCATACCTAACTTGGTAATACTTAACCATCTTCAGTGAACAGCTTTCTACTGATTAAAACATAAGCACTGGAAGCCACCTGGCTCAAGTCTGCTTTGCAAGACTGAGAACAGCAGTCATTTCATGATTCTTTATCCTGATAGAATTCTCTGTTCTTTGTATTTTATTCTCTGCATGTCATCCCCAAAAGACTGAACAGGGTTGTTTTGTGCCTGGCACGTAAAGAAGAGATTTGGAAGCAATGCATGGTACAGCTTCCAGAATGGACTGCACAGAAGCCTTGAAAGGGAACCAGGGCTTTGCTTCCTAGCTACAAATGTGTAGCTGTAAATCTGTGCTTGGTTCATGGAAATCAGAGTTCAGTTCCTTTCCCTGCAATGAAGGGCAGGAGTGCATGGGGGCTGAAATGAAGTGGGGAGTGTGGCCAGAATAAGGACAAGCAGGCAGGAGCCTGCCCAGCAGTGTGGCTGATAAGCTCCTGGTGGGCAAAAAATGAATATTTACCTCCACAGCTGAGAGTAAGAGAGTGAGCAGAGCTCAGCAGGTTACACCTCCCAAGCAGGAGCAGCCACCCATGGGCAGAAAAGTGGCAAACCAGCATTGTCCCCATCCAGCCTTGCTGACAGGAGGGGGAGATGGGTTATTTCAATCACAGATGAAACAGCATTCCCCTTTCTGTCTTTTTCTTTGTGCTTTATTTAATGTGCAGCCAAGAGGTAAATGACAGCTTCAGTTCACTTACTGTTTACAGCTCCCTGAGGCTTTGTTTGGTTTTGTTTTTTTGTCTGTCAGTTTGGGGTGGTTTTTGTTGTTTCTGTTTGTTTGTACAGCAGACTTGTGCAAACAACTGGATTAACCTTAAACTTAGGCAGGACATTGCTATCAGTGTGGCCATAGCAGTGGAAAAAATTCTCCTGAACCTGCTGATGCTGCCTACAATTGCAGTTAAACATCCTTGATCAACTTTTCTAGAATTTATTTTTGCCTCTGGTGAGGATAAATGTTGTTGATGGAGTTTACTTCTATATCCTCTCTTGCACTTCTGTCTCCCTCTCCTCCTAATATTTGCAGCCTACTTGTGGTGTACAGAGCTGTGATCCCATGTCCATTGTCTGTCTTCATTCCTCAGCCCCTTACTTTGTGCTTGTTTTTTTTCCAGGTCATTATACCATTTCACTTTTTTTCACTCTAGGTTAGGTTGTAATTTTCTATTTTAATATTTGGTCTCCCACTTTCATGCATCTGGTTTTTGGTTTTTTTAGAGGATTTTTTTTTTATCCACAGGTGATAGCAAACCCATGGTTGTGTGTACAGGGGCCCTGTCTCTTGAGCTTCCCTACACAAATGTTCCAATCCATCCTGTGAATGTCCATGTCCCCTTGGCTGCTCTTGGGTGATCCCTGGATTGCAGCCCTGTGCACTGATTCAATCCAACAATCCCAGCAATAGCTCAGGGAAGGAGAGATGAGGGAAATCTCATCCCTGAGAGACCCTGGAGTGCTCCTGGTCCAGCCTCCCCCTCCAGGCAGGGCAGTCTCCAGCACTAGAGGAGGTCACTGCTTTGCCTACCTGGGTCTGGAAGGATTCTGAGTTTGGAGGTGCCTCAGCCACCCCAAATAACTTTTTTGTAGTGCTGCACTGGCAGAGAAAACATTTTTCATAAGGGTTTTCTCTAGCTTTCTCTAGTTCCATTGTTCTTTGTCTGAGAGTCTATTTATTAAAAGCTTAGATTAATTCTGTCCTGAAACAGTGTAATATGGCCTAAGGTAGCTATTTTGCAAGAGAGAAACTGTTTTTAGGTAGTTAAAATAGAAAAAAAATTCCAATTTTTCCAACATAAAATGCAGTGCAGCCTCAATTATCTGAATGTCATAAGAAACAGTGATTGTAGTGTGTTCAAATAGTCAAGGGACTTTTCAGTGTAATTAATAAATGCCAAGGGACATAACCCTATTTCAAATGACTGACATTAGACTATTCCATTAAAAAAAAACTTGTTTCTTCATTGTAATGTACTGACACATGAAACTTCTGGCAGATAAAGAGATTCTCAGTGCAGGAGTTCTTGCCCTCAAAGCATCCTGGTTTGTGAGACAAATAGCTGAAAATGTGTTAGGTAAGCAAGAAATTGACTGTGTTACATCAAACATACAAAATAGAAAGCATCATTAACTGGATCTTTTAGAGATTTTGATACTTTTATAATTTCTTTGGAGATTTGCACCCTAAATAGGTTTTGAGAAAGTGCCATACTGGCAGAATTAGAGACTAAAACTTCTAAATCTAACTGGCATTATTCCCATACTGTGGTTTAATGTGCTGTGATGGAGCAGTTCCTGTTGTTTCCTCAGTTCCTCAGTCCTGCTATCAGAAGGATGGCAGCACATCCATTACATCTCATGTGTTTTTGAAATGGAAATATCTTCTAGGGTCTGATCAGATCACCTGCTCATTTCACATCTGTGCAGAGCTGAGTGCAGGGGACTGCAATTCACTATTGACCTGCTTGGGATTTTAACCAATAATCAAGCAACAAAAAGCTCCACATCCCACACCAATTTCTGAAGCTGCTCTTCTCTAGAGGTGAAATATTTTTAAAGTCATTCAAGAAATAATTTAATTGATCTTTCAGCTTCTATTATTCCCTGTCCTCAGGAGCCAGTGACCGAAATTGACTCTATTCCCACTTCAGCCTCCCTCCTTTCATGTTCCATCCCTGGAACCTTGTCAGGCACTGGGTTAAATTAGTGAAAGTCTGTCTGGAGTTAAATTAGCTCAGCACTGTCAGAAACCAAGACAGTTTTTGACATATTTTAGGCTGACTAGTCAAATAATAATAAAAAATTATGAAGAGCTGATCATTTTAAAAATGTCTGTGGTTAACTTGAAAGAATTTCACTTGACCAAACTCTTCATTAGAACTTTTAAAAATTTTTGTTGGTAGTTGCTACTGATTCTGGTTATTTACACTTCAAATCCAGTGCAAGAATCTGTTTTTAACTTGAATACTTAATCTTATTGTTTGAAGATTTAAAACTCTATTTCCTCCCTGTTCCCTTGCCTTGTAGTTGGATTATTGCCAAATAAATCCCATATAGTTTATGATTGGAAATCTCAGGTAATATAAACTTGAGAAAGCAGTTTGGCTTCAGGAGACTGTTTGCATTACTAGTTTATTTGTTTACTCATGGTTGTTTCACTTCCTTTTCTCTTGGATACAGAAAAAACCCACAAAATATATGTTGTTATGCTTCAGAGGTTTCTTTGGCTGCTGTTTAATTTCTCATACCTAATCAAAAAGGGTTTTTTGACTTCTAAAGTTTATGGTAGATAATCCGAACTACAGTGGGCTTTATTCAACATCTGCCTGAATCCCCTGGTAGGTACTCCTCTCATTTACATCTCAGAAAACTGAAATCATCAGGGAGGATCTATCCTTAGCAGTATAACTCAGAAAGTAATATTTTCTGCCTGAAAATTCTGGTTTTGCTTTTTTTTTTTTTACAGGGGGAGGAGATAGCATACATATTGCAGTTTGGTCTAGATAATATCTAGATAACAGCTATAAAAAATAATAGCTTTCTTCTGGAGTAATGTAGTGGTTCTTTAGCCTCAGCTCTTTTAAATGTTACATTTGTATTTCATTGAAACAATTGCACAAATTGGCATATTCAATCAATAGTATAGTTTCAAATGCCAGAGGACAGCAATTATGCTCTGCTGACCCTGAACTTCAACTTTGAAGCTCCAGTCTTTTACACAAATAATAGTTTATTTTCAGCTGTGCCAGGATTGAGTTGGTCCGGTCTGTGCTTGGTTTATGTAGATTGTGAAGTCAAAAATTGCAGGTATAATGACATCTCTGTTCTCTTTACTTTTCCTTCTTCAAAAGACAAGGATTTATTTATGAGTAGGGCTGGTCCAACTCTAATTAAAATCATCATATAAAAATTGGATAAAAATAGACAAGTTTACTGCTATTTAACAAAAAGAGATTTTGTGTTTTTCTATTGAAATGTGTCAAACGTTTTCTGAATCCTCTCTGTATTTCTGTATTTCATTGGTCATAGTGCGAAAATGTCCTTTCAAAAATGAGAAATGCCCTGGGCAGCATCAGAGTGACAGCAATGATGTCTAAAACCACCTAGTGCTCATTTTGGTGTCCTTGAGTAGCAGTAGCACCAAGTGAGCCCCACCAGAACCTGGACCCTGTTGCACCTTGGGTTACAGGGGACCCTCCTGGGCCCAGAGAACTCATTCTGGCACCAGGTTAGAAACACAAATACAGAGAAATACACGAGTGAAAATGGAACAGAGTGTGTACTTTTGAAAATAATTCACTAAGTCATGTTCTTCTCCTTTTAAGACAGGTAACAACTCTGTATAGTTCCCATTCAGACATTTGGAAAGCTGTACCTAAAAAGAATTTTGGGAAGAAAAACATAGAGTTTGTCCTCTGATTTTCAGCAGTATGCTCCCACAGAGGAGAAATGCTCCTCTAATTTTTAGTCTTAGAGGATTGGTCTGATGCCATATAATAAGCACTGGCCTGGTGCACCGAGGCCTTTGACAAGAAATATTGCCCTGGACACATCTTGGCAGTATAACCCTGGCTTCTCTGTATTTCCTTGGCTTAGGGCCCTGGAGCAGGCTGTCTCTGCTGGGAGTCTGAAATATGTCAGCTTTGCCCAAGGTGCTTTTTTCACAGGCTCCACAAGGCCAAAAATGAGCAGTGTATCTGAGTAGTTATAAATTGCATTTCAAATAAAAGATTCTTCCAGAAAATGTCTTGAATTATAGAATGGTTTGGGTTGGAAGGGGCCATTTGCTGTAACCCCCCGTCTATTGAGCAGGGACATTCCCCACTGGATCAGGTTCTCAGAACCCTGTCCAACCTGGCCCTGGTTGTGTTGAGGATGGGGCACCTATCACCTCTCTGGACCACTTGTGCCAGAGCCTCATTGCCAGCACTGTGAAAATCTTCCTCATTAAAACTAGTCTGGATCTTCCCTCTTTTATTTTAAAATCATTGCCCTTCATAATCACAACACTTCTTATGAAAATAAATCTGTCCCCATCTTTCATATAAGTGACCTTTAAGTATTGAAAGGACTGTCAAGGATGGTTCTATTCTGACGATGACTTTGTCAAAAAGCAAATTTAAGGGGGATAAAACCACATGCAGCTCTCTATCCTTTTTGCTCTTTTAGATGTTTTTTGATTTCTGTTCAGGATCAGGCTCTGAATCATTTATCATAGCTGGGCTATTCATAATAACTCTTCTGTGGGGATCATCCTGTTCTGGTAAGGAGTAAGCTCATGCTGTAATCATTGTATCAGTAAAGAAGTGAATAGGAATGAACAGTACTGCACAGGAAATTTGACTAAAATTGGATTTGCGTGATATTTAGGTTTTTTATCTAGAGACACTGATTTCTAAATGTGGCTTGCAAATGGACTGAAATTTTGTCTTCCTTCTATCTGCCTGTGAACTCCCATGGTTTCCAACAGCTTCACTGAGACAGTCTAATTGTGGCTTGTGTCATCAGGCAAAAAATATTTCAAAGGCTGACCAATTGCATGATCATTAACTAGGAAAAATGTAATGTGATAGAACTAGTCAAGAATCATGTGGCCTCTGACTGGTAGAGAGATGTGAATCATGAGTTTGAAAGAATGAGAAAAGCTGTTTCTAGCTACTATAAAATGAAACTTTCATACAATGATAGCTGCAAGTTTAAAATGCTGCTGCATTCTGTGCACAGTCTCCAGTTGTGGATGTGCCTTCCACTTTTACCACAGTGCTAGAGCTGCCCTCAGCTGATTTTTGTGAGAGTGGAGAATGGAATTGCTCATCTCAATCAGATACCAAGGCACTTTGGTCAGTAACAACTAATGCACAGATATCTCTAATACACAGAGATGCACAGTCCTTCAGTGAGAAAAACCGTGACTTTTGAGTGCTTTACACCAGTTTGATGAGTTTAGTTATGTAATGCTGCTTTACAAGTTTAGTCCTATCATGATAATAGTTGTGTTTTTTTTTTTGAACAATCCTTACTTAGCTGATCTCATGATCCCACTTGACACTGTGGGCCTGCTTGCCTCTTTCTCCTGAAGTGTTTGAGCTCTGCTTCCACAGCAGGAAACACCATTCCCTCATCTGGGAAGACAAGTTGGCAGGGTGAGTTGCCAGCACAAGTTATCAATTCCAACTGCAAACATTCGGTGGGTCTTCTGTGTAGCTACACAACATATATTGCTCTGCTTCCCTTAAAGGGCAACATATTGCAAATAACAATGTTTACAGTATGTTTAGTAACTGTGGCAACCACAGGCTGCTGAGTTTAAAAACACAGGATGTATTCCATTGCAGAGTGTTTGCCATGTCCTTTTACCAGACACTGTGGAGGTAATAATGTAGGATTGCAGTATTACAAAGTGCCTTCATGGAAACCCCTAAAAATGTCTTGGACAAACCTTGCACTGTGGGGGTTCCTTGGGCACTGTGCATCACTGATGTCCATACTGAAGCTGGTCAGCTGGCAAATAAAACTCTTTAGAGCCAGGCATCCTGTGGGAGCTCTGCCCCCCAAACTGCACTATGTTAGACATTTTTACCATTATAAAGGTGAGGAAATGCAGAGTGCTGTGGGCTGGAGACATTGTGAAAGAGTTTCATTCTTTAATATCCATGAGCATTCAATTAGACAAACAAAGCAATCCTATCAGATTATCAGAAGAATGAGCAAATTTTGGGTCACAGTCCTATAATCAAATAGATCAGATCGATGATGTTGGTCCTGTATCTGTTCTGTGTTCTTAGCTAGGCAATATACTATCTTAGCTATTGATGGAATGAGAATTAGGTAGCTGTATTGTGTAGTTTTTTGGGTTTGTTTGTGTGTTTGTTTGCATAGGTCTACACCTAATCTTTAAAATGTGAAGGGCCTCACATTTGTACACAGTAAGATTACACATGTTGTTAAATAAGAACGGATGATGAACACAAAATGGAGCAGCTGATTTGTAAGACTGACAGCTGAATTTTTTCTCAAACAATAAAATCCTTAATCAAAGCATTCAGAGAGATGAAGAAGCAGAATTCTAAGATATGAACTCCTGACTAAGATACTGACAACAGGCTCTGCCTGCAAAAAGCTGAAGAGGAGGAAATTTTGTTTCAGTATTAATGGTTATTAATATGGCAAGAACTGCATATTAAAAAGGAGGGGGGAAATGGCAACCAAACCATGCCCCACTCCACTCACTTCCACTGTGTTTAAACCATGTTTTTATTCAGGCTTCAGGTATCCAAGATCAAAACTGGAAGCCTAAGCCTCACTCCAGAATACAGCTCTCCCCTGTGCCTCATTTCATATGAAAATTAGCAGATGTCCATGTTTGTATGCCCAAATCTGCCTCAGATCTATCCAAGTCTCCTGCTTGAACTCCACCCTCTCTCTAGTGAAAGGTCTGATTTAACAGGAGGTTCTGAGCTCAGCAGAGCCACTGACAGAAATGTCTCACTCAGCAGTTGTAGTATCTTTAAACTGAAGAAGAAGCATTAGCCTTCTTTTGAGCATCCTCTGGTAGCAAAAATGGGTTGCCCACAAAGCTGAACAGTGCAGTTCACTGTTGCCCTCAGGCTGGAGACATTTAAATCCCCACTGTTATCTCTCAGGGGACAGCCCTGATGTAGAGTTAACAGCTACTTGGGTCCAAGTAGGGCATTCTTTTAAAGCACTTTTGGCATCCAAAACAATTCTGCTTCTATCTTGGTGAATCTAGGTCACTGTGCAACAAGCAATGCAATATTTAAAAGGGGAACAACCAGCAGGGACCTCTTTGTGTTTAAAGTATCCAAGTGAAAGCAGCAAGTCCTTGCTGGCAAGCCTTGACAGCAGGACTGATTTCTGTATTTCACATTAGACAGTTCTTGGAGAAAAATGGGAAATAGCTGTGATATCATGGTCTGGAATTCAGAGTCTTTGCTCAGCGTTTCATACTGGAGACCTCTAACCAGCACCAGCATTGGGAGATTTAGGTGCTACCAAATGTGTAGAAAGCCTAAAAATCTCTTACGGTTTTGGATTTCACTTTGGAGCCTGTAGGCGAAGGCTGGGTTAATTACCCAATCCAGCATCACCCCTGAGGAGTCACAGCTCTATCCAAGAAAGATAAGTGAGACAAAAGGGAGTGGGTGAGCTGGTGAGGGGAGGGTCATGAAGGAGAAGGAACCCTGAGGAAGAGAAGATCATGCAGAAGGAGGATCCTGGGCGGAGAGAATCACTTCTGAGAGGCCAGTCTGGGTCTGCAGTCAGAGCCTGTTGGAACCTGCAGTCACAGCCTGCACACTGATCCCTGCAGTCACTGCACACTGATCCCTGCAGTCCCTGCACACTGATCCCTGCAGTCCCTGCACACTGATCCCTGCAGTCCCTGCACACTGATCCCTGCAGTCCCTGCACACTGATCCCTGCAGTCACTGCACACTGATCCCTGCAGTCACAGCCTGCACTGATCCCTGCAGTCACAGCCTGCACTGATCCCTGCAGTCCCTGCACACTGATCCCTGCAGTCACTGCACACTGATCCCTGCAGTCCCTGCACACTGATCCCTGCAGTCCCTGCACACTGATCCCTGCAGTCACAGTCTGATCCCTGCAGTACCTGCACACTGATCCCTGCACTCACTGCACACTGATCCCTGCACTCACTGCACACTGATCCCTGCAGTCCCTGCACACTGATCACTGCAGTCACTGCACACTGATCCCTGCAGTCACAGCCTGCACTGATCCCTGCAGTACCTGCACACTGATCCCTGCAGTCAGAGGCTGCAAGGGAAACCTCCAGCAGGAGCTTGCTGCAGCCAGAGTCAGTGAATGGTTGGAGTCAGGATGGCTGAGCTGTAAAGAAGAATAAACCAGGACCCTTTTGATGCTGTGATAAACAAGGAGTCTGTGTCTCAGCTCATTCCTACCCTCTATCAAGAGGGCTGCTGCAACAGGAACCTACTTCTTTAAGTACAGAGTTTGTGATGCCTACATTTTGGGCAGTGCAGACCTTTATTTGCCCTGGCCCTGTGCCTTCCTTGTGAGATGGTCCTGGTTTTATTCCCAGCAGAAACCAGGTGTGTTTACATCTGTGTATTAAATTGCAAGTCCAAGAGGTTATGGGAGAGTATATTCCCCAGATATCCTTTACGGAACCACCCCTGACTTCATTCATTCATCCTTAAAAATAGCAGATGAGGAAATGTATTAACACAATATTACTTTTACCATTATTTACCACTGACATCAATATGTATACGTACAGGTAGTAGAATAAGCATTAGAACAGTGGTTATCCACATTACTAAAAATTAGCCTATTGTTAGTAAGAAATAAATAGATTTGTATTTATTTCTGTAGATCTGTAGATCTGTGGGATGCTGCACTGCAGTGTGTAGGCACAATTCCATCCTTATTTCATTCCAACATTTTTAAGAATTGTATCTCAGATTACTTGAGGGGTTATAAAACCAAAGAAATGTAATACTGATTCATTGTGAGAGCTGATAGAAGATCTAGAATATTGATTAGGAAAAAGTGCTCATTGTTTCCAAAGCTGCTCTTTTCTACTGGTGAGCCCTATTCTTACCTTAAGCCATTTCAATGAATTGATTAAAAGCCACTAATGTGTGAGTGAGGCCTGAGTGGTTTAAGGCACTGCAGCATCACTTTCCATCCAGCTGAGGCTCTCTCCCATGTGCTTTATTTTTTACTGTTCAGCTCCAAACTCTTGCTAACTCTCTGTGTGTTTCTATCACAGCACAGCAAGAGCTGAGTTGGGTCAGACAGAGCATCCCAGCCCTGTGCCCTGGCAGTCACAGTGGACACTGTGTTTATTACATTATTGCAAACATATGTGGGACTCCTTGGTTTTGAGGAAGAGATATTTCTCATACCAGAGGGTAGAGGGAATTTTGTCAGCTTAAGCATCATGACAGATCTCTGAAATCATGACATTTCTATTAAGCAAGAACTATGTCTAAGTCTCTTTTTTTTCCCAAGTGCTTTATTACAAAGATGAATATAGTCCAGGCACAATGGTGTAACTCTTAAGCATCTCCCACTCCCACCTATCCCTCTGATTTCTCTTGTATCTCTTCTGCATCTCTCCTCCCATGTGTACTCCACAGCCAATTTTGGTATAAGCTGCTCACTTGCAGCTACTGCAACATCCAGGGAATCGCTCACAAATGCAGACCTGCCCACAGAGGAGCTGCCTAATGATATTAGGAGGATTTTCAGGGATGGGTTTTAGGCACCTCAGGAAATAGACTCAGATATAATTTTTCACATACCTGTGTAATTCCATAAATTGAATAAGATTTTTGCTTTCTTGTACTAGATGGGGGATAAGAAACTGCTCTGTTATTCTACTTAGAAAATGCCCTGGAGTCCTCAGCTATATCATATATTGTTTTACTAGATAAAATGTATCTATGTGCACCTTCATTAGAAAGATTTTTGAAATGCCCCAATTCCTTTTTATCTAACCAAACCCTTGTTGCTGCTATGTAAGTTATTCTCACTGCAGTGCCAATTTGTTCAAACATACTTTAGGACTTTCAGGTGTCACTTCACTTCCCTTGACAAGGCAGAGAATAAAATTGCAATCTGAACCAGTGGGAAGAAAATTAATAATAATAATAAAACCCTAACAAACAACCAACAACAACAACAAAAAACCAAACCCAGTTGCTGTGATGACTTTTGACACACGAGGATCCCTTGGGGGATAATGGGAAACAAAAGGGTTAAGCAGGAAAACTGAAATAACTCTGCAGTCTCTATTTTCTGCCTGACTCCAGAGGCACTGCAGACAGCTGTTGCAGATTGAGGCAGACTTGTAATTTGCCTCTTGGGTCTGGCAAGGAATTAAGGAGTAGTAACCAGTCTCCTATGGGGTATCCAGTCTCTATAACTGGAATAAGCATAATATGAGGGCCAGATCCTCAAAGATGCATAACCATGATGGGAAAGGCATGCTGAAATACCCTGAAGTTGAGGTCCATACTATGTGCTTTTAAGTCTTAAAAGAAAAAAATAAAATCGTATAATATTGACTAGAAGTTCCCAATTCCCCTGATGGTGAAGAGTGATCATAGAGCCTGATGCAAAGAAAGAAATTTTCCAAATAAAGCCCAGACATGCTGGCAGTATCCTCTGCAGGGAAACACTTGAGTCTTTGTGTTTCCTGTTCACTGGCAATGTCTGAGCTGGTGCTCTGTGAGAAGAGAACACTGATGTGTGCCCCGGGCTGCCTGAGCTCTGTTCTTGGTTCTTCCCCCAGGTCACTTGATTTCTGTCACTTGGGTGGGAGCTTTGGCACAGCTGCTGGGAATACATGGCCCGTTCAGGGCAAAATGACTAGAAAGAAAGAGACAATACCAACAATCTTGTTGCTCAGAGATGTGTTGAAACATGGATGTTTAAACTCTCCAATGATGTACAACATAGTTGAGAAGCTCTGGAGAACTGAGAGCAATTTTTTCATTATTTCTGGAAGTGATAAATTATGGTAACATATACAAACTTGATTGCTTTGGGTTCAACTTTCAGTTATAAAAATATTATACAGTACAGGTAACAGGAAATATTATACATTTTGTTTTATAACTCTTTGGTCAATATATATAACTAGCATCTCTCTTCTGCAATAATTCTTGAAAAGTGCAGTTTGTTGCTTTAGGTTTTGTTTGCCTTTTTTAAATATATAGATTTATATATAAATGCTGCCTTAAGCTTTGAGTGGGAGAATCTGAGGCTTGCAATAGATCTGGGATAGGACCAGTTTTGGCTCTGCTGTGTTGCTGCTGCTAAGGTGACTTTTTTCAGTTGACTCTGACAGCTCCTTATGTGTAAGCATCCGCTTCTCACTTCTGCCAGGAGCAGATTCTCCTACAGCTTTGCTTTTTCTGCTTGTGAGGCATATTTTCTCATGGTACATCAGGAGCAGACATGCTGAAAATTGCCTTTTCCAACTGGACACAGCCATATAAATAATTGGCATCGTGCATGGCAATTATCACTTCAAACTCCTTGAAAAGTCTCACTTCCCAGGAGTTTGAAAAGCGAGGGTCTGCCATTCTCTTAATGTGCTCTCTATTTAACTGCAAGAAGTCCATCTGCTTTATGGAATTTTTTCTGAATTTCAGCAGTATCTTAAAGACAAAGTTAGAGTGGGATTTTGTGCATATGTGCCTCTGGTTTGTTTTGTTCTGTTTCTTTAAAGGAAAGAGCAGGCAAGAAGGCAGGAACACCCACAATTCTACATCTCTTCTTATTTGATCAAATGTAAGAAATGTTTTTACTTTCATTCCTTTAAATTAGTTTCACTCTACATGATTTATAGGGAGATCATCACTGGAAACTACAAATCAAAATTAATACCATTTTTTCCTGAATAATTTAACCCAGGAAATGCTCATACTTTGTAATCTTTTTATGAACAGTCTTCCAAGTTTCTGTGTGGTCACAGGGGATGGGGAGGAAAGCGGCAGAAGAGTAGTTAGCAACTGACACCTGTGTTTTCTCAGTATTTTTCAATTTTTTTTCCCTAAGAAGTAACTCTTGTAGTACTAGGAGGGACTGTACTGTTTTCAAGGCTTGCCTCTGAACAAGAAATTCTTCATGTGCACAATTGCTATTGGCTGAGAGGACTGCAGAACACCTTGCAACAGCAGTTTTAACATGAATATTGGGGTAAATGGGTCAGTTTAATCATCCTTAAAGTATGTGTTGAAAACCTAAGTATTTAATGACCTAACCTGGCTTACATTTTAGATTCAGATTTTTCTAGTCTAACGCACTGTCTGTGTAGAATCCTTTTCTGCTCTTTGTTACTTGCTGGTGATTCATTAAGTAATGTGATCAACATGAAGCATTCTAAAAAAAATAAATGCTCTGTTGCAAATCAGTTTATTAATCTCCTCTCATAATTAGCAAAAACCTTTATCCTTTTTAGACGAGTTGAAAAAGTGTAATTCAAGGGACTTAACATATGCAGATTTGGTTAGAGAGCATACTCCTTTCTTCTGTGATGAATATTGAGCTTGAGTAAAATCCAAGCTAATCTTTACTCTGTTTTCCCCTCTTATCACATAACAGACAAATGTTTCCTGCAGCTACTGTGTCATAGCAGAGCATCTGCCTCTGTAAGAACCAACTGCCAGATAGCCTTAGCAAGCAGTCAATTTGTGCAGCTGACAGGTTTATTACTTTATCAGATATTTGCTCAAGGACAATTTTATTATATGCAAATCATTGACATAAATTGGGGAAGAATGAATTTATTAAGGGGTCTAAATTAATCTTTCACCATTTGGTATGTGCATTTTTATTATGTAATGTATTTACTTCTAGAATATTCATTTGTCTGAGAGCTGTGCTGTAACTACAGGATTTGTCAGGGTTGGGTTAATGCTGATTTGTGTTTTGTATTTTTTAACAAGCTCTACCTTAATGCTGGTCAGAGTTCAGAGAACGTGGGCTATGGAGAGCTTTGGCTTGAGATAGGGAGTTAAAAACTCATACACATGATTTTACAGGACTTGAATTTTTAAAGTGTAAGATGGAAAAAATCAGATCCCTACCCACGGAAGCAAAAGAAGTCACCTGCTCTGCAGAGCTGATTCAGACCCTGGGCTATGTAACTGACTGGGCAACAATTTTTTATTTATCAGTAGAGAAACCCTAAACAAAAGATCTGGAAAAACCCCCAAATACACCCCCCTCCAAAACAAACAAAGAAACAAAAAACCCCAAACAAAACAAAATCACTCAAAACCAAACAATACAAATCCTTTCCCACAAGCAAAAAATCCCCCATAACAATGACAGCCAGGCAAGGGAGAACTCTACAACATCTAAACAGTTAAATTGGAATAAATACATATACAGGAGGATTTAGGGGTTGGGGGATCTATTTTGTTTGGCTTGGTTTTTAATCTCGTGTTCTGGCTCTCTTCCCCTTTTTGGATGAATTTTAGGTACCCATTCCTGCTGTCAGATCAGGCTTTCAAAGCCAACCATGGCAAACACATTTGTGTTGCCTTCCTCAGTGATGGCATCAGGATCTGAACACTTCTCTGCAGTAGAGCAGTGAATATGTCTTGTATATTTTTATTTATTTATTTTTTAATTAAGAACTCTTATGCTGACTCAGGAATAATGGCAGGTTTAACACCTTAAGATTTTGAGGTGGGAGGATTCTGCCTTTTTCTCAGATTTTTTTAGTACTAGATGAAGTTTATGGCTTGAGAAACCTCTGTTCAAAGTTTGGCTGAGCATTTATTTGCTACATTTGTGCTACAGCCCTCATCAAAAAATTTGGAGTAAAAGTAAAATTTTGGAAGGATGACCACAATGAAAGCTGTCAGATGCTCAGGTTTCATTTTCATTGGGGCGTAAGATTCTCAGATATAAGCTTGTAAGAGCAAGAAAGCATAATAAGGAACCCAATTTACCTGAACTTGGAATTATAGGCCCATAATGACTTATACAGACCAAAGATGACTTTTGTATCTTCTTGTTTGAGAAACTTCTACTCCCTGTCCTCTTCAGCTCACACTGAGGTGGTATTCAGTCATGACAGAGGGTGCTGAGAAGATATTCCTTTCTTCTATTCTGAAATAACCAAGGTTTGTATATTAGAAGACACTCAGTAGTTTCCTCAATCTGTTGAGGCAGGTGGTTGAAAAAAATATCAATTTTCTTGGAGCAATACAATTACTGAAATTGCATAATTCTGTGTGTAGCAAAGGGGAGAGATTCAAGAATTCTCTGAAGTTTTGTGTTTAGAGAAAACTGGTGAGAGAAATGAAAAATAACTTGGAAAAAATTGTTGTCAAATTAGCTTTACTAATTAGATTAGTAAAAAAACAAATTAGATTTTTGATTTGTAGGTTGTACCAAAGATTTTCATTTTTGAAATTAGCAACCCTGCGGTTTCTGAAGTATAACAAATTCTATTCTTTATAAAATTTTTAAAATTATTTGAAACAGTCTGTTGCGAGTTCTGTTTTGAAGTTTTGGATAAAAGAATCATAGCTTGTAAAACTGTAATTTGAGTCAGATAACTTGTCAGCATCTTGTGCCAAAACCATTTCATTCACTTTGGAGTTGTCAAAGCGAGGTTTTAAAGAGTTTTCACAGATTTTAGGGATTTTTTTTTTCTTCCCTGATGGATTATTGTGTTTGTATTGTTTTCTCAGTCATCATTCAAGATTCCTTATATACTCAAGTCCTTTACTCAAATAACACAAATGGTGAGAAAATAGTTATTAGAGATATTTCTTACCTTGATCTTATATTACCTTTCTTACAAGTAATTATTATAATTACAATAATTATGTTTCATAATACTCCATTGTTTAAAAAAATGAAAGTGATTCTGGATTTCTCTGTGTTAGATGAACCTCAGAAGGTTTTTCTAGGTTGTGGAGATCTCTATAGGATTTACTCTATAGGATTTGATCTACAGAGTACTTGAGGCTTCTGTGTCCATCTTTGAGAAAAAAAATTATTCCATGCATTTGATATCCTGCTTTCATACAGAGATATCAATATGAAATAAAAATAGGTATA
This sequence comes from Cisticola juncidis, assembly GCA_013400215.1. Lineage (NCBI taxonomy): Eukaryota > Metazoa > Chordata > Aves > Passeriformes > Cisticolidae > Cisticola > Cisticola juncidis. The sequence goes on from VXBR01010920.1 coordinate 735,979, forward strand.
TGCTATACTGAATGTGTTCAGATCTCTCTGAAAATTCAAAGTTGAAAGCTCTGGTTAAATCCTGCTGCAGTGTTGTCCTATCTCAGGGTATTGTTAAATAATTCCTGAATGGTTGAGCTGCTCTGATAAATAATTATTGATAGTGTCATGAATTCATGCCCTGTTTAGTAGAAATAAAAACATTAAATGGAGATGGAATTAAATATATGATAACATTCAATGACATATAACTCACAGGCTTGGTATGCTGTTTGAGAACGGGACTGCAGAGATTAGAGAAACACAAAGACATTTTATGGGGCACATCATGTGCCATACCTTGGATAATCTCATGTTCCCCTTGGAAACAGAGCAATAAACTCTGTGCAGGTGAATGATATTGATGGAAAAGTCCTGCCTTGAGCTAACCTCAGCAATGGGTGGGTATCACATGTTGGGTCTGTGCTGACAGGGACCTGGATTAATTCTACTGCTCTGGTTTGGGGTTGGGCTCACAGCAGCTCTTGAGGGCTCTGCTCTCATGCTTCTGTTAATGGATGACAACATCAGCAGGAAACACAGCAAGAGCACTTCCATTTTTTCCTCTTTGGTTCCTGAAGAGAACTTCCAGGGTTCTTGCTTCTGGAGTTTTCCCTTTCAACCCAAACACTTCAACAAAATAATCTTTATATGCATCCAACACTGTCCCTGTAAAGCTGAAAGATTTGCTTTAGGTTTTATGTATGATTTTGGGTTGATATTGGTGAAGGATTATATGAAAGTATAGAAAGATTTGTGCCTCTGTTTTCTACTTGTGAACTCTTTGCTTCATTCCAGCCACGTATAAATTTTACCTTTGGACATGTGTGCTTTCAGAGTGTCAGGGAGATCCTTCTCAGGCAAAAATATCTGAGCTACCTGTCAGGGGTTTTAAATAGCTTTTGTTTAGCAGGGTGATACACTGAAAGAAGCGCTCTGTGAACTGTATCCTCTGCTAATGTAAATCAGAAAAGTCAGAAGGCTCACATTCCTCACCTCAATACAAGTACTATCCTTGTTGATCAATATGTAATAAACCTCAGATGTTCATTGAAATTCTTTTTCCATGCCAAATCTTGATGTCATGTTGTTTTGCCAGTAAACATAAGTGAAATTCATCCTATATAGGGCTTTTTGACTTCTTTATGTTAGAAACAAATTCTATATATGACCTCTGGGTATAAAATATGTATTGTGTATATGTACACAACATATGGAGAGTTCTATCAGAAAATTGTCTATCTAAATGTAAATAGTTATTTTGCTTTTTTATCAGTTATAATTTTGTGCAAAGTTCTGTGGTTTTGAAGGAGAAAGGTCACACTGCCCTCCTTTCCCCCAAACTTAATGATTCCAAACTCTGTGCAATCATTCAGTGACAGGAAGATTTTTAGTAGTGCCTGATTTTCTCATATTAATTCTGTGTGTCAATTAACAGAGTCAGATTCTCCAGAGCAAACCTCACAACTCTGTGAGTGATAGATTCCTGCTGGTGGTTTATGACAGAATGGCATTACTTTTTCAGAATTTCATTCTGCTATTATACTGCCACACTTTAATGACAACAGGAAATCATCAATCAAGTGAAAGTTCTCTGTGTGTCACTAACAAAAAAATCCTAATTTTAATAGGGAGAAAGAAGTAGGGCTTAGCAGGGGAAGGCAGATGGCAAGTTGATGGAGCTATTCAGTCTAAAGTCTCTTAAAAATACTGTTTTTTGAGCCATAAAGGCTGAGCTTGTGATCCATTTTAATTCCAACTTGAGAAATCTTGATGCTCTAGCATTTCCTGTACAAAACAAACAAACAATACCCAAAAAGTTGAAATCCAGATATGTAATACTCTTTCTTCTGCCTTCTTTCCTTACCTTCCTCCTGGGTCTGGCAGAAAATGGTTATTACCTCTGATGTAACAATAATAGTATTATAGTATAGCATTCTCCTTAAAGTGAAGATGTTCTAAATTGGTCATTTGATATATGTGTGCATTTAGATACATGTGCTTATGTGAAGATCATTTAGAAGCAACTGTCTTCCCTTTTAATATAGTTTTCCAGTAACCCTGAAGTCACATAATGTAATTTTCTTTTTTGGTTCAGTACATTTTTTTATGAAGAAGCACTAAAGTACTCTAAAACAACAGCTGAAAATGAAGGGAGAGATGGAAAGACAGCTTCTCTTCCTTCCTCAAACATTTTTAAATAGGAAATTCTTACAGGCAAAACAGAATAGTGGAAGAACCTGGTGAGGTGTAGCAGGAGATTGAAAGCAAGGAAATGTAAATCTGGCATCAGCATTGTGCTGGGAGGAAAAATCAATTAACCTGTACAAGTCAAGAAGTGGTGAAAGGACTGAGGGGGTTTCAGGTTCAAAGTTGCTTGTCTTATTCCCACTATTGAGTACTTCTAGTGCATGTCAGAGGCAAAAAAATAAAAGACAACTGTGAAGAGGAAATAAAGGAAACAAAGAAAAAGGAGGCACACATCTAATAAAAAGTGAGTTATCTAGTCAAAAACCATAACAGAATAAACTACATTGAAAATTACTTCATCAGAGCCTATTTCCACCCAGGACTTCTGAAGTGATCTCCTAAACCTTGTGCTGAGTTTTTGTTGAAAACTGTTTCAAAAGGTTAATAAAATAGGAGATGTTTTCATAAAAGTTTGGTCAATTTGAACAGACTGTTTTGCATTTGGAAGCAATGGCTGCTTACAGCACAGCTCTCATACATTCCAGCCACGTATTTACACCCAGAATTCAGGCTAATTACTTTTCTCCTGTGCTTCTGTGAATTCTTAAACCATCTTTTAATGTAGATTCCTAATACAGAGCAGAACTTGCTCATGAGACATCATGAAATTAGGAAGACCATAAAGGAAATAGGGGAGGAAGTATAATCTAGATTCTTGATTAATAGCATTGTATCTTCTCTTTCACTTTGAATTATTATTGATCAGTGCAATGGCAATATAAAGTATATAAATGTATTTTGTGGGGTGTGGCAAGCATTCTGTATTTCTATTGAATGCTTGACTCAAACCTACAGTCAGAAAAGCTGAGCTTGAATGAGTAAGGCGAAAAAGCCACAAGTAATGAGGTGCTGGATTAATGCAATAGTGAAACAAAAAACCACTTCAGCCACTAAACTCTGTCATTTGGCAATTTCTGCACTGATTTAAGGTGATTTGTGATCATACAGATCTGATCAGTGCAGATCCCCCTGTATCACCACATTACTGAAGACTCTGTATTTGAATGTCTTGGATTATTTTCGAGACTGGATTTTTCTGAAGATTCCTCAGCTCAGCCTTGTTTGGGTCAGTGTTTCCTGTTCTGTCCTAAATAAGGTCCCAGCCCTGAGCTGTTATTCCCAGAGACCTGAGGAGGGCATTTGTGCAGGCCCATTTTCAGAATTAAAGTCTGCATTTTGTGCATGGTGTTAGCAAGTTTTTCATCCACTTAAAGCTCATTTTCAGATTTAGTCCATCCCACTAATTACGAGCAAATAAATCTCTTTTCTACAGTGTCTAAAATAACTAAATAATTTTGTATTTTATATACTGTACAACAAGTTTATATTGAAATAATAGGAAACAAGGGCAAGATATTAGAGCTCTTTCATGCACAGAAAGTAGGAAAAAAGTCTAGTTCTCTTAGTGGCCTATCTTGCATAGGTGGCAAGTCTTTTATTCTTGAATTACACATGCTTGCTAACAAAAAAGTGTTCATAGCCTTTGTATGGAGTGATTTCTTTGAAAGCTGTCAACCTTCCAATAATAAAAGGACTTTGACAAAACTGTAGTTCTGATACAGCTGAACTGTGAGCACTATTGGAAGACTAACTCAGATCTGTCACTTTCAGAATAATTTCTGATAAACTTCAGGGAGTTGATCTCAGGTCAGCTGTAGGTAAAATTCTTTCCTTTGGCTGTGTGTGAGTAGAGAAATTCCATTCAGAAAGAGGACAAAAGACAAACACTGTATGCAGAATCTCAAAATGCAGCTACCTTCCATAAATCAAATAGAATGACTGTGAATAATTCACTTCCTGCTTGAAAAGTTCATAATTCAGGCTAACAACAGTACATTGATCAAATATTTAGAACCTAAGAAGCACCTTTTTTTTTTTTTTCTAACACCCAGCTCCAGCACTCCTGCTAGAATTTAACTCAGTTCTACACCTGGTCAATATTTCCCTGGTCCAGAGCACAGCCTTTTAACCTTAGAAATAAGCAGGAACCAGATAGCAAAACTACTCCCCCCCATTTAGTGCTCTTGGCACACAAAGAAACTTTACACAGAATACTTCTGGTTCTAGCAGAGAACCTTTGCCACTTGCATAAACTCAGTACAGTCACAGTTGTGTGGGAGACTGAAAGAGCAATGTCACCAGGGTAAAATTCACCAATTGTTATTCTTAATTATGTTTGCATGCATAATTCATAAATATTCTTCATAGGCAAGAGAAGAATAAAGACAAAATTGAACAAAAGCGCAGAATTCTTCACAAAATAACTGCAATAGAATTCTTCACAAAATAACTGCAATATAATTAGGCAATATATTTAATGTGCTTATTAACAATGTGATTTTTAGTTACAAAGCTAAATAATGTCTCCCTTTGGAGGGAGAAAAATAACAGAAGAGGCGGGGTGGAGTGAAGCAAAAGAAAATCCTTGCTTTGCCTCATCCCATGTGGTGAATGGTTCTGTTCTAACAAGCTGCTCCTGCCAAATGCAAGAACAGAAGGTCAAACAAAAGGAGGGTCTGGGCTGTGCCGTGGTGCTCACTGAGGTCCCTGCTCACACAGCCTGAGGGTGCAGTTCACTCTGTGGGATGGGCTCAGCCTCTGCCAGCTCCCTGAGCACACCTCTGCTCACAAAGCTCCCCACCACAAAGCTTGGCCATTTATTCAAACTGCCTCCAGATGCCTCCTCATGTGGGATGAACCAACTCCTGACCTCAAAGTCACTGTGCTGGTTCCTGTATTTTTCTCCCTGGTACCCCTAAAGAATTAGGTACATGAGAACTGAACATATTTTAATCTTACTGCATGGCAACTGGAAAAGGACATAAGATTTTCATGGATTTTCATAAGAGTTTCATTGTAGAACTGATTATTTTAGTTTTTTTTTAATTCCAGCAGCCAAGCTGACATTCAAACCTGAAAGGGACCTTCTGAGAAGGGACAAAAGGCTACCATTTATAAAACCTCTGATTTCAAAGTGTACAGGACCATTGTCTGCACTGGAAAAAAATATCCTGTCTAAAATTAATTCATAATCCATCTGTTTAAAAGATATCCTGCCTTGCATTTCTGTCACTACAGTGTAATCATCTGATAGTGTGTATGTACCTTAAACAACCATTAATTATAACCTGTCAGGAGTGTTATATTATTTACCTCTAAAATCTTGAGCAAATGTAAATTGTGCCTGAGTTGTCTAGAATTGAAAATAGAATTAAATCCTCTGCCTCAGCTAGAAGTAAATCAGAGCTTTAGGAAAGCCCTGCAGGTGTTTTTAAGTTAGCACAGTACTGAGTTTACTTAATATATCAATGTAAGATTTAATTGAAAGCCAACTCAAACTGTGTTCTTCCCCTTCTCCCTGGTCTCAGATGACCAAATTTTTCAGCCTGTGATAACCCTACAATTAATTTTCAACAGTGAGAAAACAATTTATTCTATCAAGATGATACACTTCCTTAGTCACAAACTGCTTAAGACTTAAAAATTCAAATAGCTTTGAAAGCAAAGCATCAGATAAAATTTGACTTTGAAGAGCAGGAAGAAGCTCCACACTCAAACATATCACACTAATTCAGAAAGTGATCTTTCACTATTGCTCTTCCCCAGCAATGGATTCAGGCATGGATTTGATTTTCCAGGGGTGCACATCCCCTCTAACACTGCTGTTGAGGGCTCTATCAAAGGGATCCTCTAATGCTGAGGTCCATATTCCTCATTCAGCTGAGTGCTCAAAGCAGGAAATTCCTTAACCTCAGAAGATGCTTCCAAAGACTGTGTTGGAAACAGTAACTGCTCATTTGCACATCCTTTGGTGGACTTTGTTCAGAATTCAAACATTCAATGGTTGGACCTTCAGTGTTGGATGTTTTTCGTTCAGTGTCTCTTGCAGTGTGGGACTGTCAGGTTTTCACCTTGCTGGACTTTGTCCCCAGATCCTCAGGGCATTAATGGCTCCCCAGGATGGCCCCACCAGTGCTCCCCTCTCTGAGCTAACAGGGACAGTGACAGCCAGGGCTGCTTGTCAGAACTCCCTTCAAGCATTGCTGGGTCACACTCAATCAGGATTCTGTATGCAGATTTGGGATTCCTAGGGAATGACTGTGACTGTGATACCACCAAATCCAATCTGAAGGAGTAAAGCAATTGGAGAATGCTGTAGGAACATGAGCAGATGACTCTATCCATTGACCTGAGGTGCATTTACTTGCTTACCAATACCACTATTTCATGGCCAAAAATCTTTTGCCTGCCTCAAACCCAGGGCTCTGAGCAGTGCTTTAGTTACACAACATTATCACTTGGACAGATTTTCAGGTGACTGTGCTGACTCTGGATGGGAACCTGGAGTAATGAAAATAAAAATCTCAGTGTACCTACTAGTGGAAGCATTGTGTAGGCACCTCCACAGACTACTAGAGTTGAAAATAATGTTGAAAGCAAATTTCACCTGAAAGATATGTAAAGAATGTGTCAGACTATATTTTTCCAGAAACAAACTTATATTAACTATCACCTTTTAAAACAATTTAAAAAAAACACCTACAAATAATGCCTATCATAACTTGCCTCAAAGTATGGCAGTGCAGCACAATGCACATCCACTGGTATTAGAGACATTTAAATTCTGCCATAAAACAATGTCCTGCCTCCTGCAGGGATACACAACCAGGAAATTTCTAGAGGGATGAATACTAGAGGATGTTAAGTACAATAAAACCAAACAGTGAGAGAAACTCTACTCCTGATTTAATTATTGCAGTACCTCTGACATTTTGCCTGTAAAGTCACCTCTGGATCAATAATAAGGAGGAAAATTAGCTTAAGAGGTCACAACCAATTGCTATGAGCAGATTGGAAAGAACAAACTAATTCTCTAATACATCTAACAAAATATCTCCACACACCATTCACTGGATTTATTTGGGTTTTTTTTTTTTTCTGTTTGCTTGTTTCTTTGTTTTGAGGATTTTTTTAATCAGTTGGATAAACTGAACTTTTTAGATGAACACCTAATCTTGAGAATGTGCAGAACATAAGTTATAAAGGGCAAGTTTAGGAAAGATTTGTAAGTTTTAAAAAAAAAAATGGGAGAGGCGAGGCAAATTATAAAGGATTCAGCTTAACGTCAATTTCTGCAAAGGCACCAGAAGTATTAGTCTATTTTTGAGCTCAAAATGGCAAAGTCAAAATCTTGATTAAAAATCTATTGTATTTGTGCTCACTGAAAGCCACTGTACTATATTTTGATAGGAATAAGCTGCTCATTCACCAAAAGAGGTAAAATTGGAAATCCTTCAGAACAGGACTTGACAATTATAAGAAATCACACATAAATCACAAGTAATAAATATCATAGTGTCACAAGGGAACAAGTATGCCCCCAATATATCACAGTCATGTCATGTATGCAGTGCCAAGAGCCTGGTGTATTTTACAGCCCAAAAAAGCCATGAAATTGTTGTCCTTGCACTCAGCATTGGAAAGACTCTGCTGTGTCCAGGTCTGGGCACTCCAGTGCAGGGAAACAGAAGTTGTTTGAACAAACTGAAAAGGAGCTCAGTATAATTTTCACAGAAAAAAGGAAGAAAGGAAATAAGAATGTTTAGCATCAAGGGGGGATGTGAAAATGTTTTCCAGTGTAGTATGCAGAGACATAGGAAACTTGTTCTTCCTGTCTAGGATGGGTAAACTAAACAAACATGATTTTAAAATATAGTAAGGAAGATTTAAGTGAGACCAAGGAAAGCTTCCTAGTGAAAAATGTTATAGAGAATTTGACTAAATTTTTTTACCTCAAAGTTCTTGCAGCTATGGTCTGTATTTCTGTGAAGTGGATGAAGTAGTTATACACTGATATGTTTGTAATTTTATGGGTCTTTCAAATCCAAACTAAGCCCCTGGGTCTCTTACTCAGACTGTAATTTCAAATTCCCTAAAGGGCTCAGAACATATGTATAGTATGTATAGTTTATATAGCCATCTTGTTTTACATCTTTTTAAATGTCTGAACAGAAACTACTCCCAGTCCAAAATCTGGATGCAAATACCCTGGAAATTTCTGGAGAGGATTTCAACCCTGTATTCAAGCTTGAATTATGCATCCCAAATTCCTATCTGATTTGAAGCTTTTTTGTGCAAGAAAGCATTTGGAATTAATTATTTTTTTGCAGTTTTTAATTAGAAAAAGAATCTGACTGATTACATTCTCCCCTTCAATTAACTAAAATAATTTCACTTCTGGGCTTATACCTTGCATTCCAAATTGCAACTAAACGTGAATAGTAAAACCTGATGGTAAAATCCCTAAAAATACAGGTTCAAACCAGGAGTGCTCTGAGATTTTAAATTACATGGGAATGAATAATAATGCTCCAATGTTTCAGTACAATCTAAGGTTCTTTTCTCTCCTCTATTTGTTCCCAGAAGAACATTTACTTTTATATAATGCATGAATACCAAGATTTGTGGTGGGAATACTTCACATCTACAAATGGCTGTCCCACTGGGATTTGTAGCACTGTTTTAGATTTCTGTTTCCTGCTTCATATTTCTGATTCAGTTTCCTGAAGTTTCACCATCACACCAAATGCCTTTTCAGAAGAGTTCTGTTTTAGTACTTTTCTGATTACACACAGCTCTCTTTATATGCCTCGATTGGATTACACTGAATCACACTGTCACATTAATTGAAAAACATGGTCTTGCCATAGCAAAAACATATGTATATAAAAGGCAGCAAGTCATCAGCACATACTAAATATGATTTGTTGTTTTTAAAAATAATTTGCTTTTATCAAATCTTCTTGCATCCTTATTTGAGGACAAAGGGGGATGTTTCCATTAGTACTGACTGAATGTCAAGCTGGCATCGTCTGTGCCAAGAGAGAGCCCAGAATTCCATCTGACATCTCATATCTTTTATGGTCTAATACCCTTCTTCAGTTTCCCCCTTAATATGTTTTGTTCTGTTTAAGATTCATTCAGTTTAAAGCAGGAGTTTCAGGTTTTGTAGTCACAAAACCACAGTCACCATCTCTAGTATTTCTGCAGATCCTCCCTGTGCCTTGGTCGTGCTGTCTCATTCTGCCCTACAGCCCCAAGTCCATCCCTTCTCAGTCAGTTCACACAACTAAAATTGATGTCTAGATTCATCATGTCATATCTTGCTTACTGTAAACCCCTTTTCTCTTGCCTGGAGAAATACAATCTTGCTTTCTGCATATATGTATAAATTAATTTTCCTAGTTCATCATTCAGGTTTTGTATCTCTCCAATGTTTTTTATTGCATCAGAGAAGTCACTTGTCCTCTCTTTCAAGATTGTCACCCCACCCAATTTATCCTCCTTTTTTCATACCAAAATATTTTATTTTTGATTCTGATCATTCTTTGTCAGTATGACTGAAAATTTAAAGTGTGTTTTGGCTTTAGTCTCATTGGGACATTGCATTGGGAGTGGCTCCCCAAAAACTGCTGCAGACAATTCTTTAAACATCCACTTCCCCTCAGAAACATTTGTCAAACATTCAACTTCCCATAAGGTAAGGCTAAGTTATCTAAATGATTTTCTTTCTAGCCCTAGAGCCTAATGCTAGATGGTGGATGATTGTTTATTCACTAAACCACCAAAACTAAACCAGGCTTGTAAAACTTTTGGAAGTAAGGATTAATGTATGTTTTGAGCTTGAAGATCACTTGGAAATGTGTCTGTATACAGAATATATTCAGTAGTGTTCTTGCATTAAGATAATACAGCTATTATATGGTAAGAAAAATCAGTGAAACCCTGGGCATTCCATAGAGTGGTGTTTGGGGTTTTATTTTCCTTCAAAGCCTGCACTTTCAAAAACTTTCAGGTTTTGTAGGACAGTTCTTTGTTATGATATCTGTGCTGTGCTGTGCTGCTCTGGTCTCCTTTTATTATTCTGGCTCAAAAAAGACAACCTGATCATAATGCCAATCAACCTGCTCTTCCTGCTAATTGTGTCAGTGTAATGATTTTAATTCAAATAAAAATAGGCAAAGAAAAATTTGATGTAAGCGCTTCTAAAACTGATTTGAAATTCTGTGCTCCACAGTGAGAGGCATTGCTCATTAGTGAACTGATATGGAATAATTACTCTGGAAGGGACCATGTGAAGCAGTGCACAGGTAGCACTGGTTGGCATAGAATTGATGTCAGAAGATATTAGGTCATCTTTTCTTTTTTTTTTTTTTTTTTTTGGTAAACTAGGATGACTGAAACTGAGGTTTGGGGTAATTATCAAGTATAAATGGAAAGACCATGTTGGCTATCACAGTATTACAGCACGTGCTCCTCAGGATCAGGATTTTGAAAAAATAGACTGTCCCACACCCAGCATGACTCAGTTCCAGATTAATTTTTCTCTGTTTGTTTTGGGGTTTTGTTGGTTGGTTGTTGTTGTTTTTTTTTAACACCTATAATATGCATTTTAAGGTACATCTCTAAGATCACATCATTGTTTGCTGATATTGTCTTCAAAAAAGACAGAAGCATATTGAGCTGATCTACACATGGATTTCAGGAGAAAAATATGCAAGACTTTAGAAAATATAAAATAGGGGAAGTATAGCCATTTTTGGTTAATTACATTAATGACCATCAGAAATTCCTGAAGAGTTGCAGATTATAATTCTGCTTGAGGCACTTGTGTACTTGAAACCCATTAAATTTTATTAATAAAAGAAGCAATATTTGGCATGAACTACATTTAGCTGAGTTTATAAACAGCTCCCCGGTAAAAATAAGCATGTACCAATTGTTTAAGTAACGTTTAAACTGTAACATGAAGAGGATGCAGTAAACTATTTGAAAAATACTGTCCTCAAGCAAAAGTTATGATCTAGTTTGGAAATTCAGAGGGATACAGACATTTCATGCTTGATCTTATCCAAAGTCCCCCAACCCAGGTTGTTTAGAAGGGCCTATAACAGGCAGACACCCTACACATCTTCATACAGGTCTAAATCCTGACCTCACCAGAGACTTTGCTTCAAGGCTTAATCAAGTTGCAATCTTTCTTCCAAAATATATAGATTGTTCTCAATGATAGCACCTGTAGATAATAATCTGCTATCCACATACAAGTTTTTTATAGTTTTGAATCTCAAGTTTTGTCTGCAGTAGCTTCTTGTAGTAGACTTTTCCATTCCATTTTGTTTGCAGCATCCCCATCAATTCTTTCAGGTGTCCATTTGTTGTTATACACACAGAAAACAACGATTTACTTTTGTTTAAACGTTTTGGATTTATTTGGTTTATTTTTGTTTCATGTAGACCCACTGCGTCTTCACTGTCAAAGAGAATAAATCCAGAATAAATCCAATAGAAACAAACCAAATGCAACCTAAAGAAGATAATATAAACTCTGTAACTGATCTCCTAAGGGCTGCCAGGGTTGCATGGAACATGTCATCTGTTTTAACAGGGTACATAATTATTTAAGATTCCCGAACTCGTAAGAAGTATTCACCTGTAGAAAAGTCTGTGTTCATTTAGCAGAGCTCTGGAAAATTCCTTTGACATTTTCTGTTGCAAATAACATAAATATGCACACATGTGCTAAAGCAATTTGTTGTAGACCTCTGCAAATCATATAATTTCTTCTGTGCTTATCTCTTCCCAAGAAATTTTCCTCTTTTTGTTTTCCTCTCCAGTCTCCAAGCAATTTGATATTCTTCAGATTGTTATTGTCTTCGTACATCAGCTGACTTTCTAAACACCTTATTAGATTTGTCGTATGAAGCATTCCAAGGAAAATATAAGAGAGAGAAAGCAAAAATGTATCAATTTTTGCTGATATAAAACAATGCATGGTAATAATGGTCAGCCATAAATCTGGAAAAAATAAAATTCAACTCAGATAACCTGGGGTAATTTAGAGTGTCTTTCTCAAAACCAGCTGAACTGATGGTTGTTCTCACAGGATCCACTGAGCTCTGTGTTGGGTTGGCAAGATTCTAGCAATATGACACTTGTTTTTCTAGACAGAAGCTAATTAATTCCTCACTGAGACTTACAAGAAGTTTCAGTTAATAATCTTTGGGACAATTGCTCCTAGGAGTAGTAATCCAAAGTGCTGAATGCATTGAAGCAGAAAGTCCAAAGAGAACTGATTTTCAGCACAGAGAGGTCTCACCTAAGCAGTTTTGACCTTCTGTGATCAAATCTGCATTTTTACTGGCATTGGAAAGGGAGCAGCAGGCAGATTTAAGGTGCAGTAGACAGCATTTGATCCAAAATTACCTGATCCAGTGACTCAATGCTGATGAGGGGGTTAGACTCATTCTTGATTTTACCATGGTCCCTTTTACAGTGCCACCCTGGCACTCAGGTGGCCTCAGGGTGAGATGCTTCAATCCACCACATGAGCAGTGAAAGAAGGATTAACTGTACTCCAGGAGTCATGTTCTTCCAGCAGCAACAGTCTGCTTCAGCTTCCTTCTGAGGAAGAACAGAAAGCCCTTCCCTGAGCCCTTCCCTGAGCCCTTCCCTGAGCCCTTCCCT
>VXBR01010920.1:759007-955032 GCA_013400215.1 Cisticola juncidis
TTTTTCCTCTCCAAGGGTTAATACTTAAACTCTACTTTTTTTAGAGTGGGGGAAAATTAATTTTTAGATGGACACCACGTTGCTAATAACAGATCAGGGAGCACATGTAGTTTAGAGCACATGACTGCTTGTGTCTGTGCTGTGAATGTTGTATTTTCATTTCTTCCCGTGTAGCCTGAGTGGACTCACTGAGGTACAGTGGAATGTGCATATGCCTTTATATACTCATTTTAGCAAAATCCAGCAAAGATTAAACATGGAATAATCTCAGAATTTAATGACTACATATAAAAATAGAATTACTTTAGAGCTATAAAAGCAGACATTAAATGCAGGTATAGGGGAACTATCTACAACAATTTAATTTTATTTTGAAAAGTAAAAAAATCTCCAAATTAAAACATGTCAATATTTCACATTGGTAATGTTCATTCAACCAACTATAAAGAAAAAGCAGATAACCAACAAAATAAATAATGAAATAAAGTACAAATATGCCACCTTATATAATCATTATAAGGTCTTATTTTCTCATGAGCAGTATTAGTTTGCCTGCTGGCAATTGGAAATACTTTTTGGTTAAAATGCAGTTTGAAAGGTGGGTGATGGGAATAGTTGTTTAAAGTTCACTACATTTTCTTAAGCAGAAAAAATAACCCTTGTGGGTAATTTTATGCCATTGCAGAGTTTGCTAATAAAGCTGTTTGTAATGCATTATGTCAGAACATTGATCTGATGAAAAATCTGAATTTAAGTGACTGTTTCCTCAAATAGAAAGTTCAAGAACATTGTGAGTGAGCTTCAATATTTCATTTTTTTTCAATATCTCACTGGGATATTTGTAGTGTACTTTCAATCACAAATTTTAAAAATTACTTTTCATTTTTTTATCACAGGGAATAACTCAGCTTCCCTATTCCCTGCTTCAGTGGCCTGGTAGGAAAAAAACCCACCAAAGTAATTGCTTTTTTAAAAATTCCCTGTCCACCTTGAGTTTTAAATTATCATAAAAAGACAAAATAGAGTTCTCAGAGTTGGAAAGAAAGAAAGAAAGAATCTGTGTCTGTTCTGCTTGGACAGACTGATGTGCTCACAGCCAGTGGAAATACAGCTGGATGAGGCACTGAGACCCCACCTCTTCAAAGGGGAGCTCTGAAAGTTGTTATTGTTTCATTCTGCTGGAAAAAGATCCCACAGATAACACTGTTACCAACATTCCTAAAATGGGGACCTAAAGGTTTAATTAATTTGATTAAAGAAAAGCAAACAAATATGGAAAAGTTCAGAGAGCAGCAGTTCTCACTGATGTCATGGAAATTGTGTTGACTGGGCATTCTTCAAAAGTCAGTCACATATTGGAAAGCAGCTCATGCAATGCTGGGAGCAAAGAAAATAAACATGCAGGCCTTGGAAAATAAAAAGACAATTGTTTAACAAGATGTGGCAAATGAAAAAAATGTCTTTCTCCTCAGCCAAAGCAAGTGTTCAGTCATGTTTCCAACCACCACCATCGGTGGTCAGATGAAGAAATGCATTTGTACCATTTACAGTTCTTTTCCTTTGCTGCTCCTGTACTGAACAGAGACAACTTTCAATCCACAGCAAGTAATAGGATTGCTGAGCTGCACCATCTGTGAGTCAGGGATGGAGATCACCCACAGCTCTTAGGGATCTGAACCCAAAAATGGAGCATTATTGAAGGAAGAGCCTAAAGTAATAAAGAAATATATGCATAAAAATACAGAGATGTAGCTACAAAATTTAACTAGGAATGTGCTTATATGTTGTGTTGGCCCAAAAGCCTTTTTTTTTTCCCATATTAATTCTACTACCTGTGACTGTGAGCAAGCTTGCAAATTAAGATGTTTCATAGGCTTTTGATCATTGCAAAAATATGTGAAACTTCTTTGAAGCTCCTGTGTTAGCCTCCCATGCTGCTCTGGGAAAGGATATGACTAACTCAGAGATAGTTTAATGCTGGATTTGGCCTTCAGGCTCCCAGCTAATTGTCTGGAGTGTAACTAAATGTGTACAAGAAACCAAACAGGCTTCAGTTGGGTTTGATTTTGTTTTGTTTTTCACAATTGGCACAGAGCAATGGTATTTAAAGTGTGAAAAGAATTGTGCTTAAAGAAACTGCAGAGTGGCAGAACACTTTTCCCCAGAGAGAGAATGTGCAATATCAAGCACACAAACTGTAGGGTCCACTGAATAAGAAAGGGTACAAGGAAAACTCATTTTGAGGAAGCAGAGATCAATATTTCCTGCAGCAAATGCTGGCAAAAAAAAGTAGCATCAAGAAGAAAGATGCTGTAACATGAAAAGAAACAAGATTTACTATATTACTTATGACATAGAAAAGGACTGAGGTATTTGTTAAAAATGATTGGTGGAGTAAACTCAGGACTTTGAAAGATCTGGCTCTACCAGCATCTTAATATAACATACAGATGAATGTTAGTCTCACAATTTATCTTAGTTCAGCTGCTCCAGAGTACAAAACAGATATAGTGGTAATTAAATTAAACTTGTTGTTTCTTTCTTTCCCTCAGCATTGTTAGCTAGAAACCATTTTTTATGAGTTAGCAATAACAAGCATTGATTTGTGTGCCTTGTAATCTATTTGTTCTTGCACGCATCTCGCCCACACCCACCCACGCTCTCGGCTCGGAGTAATCACAATGCCACAGTGCTGGGGGGGAACACAATTAATTTTTAGCATGTAATCACTGTGAGAAGGTCATAATCCCTCACTCCTAGCCAGCTGTTGTCACAATTTCACACTGACAATTCTGGCACAATGAATGAAATGTATAAAAATTGCCCTCGATGAGAAATCCTCCCCATTAAGTCACTGGGTTATGTGAGAGAGAGAGACTGATTTATGCCCTGGGCCGTGGATAAAGTTGTAGTCGATTCACTTTGGACAAAAATGTTAAATGAACTAATTAAAGAATAAGCCCTAACCAGATGGGTTTGTTGCTGCATCAGTAAATACAGGCCAGTAATAAATGATCTGCAGATTCCGTTTTTAAACTATCCATGGATAATTCTAATTAAATTGCCCTGCTAAAAGTACACCAAAATACCATAATAAATGTGGAGTATCTGATCCAGAAGAATTGCTGGAGTGTGTTGCAGCATATTAGTTTCATTAGGAGAATGGGAGCCCCTGAGGGTTGTTCTGAGGACTAAACCCTTCCCTGCCAGAGGTAGAATATGTCAGAGTACCTGCTTTTCCTAGGGAAAGGCCTAACAAAACCCTGGTGTGTATTCTTCTGAAAGTGTCAAAGTAGATTTTAGCAAAAAGAGATTGAGTTTTGGATCTATATAAAGAGATGAGAGGGGAGAATATAATTTCTAGAGTTGTGAATGAATTTTTCAAAGTGAATTTAATTTTGAGCCAATTATCTGAATAGATAACTGAAAACTCTGAGACATGGACATGCACATCAGCTGGCAGTTCTGGTTCAGGAGATTGAATCTTGGGTGGGAAAGTGCGAGTTGGGGTGCACAGAGATTTCCACCTGCAGCCACATTCAGTGAAGCTCCCCAGACCACATGAAGAAGCTCTGAGACCTCTCTAGAACTAAACATTTCTGACATGTTTATCTTAGGAATGATTAAAATCTATTTAAAATACATAATCCTTTGGAGGGAGAATGGAGGAAATCACCACCCCTCACTTTTGATCTGCCCTTAATTACAATTTCCTACCAGCAATTCTGACACAAGAAATGAACTATACAAAAATCATCCTGCTTCATATATTAGAAGCAGGTGCTTGTTTCATTAAGTCCATTCACCAGTTTTTTCACTTGGCCACATTTCAAGATGTGGCAAAAAGAGAATTGTTTTCTCATTCTTTTCCCCCCACTTCTCTTGGCCTCCTCTGTTCCTCTTTGCTCTCCCCACTCATGTTCTCTTGCTTGTGCTTTTTCTCTCTCATATGCTCTTGCTCTTTCTTTCCCTCCTGTTTGTTTTCACCCCCCTTCTCTCTCCCTTTCCTTCTCCCTTTTTCTATTCCTTTTCTCACCTGAATTTCCCACTATGAAATTTGTGTTATATGGAAAGGAGATGCAAATAATGAATTTGTAGTTGATTCTAGAAGTATGAGAGCCCATAAAAGTAACTGTAAGGATTATGTATCAATACTCAAACTCTGAAATTAAGAAAATGGGACTGTAGTTGCCAAAACTTTGTTCTTTAATATACTTGATAGTCCTTAATGCTGGAAGAAAAGTAGATTTTGGAGCTCACCCAAGCTGGTAACAACTTGGCAAATCAGTCTGTATTTACTAGAGAATACTCAGTACCATAATGCAGCCTTACAATATTAGATTCTTACCAAAGCAATTGTATTTTTTCAGACATGAGCTTCTCCTTGCTGCCTTTCTGCCACTGAGAGGAAGTAGAGAGAAGTATTTACCAGGGGAGTTTGCAGCTTTTAGTCAACAGATGTTCCAAACTTGAAAACATCTAAAAGAGAGCCCTCTGCTAAAGGTATCTTTTAATCCTGCTACCCTACAATGTCTTTCTCTTTGATGTGGCAATTTAATTAGCAAAGCACTAATTGCTAGAACTGTGGGACCTTCACAGCCACACCTTACACACAAGCTCCTTTTCTACAATTAAAAAAAAAAAATCAAAAAAAAAAAATCCCAATCTCTTTGAATTGTCATGACAAAGAAACCTCCTCCTAATTTCCCCAGATTATTTTGTTACTTTCCCCTCTGTTTCTCTCCTGTCTCCTCAGACTATAAGAAATCCTCTCTGTTCCTAATCTCTTTTCTAATTTTACCTTCCTTACCTCCATTTCTCTGGTTTCTCTTGTGTATCTAGGAAGCCATTTAAAGGATCTTGTTCCTGTTTGTGCATCCTGAATGTGGTCATATCAATATCCAGTGCAGGAAAGGGTTTTTAAAAAAGCTCTTCTGTTTGTTGGGTTTTGTTAAGCAGGATTTCCTCCTGCATCATGCTCCTGATTAGACTCTACATTTGGGAAGCAAGAGGAGCACTTTCTTATTTAGCTTTATTTAGGGAAGTAGCTCAGCACACTTGAGCCTTATTCTTTAATATATAACAATCCTTCTGAGTTTAGACAAAGCCTGTTTCCACAAAGCCACTGGTATTTTAGAAAATGTATGTGGTTTTAATAGAATAGAAATATTTTTATAATGCTGAGTTTAGCAGTGCTGAACTCCTGGACAAAACTTAGGGATTTCCTAAGTACCTCTGGCTTTCCAGAGTTTGCAAAGATACCAAAGATTGTAGTGAATCACTGGGGCAGGGAAGACCTATGAATATTTTGGGGGAGACAAAAGAGTGTTGTCAGATTTAACATCTGTCATGTCACTGACTTGGAAGAGATGCACATCCCAACTTGTGATTTTGAGAGGCTCTTGGTACATTAAGTGGAAAAATGTGGTATTTGTTAATATCCACATCAATCAATTTCCTTGTTTGTATATAGGGAAGAGAAGAAATAAACCCTTCAGGGGATCAGAAAATCTTGAGGATGTCCTTTTCTTTTTCTTTTTTTATTTTAGAGACTCTCTTTATTAGCCCCGTGGCATGTGAAAGGTGAGGTGGTGGCTGCTCAGGAGGAGAAGAGCTGGCTAGGCACAGAACAGGAATTCACTTTGGTGCAGCAAAGGTTTCTAAATTTAGAATCAGATTTTGCCAGTGCCTCAGTGTGTACATAACTCTACTCACAACCAGAGAGGAAGGAAGCATAAACACACATTTCTGCAAGCCCTTTTGTGCAATTTCTGAATGGATTTTTTCCCACAAATCCTGAGATGGATTGATGGTAGTAATTAAATAGCTCAGCTTTGTTTGGTTTGGAGTGCTTTTGGGCTTTTCCCTTTTTGATTTGGGACCACAGAAGATCTTTCTGTAAAGCATTAGATATTTTTCCACATAGTATATTAAACATAATTTAGTGAGAACGCATGTCTGGTCAAGGGAATTTTTAAAATGTATTTAATTCTGACTTGTTTTTCTCTTTCCTCTTGTTTGTAGCCTTGATTTATTTGTTTTTTATTCACAAGTGCTGTCATCTCTCAAAGCATGCCATGACTAATCTTATCTTCCAGAGACCTATATGGCTTTCACTGGGCTTTTTCTTAGTGACTCATTTCTCTAAGGATTTTTTCTTACTGTGCTGAATACAGTTGCACTATGATGAGGTTGTGTTGTCTGTGACATGTAATAACCATGCTCTTTATATGTGTATTTTGTAGCAATATCTTTAAAAACAAAGAAAAATGTTTTTCTAGAAGCGAGAGGGAAATGGATTATCTGAAAAAAAGGGACATCTGATTTCAACAGTTTGACATTTTTTGTATATGTAAGGCTTGCACCAAAACTATTTATGAAAATCGGGAAAATGGAATTTCTTTGTAGAAAGCCTTAGAAATGAGTATCAAGAGCAGCTACTTCAGTTGTTCCCAAGTGATGAGTGAATCAGGCTGGTGGCTGCAGCAATTTATTCAAACATGGCCTGGTTTTATGCCATGCTGATTTTAGGATTGGTTCCACCATGGCTGAAAATCAGAAAGCAAGAGATCTGACCAAAGTTTTCACTTGAATGCAAATTAACCCTAATAATACTTTGTGTTAGAAAGATTTTCTCTTTGCCTTTATGTGGTTTTGTAGGAAAAATCTAACCAGTTACACACAATTTGCTAATAAATGTGAGAAGGGGTCCAAGGTAATGAGCAGAATGAATGTGTGTGAGACCTGCCTTTGGTATGGCTGTAGATGGTCAGAGTTTGGCTGATTCCTTTTGGATCTGCCCTTGAGGCTTTGCCACTGTAAGCTGGGGAGAAGGGGAATGGCCAGCGTGAGCTCATCCCTACAGGCACAATTGGGTTTGGAGAATCTGTCTGCATTGCTGGGTTGGGCTGGATAGCACAGATTTAGAGTAGCTGGAGAAGCTCACAGTTCTGGGAAGGAATCAGAAACTTTAGATCTGTGATGAAAAAAGACAAGAACGGCCATGTAAAAGCTCATGTTTGAAAATGTTCAATAGTGTTCTGTTGTCATTATGCCAAATGTTTTCTTATTTTGCTTCTTAGATTCAAACAAATTGCTCAGTGCCCTTTAGGCATATATGTATTTTTAATAAGCCCTTATCCTGCTACCCACTTTTAAGCAAAAAACTAAACTATAAAATAGAATAGAGGAAGGAAAAATTAAATATTTCAGTGAAAGCCGTGACTTAAACTCAGCCAATTCCATATGTTGTATGCAGGAATTTGGTTTATGCAGTAAGCAAATTAATATGACAGTGAGATTTCCAACTGGAGCCCATATTGATTTATTTTTATTGAAATATCTCATAGTTTGTGTTTTTAATGCACTATGAAATGTGAAAGGAGTCTGCTACCCAGAACACAAGGCTCCCTCACACACACATTGCTTAACCCAGTTGTGCTAATAAACCTTTATAAACTATGTTTCCCCAGCCCAAATCTTAGCACAGCCTCAGAAGCACAACCCGCTGAAATTTATGGGAAAACAACAACAACTTGAAGGAGAAAAATGTGATAGTAGAGGGGAAAGGAAATGTTCCTGTTCTCCCCACTGAGAAGACAAATGATGAGAGACTTTTTTTCTTTTTCTTTTTTCTTTTTCTCCTCAAACCTTGCAGTATTTCTCTGACTTTCTATAAGAAAAATTAACCTTAAGAAAAAGAAATTCAATGATCATAAAGCATGAAGAGAAAGAGGAATTGATCTTGGATACGAGATGGGATTGAGTTATAATATAACAAGTTACAGGTCTTTTCCTACTGAAAAGCAGAACCAATTGATTTATTATCGTGACTCTCAGCTTGCATTTTTTAGTAAGGAACTGTAGATGCAAGGTAGCACGTCTCCTTTGATTTGCCACACTATGTCTTAATTACCAGTGCTGCAAGTTCATGGCAGCATTTTCCAACTTCAAAGGCTTCAGCAGCTTAAACAGCATGAATGGATCAGATTTGTAAGAACACAGTGACAATGATATGGTGTCTTCACATTTCAGAATTGTCAGTTCATTTTTTATTTATTGTACATCAAAGTGAAAATAAGCACACAGAGAAGATAATAGGTTTAGTCAGCATTCTCTTCTTTTGCTATCAGTGAAACTGAAAACATTCTCTTGTTTCAAGGACTGGGATTCAGAACTGAAGTTGGTAGAGAGGGTATTATTCCTATGGAAAAGGGAAATAGTCTTAAAATTCTATTCTGGATATCTCTGAGCTTTCCCTACTTTTTGACATTTACATCATTATCACCAATATGCTGGGAAAAGGTTGGTGCCAGGGGAGGAAAATGTGGCCCATGAGATCAAGGGCATGGCATGGTGATTGTGCTTCTGTAGGGCTCAGTTCAGCAGATCATTCAGGGAGTTCTTTCAGTTCAAGAATGGAAGTGGCCATTCCTAAAATGATGGTGTGGTCAGAAATATGAGCAAACCTCTCTGAGTGGAATTGCTGACTGGAAGTCAAATTGTTTATTTGGGGAGTGGTGAAATGCAGCACAGTGATGGAACAGCAATGGTCCGTGCCAAACTGGAGCATCCCAGTTGGTGGGGGTTACTAGAGCATTGAAAAATCTTTAATCAGGTTGGGGATGACTAGAGGATGATTGCTCCTATTTAATATAAATGTTGGTTTTAAAATAGCAATACCTGTAATGTTATGGCAATTTATTTTGTATCTCAGTGAATGATTGAGATATAGCCCAAATTCTTATGTAAATTGCCTTAAATAATTACTTAAAAATTAAAATGTACACAGCATGATTTATATACTTCCATTTACTCAATATATTAAGGATTATTCTCTGCATTGCCTTTTGAGTTATCTGAAATGAGCATTACTATTTATAAAAGGTTTGCTGGAGACTTAAGACCTTGATGGTTTCTCCTGCAGTGCAAGATAGCTGAAAGGTCATTACATTTCTTGCTGGTTTATTAAACACAGGCTATAATCAGTGTATCAGGTGAAATATCTATTATTCTTACTCAGTGATTGGCAAAGGGGATGGGTTCAGATCTCTTTATCTCTGTACCATAATAAAGAAAAAAAATACTCTTGCTCTTCCTAGTGATCTGGCTGTGAAAATAAATTAAAATAATCATTGTCAGCAGTGAAAACAAGAGGAAAATATGAAGTAGCATATGAAATTGAGGGATGATAACTTGCATTGACATAATAATAAAATTATAATATCTTTATAAAATAATGGAGGTTTTGTTGTTGTCCAGAGTCTTTTCAAATCTTTTATGGGTGAAAAATATTGAGAGCTATAAGTAAGATCTAATAAATCAACATGTTAAGCACTAATTTGTTAGTACTATCTGCCAATACTGCCACTGTCAGGGTATTATTTTGTATATGGTAAATCTTTCACAGATGCACATCTCCATCAGCCAAGCTCTTTCAATGCCCTTTTTCTCAAGTAAAATGGCACCAAGTTGTTACAATACTTTTGATCCTCATAGAGGAGTTTTCTTTCTTTTTGTTTCTTTTATTTTTTTTTTATTTAGGGGTTGTTTAATTGAGCAATTCAAAACACCTACTGGTGTATAATATTAAAATACTTGCATGGTGCCCTACACTTGATCAAGACTTGCTTAATTGGGACTCTTTAATCTTAGAGGATTGATTTCAAACTGATGGCAATGACTGCTGGTTAATTGGAATGGTAGTTCTATAAATAGAAGACATCTGCCTGCAGTTTTGTCAGGTTTGCATACAAACTTTGCATATCTGTCATAGATCACACAGCTGGAAAAAAAGAGGCTGATTTATTTCAAGTAAGTCCAGAGAAGAAGAACATGCTCTCTCCTTTTACAACTCCTTTCCTCCACCTTGTCTTGGCCAATGCAGTTTCCTCCTATTTCTCTTTTCCTAATGGATCCCTGTTCCTTAGACTCAATGTGCAGCCTGGGCTCTCGAGCTTCACAGAGGGGGCATTGCACAAGGGTCTCAGTGAGCAGATCTTATGCAAAAAAGCAGAAGGAAGACTTTGAGCCTTCCATCTTTCCAGCTGACTGATAATTCCTCATAACCCCAGTTAAGCTTCTGGCAGCCTACTTCCACTGTATCATCTGTTTTGTTTTCTTTTTTCTCAGAATTCACAGTAAATTCTTTGTATGTTTTCCATGCCCTGAAGCTGGTTGTGGAGGTTACCAAAGACCTGGTTATATCTGAGTTATTCTCTCCATTCTCTATTCTAGTGTAGTCTAGTCTAGTCTAGTCTAGTCTAGTCTAGTCTAGTCTATTCTTTTCCTCATTACAATTCCTCACCCAGCTCCTTATCCTTGTAAGGATGGGTGTTCCTCTTCTCCCTAACACTGGCCCAGCAGCTGATCCTCAGCCTGTTTGCTGGAGCCTCTTGTTTTGCCTGTTCTCTGCCTCTTTGTGTCCTTTCTTTTGCCGCCTTTGGTGCAGGTGTCAGTGCTGTGCTGTGGACAGGGAGCAGTAGACAATCATATGAGTGGTTAATAGAATATTTATTATGATGAAGAAAAGCAAAAACCTTGCATGCAACTGTGTCCCACTTTCACACCCAATGATAAGTTTTGCAGGCCTAGGCACCCTGATGAAGAGATTCCAGCCTTTAATCTTTCTTTTTGAAGATGCAGGTGGACACTGAGTCTGTTTCTCAGCTAAGTTGTTGTGATATGAGTACTATGAGTACTTTTGCCCAATGGGATAAATCCTGGCCTAAATATTAGGGTCTATGTTTTGCAAAATATTCTTTGTAATGGATATGAGGCTTATGACACTGTAAATAGAGGGCATTACTGTCTTTTCCACCAGAGGAAATAAAGAAAGCAGTAAAATTTCTTATTTTTTTGTCCTGTTGGGTCAAGGTTTGACTTAAACAATAAGCAGCGAGAGGTGAGTTCAGCCAATGCATATAATGGTGATGGTGGTATGAATTCACTTTCCTTCAGCTTTTGATAACCTGTCTTAATAGGGCCTTGACCTCTGCTTTCACAGGGTCAAACACAGTAGAAATAACAAGCCATGAAAAAGTGAAGTTTGATGGCAAGATCTATTGGGGTTAAATTCCTCCAGCCACCTTTGAAAACTTGATTTGTCAGCAGTAGGAAGAAACAGGATGTCTGTGGCCGTCAGTACAGTGACTGTGTCATGCTAACTTGCAAGAATAGGTAACACTTTTTCTCTCAAATTTTTCAAGGAAAATGAGGCGACTGTGATCATTTGCATTGACTATTTCAGAATGTCTTTTGAAAAGTCTTCGATGCAAATTTTAATATTAGTGAGAAGCAGGATCTTAATCTCTTACTGATAATCCTTCCTAACATTAGTTCAAATTCTTGCTTTGCAAGCAGTGTGGTGTTAATCATGTGGAAACAGATAGGAATAAACTAATGCTTAACTGCACTTTGAGTGGGTGTTATTCTGTCTTAGTCCTCAATGGGTGCAAAAGCTGATGGAAATTCCTCTGTGCTGGACATTGAGTAACCAAAGCACACTTGAGAAATTCAGGATCAAGGTCCTTTGTTTTGCTAAATTCACTTTGGCAGATCTAAACTACAAATCATGAATATGATCCTGTTTCTTAAAATTATGGGAGTGATTGAGGCTTAATTAAGTCATATCAAGTTCTTAAATCACTAGGCAAAAGGTATTGTTTTGATCAATGTTTGGTTTACTCATGTTCTTCCTGTAAAAAAAGTTGATTTTTGAATATAGTTACCTGTCTGGGTATTTGTATCACTCAAGGATGTATATAATTGGAAGAGGTCTTGAGGCAAAAGTAGAAAAAATAGTTTTGACAAGTATACTTAAAAAAAAAAAGAAAAATATTCTTATCAAGTTTTAAAATTGTCTGACATCTTAATGACTGTACATCTTAACTTTTATAACTGCTGTTATGAAGGGTTCAGACTGCAGCATAACCAAAGTGAATTATCCATCTTGAGGTCCTTCAGCTACATGCTTGTACTGAGCAAATGGAATACTTTTGTTCAAAGGCCTCTTTAGAGAACAAACAAATTGTTCTTTCATTCCATGAGAGGGAGCTGGGAAGAACATGGGAAGGAATATTTAGGTCATACTAAGGGTATTTAAGCACAAGACATGATCAAGGACATCTCCTTAGCTGTTCTAAACTTAATTGTGCTGTACTTTAAGATTAGAGCTTTTCAAGATGAGTCAGGATAAAATGCTATTTGGAAACTGGTTTATGTGGAGTAGATCTGCACACACAGGACCAGAAAAGAAGCTGTGGGGGATCATTAAAGAGGAGAGAAATTCAGGAGATATAGTAAAGAATCTGGAGATTAAAGAATCTAGAGAAAGGCATCTGTGTATGCACACATGGACTCTGTTCAGATATGCAGCAAGACAAACATGTAGAAAAGAGAGAACATTACAGGAGAACCACTGGAGAGCAGAGCAAGAAGCTAAACTGTGGAGAAAAGGGATTTATGGAGTCTTGTACCTGAAGCCACGTAGGTGTTCTCAGTGCTCCCCAAAGCAGGTATTGCACAATAAAGTGCACTGGAGTTCAAACTAAATGTACTCCATCGTTAGAGCAATGCTGTAAACCACCTGAAATATTACAACTGTTACCTGTGGCATCATTAATATCCTGGGATTATTTCATAAATCAGGCCCTAAAACATAATAGAGTGGAGAGGGTCGGTGCTTTCTATAAAGATGAGATTGAATTGTAAGAGAATTAATGACACCATCATTACAGCCTTTAATCTATTTTATAGAAAACTGCTTCTCCTTTTATGAACACTTTGTCCTTTAGGAAATTCTCTAATATTTCTGAGTAAGCAAATTTTTTTTAAGTTTTCTTCCAAGTATTTAAAATAAAGATCTTTTGTTTGGTCATTTCACGAGGAAAGGAATAAAATCTGTAACAGTTTGTTTAGTTCTCTCTGTGGAAGCAAGTAAATACCTGAGGATTCACTAAGGCCAGGTTTATCTGTGTGCACTGTACTTCTGACTGAGTAAACCACACAGTCACCTGTGTCACTGGTGTCCTGCTACTCATGCTTGAGTAATTTGGATGGGAAAATGGATGTATGTGCCTGGCCTTTAGGAGAAACAGACTGAATAATCAACTGCAGCAAGAAACAACCAAGAAAAATGCTTTATTACTCAAATAAGACATTGACTTCCTCGCTGAGTGTTTTAACAGAGCAGTTTAATATTTGTTATTGGAGTAACTTGAGCTTTGTGTCAGGGGAGATTTTCTGGTTTTCTTTTTTGATCATTTGATCTTGGCTTTTTACTTTCATGAACTGTACATTGGACCTTCTCTTATGAAGTTTTTTCTGGTAATTGCTCCAGTCTAAACATGATGCTCACTATAACAAAACTAATGTAAACCTGCTCTTCAATCTAAACTGTAAGCAGTTTCTAACAAGCTCTCTTTTCCTGTGCTTCATTACTGCAACAAAATCTCTTTTCTTTCATGCCTCAGAATGCTAAAGCATGGTGGAAAAAACTACCATTTTCCATCACCAGGCACGCATGAAAGGAAGATGGGCTTAAGCATGCAGAATTGATTTATTTGCATTCTTCTATTGCCTTGGATGCTGCATCATTGAAAGAAGTTAATATCATATCTTTGATTTGGCCTCTGGAATGGCAGACCCTGAAAATCAAGCATGCTTATTACAGCAGACAAATAATCTAGTCTAGTGGAGTCCCAGCATCTATTGATTCATCTGGAAATGCTTCAGAGTTGTAGTAAAAAGCTTTTTGGAATCTGTGGCTGGCCATGTGGCAGGCTTTGAGCACAGAACAACATTTTGCAATTGGTTAGCTCTCCTGACAAAGCAGTTGTTATCTGCTTTTCTTAGTGCTTCTGAATGTCACCCTAGCCCCACCAGCCACTTGCTTTTAATATTTCTCTTTTCCCCTGGTTATTCTACTCCTGGCAGTATCCTCAGTGTCCTGCAGGCTCCTCACACAGTGAGAGTCATTGGTGTCAGCACTGATGACATAAACTCAGGATTCCTCTTTATCTTAGGACCAGCACAAAACTCCTCTGTTAATCTTGTGTCTCATATAATTCACTACAAAACAAGGTTGCTTACTCAGCTATCTCCCAGTCTAATTTCCTGATTCAGCCCATCCTCAAGCAGTCCCACCAACACCTCTCCCAGTTTACACAGTGAGAAGCAGGAAAATGCTGCTCTCTGTGGTGCTGGTGTGAGTTTGTTCATTAAATTCTGATTCTCCAAAAGGGGCTTCTCACCATATTGACAATGTGATATACCAACATTTCTGCTGTTGGCTGATCTTGGTGATGGACCTTGCCTTAATTTTAACCACAGACTGAGCTTTCTGCTCTTGGAGCAGGCAGTGCTTAGTGAGGTAAACATCATTCTCTACCTTGAGCTGATCATGAATCATATCTCTGTTTTCATAACTCCTGGAGGCAGGAGTCATTTTAAAAAAGTGCCCAAAATGACACTGGAAAATTAAGGCCATGGCAGAACTGGAACCCAGCAGCTCAGTTGTTGTCATTTTAGTCCCTCAATGGAGCTTTAGCAGAACTAGTCCAAATGAGGGCCAGATTAGCTCCTGACCCTCTGAATCCCAACTGTGGGTTTGAGGTCATATTTCTATCTTCCAATACATTGCAGCAACAAAAAAAGCACACCTGAAAACTCTGACCTAAGTGAATTTCATTTTTTTTTCTGAATTACTCCATAGATCAATTCAGTCCTTTTTACTTTTTTGTAAGGCAAACCTTTTCATAGACACAGCAGTCAGAAATGCTTTAGAATCTCTGAATAAAAGAGTGTCCATATCTTTTTGTGTCTGGTTTTACATTAGATAGGTGCACAGTTTAAATGTTAAGCAGGAAGCAGCAAAATCTAGTCAGGAGGGACAATAACCAGCAGCAAGTATCTCAGCTCCAGTGGAATAATGACCAGGAAATCAAGGAAGATGCTCTCCTGCCTTTCAGTCAAGAACTTTGGTACCCAAACCCATGTTAAACCTGTCAGTGAACTAAGACTAAGTGTCTACCTTTGAAGAAAAGGAGCTCATAATTTAACTTCTAATGCTGATGACATTTCCTTCAGGAAACTTTCACTGGTCTTTGTGTTTCAGCACCTCTGGACTGACACACTTTTAACTTCTATTTGCTATCCAGCCCCACAAGCCATGAGGGGTTAATTATTTTAATATTCTAATGTTTCAGAAAACTTTGCAGAAGTAGCTGAGTACATTTCCCATTTGGGGCAGTTGGCAAAAGGGAGAAGGAACCAACAACTTGGATTTTTCTTTGGTAAATGTGACTCTTAGGGTGATCTCTGAGAAAGCCCATTACTTTCTCCTTTATATGCATTTTGTAAAATTTGCCACATCATTAGTGTTGAATTGGAGAAATCACCATTTTAGCATCCCTGCTCTATCAGAGGTAGACATATAAAGAATGAGAAAAGAGAAATGTGTACAAAGCTTTCGAGTACAAATACCTGTTTGACTTTCAGCACTCTGCCCTTCTTCACCTTAGTCCCATTTCTTTTGGGAATTAAGTCTAGAAGGGAAATAGAGCTATTTGTTTGACTGGTAAAGTAAAAAATTATAGCTGATTATTCATTTGTTTTTCTGAATTAAAGGTGTACTGAAATTAAAAATTGTCACCAAAGAGTGAAATATTACTGTCCCATAAATATTAAATTGGCCTGTGGTAGAAAGGAAATTAAATGTAAACTTTTTTTTTCTAAATAGTTTATTTCCTGTGAAGTACAGTCACACTCTCCTATTTCAACCATATTCCTAATTGTACTTCCTAATTATTTGGGGTCATTATGTATCTTCCATCTTCCAAAGGTCAAAGATACTAATTCTCTTCCTGAATAATTTATTCAAAAATTGATTGGATAATGAGTGAAACAGCTGAATACATTTTTCACTGGAAAATATTAAACTATATAGTGATATAGTCATGAAATAAAAATATATGGAAGAAAAATTGTTCTAAAAAGAAGTAATTACAGCAAGTAACTCAGTCAGATGTAAGACTGGATATTTTGTCTCTGTGAATTTCATTCCTGGAGTATACTTTAAACTCTGAAACTGTAGTGTTATATACATATTTCTGTAATTAAATTGCAAAATATTAAGTTTTATCTTCATTTGCACATTGTTCTTAGGTAAATGAGCAGTTTGGAGTGATTTGTCTCTTTATATTATCCCTTTTTCATTGAAGGTTTACACAGATGAGAAGGTGTCCTGAATGCTCACTCTGTTACCTGGTTTTGCTGTATACTACAGACACATCTGATGAAAGGCAGCTCTTGTCCAGATAATCTCAGTTTAAATCAGCAACATAAATAATGTACAGCAGAAGTTCAGGGGACTGCAATTACCTGCCTGAGTGACAGATATTATGGTAGAAACCAGGAATCCTGTTTTCTTGTTTACTGCTTTACTCCAATGTGTTGGGCAGTGCTGATTCTCAATTTAGAAAAAAAATTACAGTTAACAAAGCTTGACGGGATGTTTGTTTAATATTTCTAAAATTTTTAAATAAGTAATCTCAAACTTGCCCTAAGATTTATGCAAGGGTGTCTGTGTTTCTGTTTAATTCCTTTTGGTGCACAAAACTTTATTTAGACAAGGTCTTTTATTTCGAATACATGCTGATAATAATTCCTTAACACTGTGTTTGCAGTGAAGAAATCCAATGCATGCCTTTGATTAATCTTTATTTTCAATGATAAAATATCAAGGGGTGAAGTAAATTCTAAGTAAAATTTGGAGTTTGATATATTTGAAGATCTCCTGGTTTTTGAAGGCTGTGTAGGACTGCTCAGAGAACTGAAAAAAAAAGAAAAAGAAAAGTAGAAGCATTTGACAGTGATTTGATGTCTGAATCATTTGTTTAGTACTGCCAAATGCAGTCATGCTCCTTTGCACTTGCTTGGTTTCTCTCGTTGGAAGTGGCAGAGCCTGGAACAATGGGGCTCTGCCAAACATATTATGACACTCCAGATTGTTATTCTCTTTCTAAACAGAGAGGGAAATCTTTTACAGGGACAGGCTGTGCCTGGAGCCGGCTGTTGCTGAGTGCAGGCAAAGGGCAGGGACACAAACAGTTGCAGCCTCCTGGAGATGCTCAAATTCCTGCAAACACCCTTCACTTATGCCCTTTCCCCCCTTTTATCGTGTCCATAATGCTTTTAAATAATTGTCTGTGTTATTTTATTTATGTATCTGGTTGTATCTTATTGAAATTATCCTCACATTCCATAATCTCGTGGTATCCTAGTTTAACACTATAAATACCCTGCAGCTGTAGCAAAGACCTTTCCCCTGTCTTTCAGAAATTCTTTAGGTGGTGTTGGCCAACTTATGTTCACAGTTTGTGCTTCTTTTCTAGTTGTAAAAGAGGGAATAAATTTATTTTCCTTGTATTACAAAGCACTAGAAAGTCTAGTGAAGAAAGATAATAGACCTCAATAGGGGAAAAAAAGCTTTCCACAGAGAGCTTCCTCTATTGGAAACACCTTGGCATAGATATTAGAAGGAATTGGGTAGGAACAATTCCAGAACCCACTTAGTGTTGTCTTTGATGCAAAAGTCAAATGGGGACTGTTTTTCATCCTGTTCTTACTTATTATATATCAGCCAGAAGGTCTGATCCATGATAAGTGGATCTCTCATAATATAATTATGTAATATAACAATTACTTTGAAGGCACAGCTAAGTAAAGTAAGAGTTATATCTGGAAATGATGATTAATGAAATTCTTCACCAGCAGAGTACTATGTATATAGCTAGATGTCATTATAGAAGGTGCTGAATATTATCCAAGAATTTAATGGCAGAGTGTAAGGAATTCTATATTTATAGAGCTCTCTTGAACATATTATCTAATTACAGATACTAACCAGCTATGCTACTCTGAACTCCTAATAATGAAGAGATTCCATTCTCAAACTTGGGTTTAAATCTATTCTTGTTTTACTCTATGTTTAATAAGTTACTTTTAATAGAGAATCATTGAATTCACAGGAGAAAATAATAACATAAAAGTTAAAGCTTAAATTCATTATTTGGAGAGTGAATCCTGTCCACCAGCCCATGTATCCATGTATCCCAATTTCTCTTGTTGCCTTTTTCCCATCCTGGAAATGAGACTGGAGATAATTTTAGTAAGGAGGCAATACAAAAATGGGTCTTTATTGAAACATTTCAGGGGCAGTTATGGAAAGATGTCCACAGAAGCCCACCCACACTGGGTGAATACAGTTTTTACACATTTAGCAAATTAACATAATTGACAAAAAGGACCAGTGAGGAGGACAGGTGGTGATGGAATTCCCTCCAGGAATTCCCTCCAGGTCCAGCCCCTTCTCTGGAGCCCCCCTTGGCACCAGCTGTTCTTTTTCCATGAAATGGATCTTGAGGAGTCGTTCTCAGCCATGGTTCCTGGGAAGAGCCAAGATAGGACAGGGGCCCTGAGCCCCCCAGGCCTTGGAGCTCTGGAATTTGTTTTGGTTTTTTGGCCTTGGGAAAGGCCATGGAAAATTACTGGGAAAACCAGCCACTAATGCAATAGGCTACAGAAATACAAATACATGTGTGAAGAATACGGAGAACATATAAAAGGAAAAAGGCAAAAACCAAACGGCATGGCCTTGATACATCTTATGGCAAATACCACTGTGAGAAGGGCTGGCACTCAGAAGATTCACTCAGGAGGCCATTTCATCTGACAAAATGCTGGAGGCTTAAGGCCACTTCTTTTAATTGTATAATACATTTTTTAGGTCTGAAATATTCTCTGCAGCCTGAACTGTGTTTGTTTCATTAGTCACTGTTCTAATACATAGAGTATAGAATTTGGGCTAATGCTTTACAAAGTGTCTATCATTCTCAGGTTAAATATCAATAAATAACAGCCTATTTCTATGCTAAAAAAACCCTTCTGCCAAGTTTACAGCCATGGTAAATTCAATTTTATTTGGTAACCTAATAGCTACTTCTTATGAAGGGTTGTTTCACCCATAAACATCTGCTTTTAATCTGCCTCTGCACTAATTGTTTTAAAGATACCATCATTTTTTTTACTCACAGTTATCTATTAGAGCTGTTCAGATTTTATCAAATTTATTAATATTGTGCAGCTTTTCCTTTTGCTACTGAGAAAAGTTTTAATTTAGAGCACTGATGTAGAACACAATGAAATAACTTAAATCTCCGTTTTTATTTCCTCATTTTTGCAACTTGTTTTAGTTTACCTGTAAAATAATCAGTGGTATCAAGTAAAATTGTGAATTTCAGGATATGTCTGTTTGCTATTCTTGAAATTCTATGACTCCCTAAACTGAAGGCTACACTAAAGCCAAAAGATCAGTTTTACTAAGAGCTGGTTGACTTTGCACATCCAAATGATATTCTTTAATTATGCCTCTTCCCCTAAATCTCTAGTAAAATACTGTCTTTGAAAGGTGGTATTTTTACTGGGATCATTCTGAGGTACAAAACTCAGTGTGCTGCTTTCCACGGAGTGGGCTTTGCAGGCTGTGGCTGCTATTGCAAGGAATATTCAAATGTTTATTATTA
Source organism: Cisticola juncidis (assembly GCA_013400215.1). Classification (NCBI taxonomy): domain Eukaryota; kingdom Metazoa; phylum Chordata; class Aves; order Passeriformes; family Cisticolidae; genus Cisticola; species Cisticola juncidis. The sequence goes on from VXBR01010920.1 coordinate 778,591, forward strand.
TGCAAAAACTTGTATCACTCTCAACACAGTGTATTCATTGAATTAATGATGTCATTGTTGTTGGTTTTCTGTAATTTGAAGACAACAAGCCCATTTGTAAGGGTGATGTAGAATATCCATGTGAATAGGTGGTGGGGCTAGAGATGACCTTTCTGATCTGAGTCCCTGAATATGGATTAAGGAGGTCAGGCATTAATGCCATTCTGCTAACAAATGACTGATTTTATGCAATTCATTTGAGTCCCAGAGCACCAGCTCTTGCATATATTAGTTTCAATATGCAAAATGTATTATTGTTCATCACTTCAAGTAACTGCTGGGAAGAGAATTCTGCATACTGCTGCTGTTGGTTGTGCTGAAGGATTTAGTCAGTGGCTTATGTGAATCATCCAGAAAGATGGGAGCCCACAGAAGCACACTTGTGGGGCGATTCTGCTTTCTGGTGATAATTTGTCTTAGATTGCCAGGATTGACTTCTACAAGGACTGATTTTCCTTTAGAAATTGCCTGTGCAAACATATTTCTTTCTAATATAGATGTTTATTTAGCAAATATATCTTTCCTTTTATGAATTGTGACATATTTCTATGTCCACCTCTATAGACACTGAAATAGTTTTTAAACAGAAGTCGCAAGTTATTGAATAAAATTCTAGGATTAAATATTTATTTCCTATCTTCTTGATAGCAGAGATGTAGTCTCAATTTAAGGATTTTTACTAAAAGGTAGTGTGATGTTGCCAACACCACCTTCTCTTGGACCAGTTTCAGATTCAATCTAATTTTCTGAGAATGCCCAGTGAGGCTGTTAATATGATCAAGACCTCTCTCTATTCCCTTTTCCCTTCAGTGTATGGGGTTCAACCTGCTGTGTCAGCCCTGCAGCCAAAGATAAACCTATTGAGCTTGCTCTAGAGAGGTTAAGGCATTGATTTTTCATCTCTCAACTACATACTCTGAGTTTTAGAAGTCTGGTGTAGTTTTAAAGCTGTTGGGTTTTTTTTAAGAAACAAAACTCAACACTGCCTTCATTCATTTGTCATGGCCTTCATTTGTAGGATTCACTCTTCTCACATCTTAGTCCCTGCACAAAGGGATCAGGTGAATTCTATTCACTGAAGAGCAAGGACACCTGGATTAGCTCCCTGCTAAGGTTTAAGGAACTGAATTGTGCTGAATAGAGTTCTTTCAGCTCTACGTTTCTGTATTTTATAACCTAGTTTATTAATGACTGCTGATTACATAATTGCATAATTCTAAATGGTTGTGACTCTCTAGACAACACTGAAATACAGGAAATTTGTTTTAAACATATGTCAAACTATTTTACTGGAAAGGAGATTGAGCACTTGAGAATTTATGGAGTTTATATCCTTGGAGATGCTCTAAACCCAAGAGAAGGTGCTGAGGAACCTGGTCTTGGTGACCTTGCTTGAGCAGGGGGGTTGAATCAGACGATCTCCAGAGGTCCCTTCCATCCTCAGGATGGAATTCCAGGATTCAATTAAATGTTTTCAGTTTCCAAAAGACAGGGTAGCATCCTGATTCCTTCAGTGAGGTATGCCTCAAATGTCAGTCAGATCTCTTTGCACTCCACGTGTTCAATTGTGTTCCCATTATCTTGGTATAGTTTTAGCCATGGAGGAAATGCACTCTTTCAATTTGAGACGTACTAGCAAATATCTGGAATGGGAGAATGCATTTTCCCAGGCAAATGTGCAATCATTCTTTTAGAAATCACTGAATAGTTGAATTCAAGATATATTAAAAAAAAAGCTAGAAATACACAAACCCGTTATTTACTTTATGGCATAACATTGGTAAATACCTCTGAAAAGATTGCATGTGTCCACTGGCATTTGTAGTGGAATTAAAAACTCCAGAAAACAGGCTTGTGCAGGGAGAGCTGGGTGGGAAACGTCTGTCTCTGGTTTAACACAGAGCTGCCAGTGAGAGATGGGTAAGGAATGTCTCATCTATGCAGCAAGGCTGACAAAAGAGGCAGCAAACTGTCACTGGAAAAAATACACACAGAAAAGGCTATGACCAAAGATTAGGCAACAGAGAGGAGAGAGGCTGAAAGATCAGAGTGACCTGGGGCTGCTGAGCTCCAAGTTTCAAACACAAAGCAAATCCAAGCACAAGCTCAGCTTGCTGTAAAGAGCCCAGGCCCACTTTCTACACGAGGTTCTCTAATACATAGCAAAAAGTGACCTTTAAACTACCTTGACAGATAGCAGCTGACTAGAAAATTACAGTCATTAACAGGATATCGAGAGAGCAGGCTATTGTAAAAAATGATACTAAAAGGCAGATGTTAACAATTTGCAACCCCAAAAGACAGCTGCAATAAAACCCTACATTTTTAGTGGTCTAAAAAAATTGTTATTGAGATTCAGCATACACAAAAATAAGAGGTGCATATATTTTTTCCATCATCTCTAGAGCCAAGCATTATATGAACAAAATGTAGAGAATATTCCAATTATTTGAATAAAAATTTGTTGGAAAATTCCATTACTTGAAGCAATTGAAAATGAAGGTTCTAAATGAAATTGGTTTACTCTTGTCCAGTCCAGATATTTGTCCAGAAAAACCTACTAGGATTAAACCAGGGAAAAAAGAATGTGGAAAAATGCCTTTAGAATTTCTTTCTTTCTAAATAATTGTTGACCCAAATAAAAAGAAAAGAAATAAAGTATTTAAGCCTTTGTTTCTGAATTTCCATAGCAATACAAACAACAGTTTCTTTATGAACAAAGAGTCAAGGCTAAATTGTGGAGATTTTTGCACCATGCATGTACTCAAGGGAATCATATCAAAACACATTTATATGAATGTTTATTGTCCAGGAAAAAAATGTGTAGAATTGTTTAACATTTCTTTTTAATATTAATTAATGTCCCTTCATGGAGCAGGTGGAAATACACACCTAGGCAATGGGGAAACGTGTGATGTCATGATTAATTGATATGAAAGACTTTGCTTAAATAATAGAACTGGTTCAGTTAAAAAGTTTATTTTCATACAAATTAAAGCCATATTTTTTCTTTCTTTTTCATTTGAGACATCGCAATGTCTGCAAATCTTCTCGAGTAGAAGCCTCTCCTCCAGATGTTTCTGAAACATCCATTCTCTCTTCCTCTTTTCTTTTTTTAATCACTAATTGCTCTATCTTTTGAGGTGGATGGTTAAAAGTTAAGTGTTTGGGGAATGTGGCTGTGAGGCCATGTAAAATTAAGGGCAGCAAGGGCACAAGAGGGACCATAACTCATGAGTGTTTCTGATCACTGACCCTGAACTTGCCTTACATCTGTCACATAATTATGACAGACTGAAAAGAATTACAATGAAATATGCTTTTGGGGAGTGGCAGGCTTCCCCTCCAGTCTTAACACAGACCTCTGGCAACACAGTGTGCTTTCTTTGGAGCTCTCATTCTTCAGATATTAAATCTGAAACATTTGAAATTTGGGCTTCTATCCCATTCATCTCTCACTCTTTTCAGGAATTCCTGATGTTTCCTTTCCTCTCTCAATCTGGATCAAGCAAACTCTAATTTACTGATTAGTTAATTGCTTTGCCCGTGCATTTTATAAAGCACATGATGATTTTATCCTTGCCAAATTCTCATTTGCTTGGTTGGTGGACTGGAGGTTTCTTTGCAGCACCCATCTTAAGGAGTTTTCTCCAAAAGATGAGGTTACACCTTTGGTGGGGAGCAATGGCAGGTGACCTCTGGCTCTGCTGCCACAGAAATTTTGTGTATAATGATGTCTTTGCATAGAACTGGACTGTGTCACACCCCTCATAATGTCTGCAAACTACTGGAACCTTACCCCAACACTGACCAAGATGAAAACTATAGACAGGAAATCTAAATGCACTAATTTCTTCCTAGAGAAAATTTCTTCCTACAGCCCTCAGTGAAGGGCTATAAAGGATAAAAGAGAGGATCTGTTGGTTTCACACTAATTTACACTCCTCATCACTACATGGACTGAGCTGATAAAGCTTCTTGGGTTGAAATAATTTGCTGTCAATTCCTGGTTTTGCTACCACTAGTCAGCCTTTTCTAATGAAAGTTAAGTTTTGCCAACTTTATTTCAGGAAAATTTCTGCTTTTCACTTAAAATACAGGCTTACAGACCTACATGAGCAAAGAGTGGAAAATATTGCCCCACCTTTTTACCCACTGAGAAACACTGGGAGGCAATGACTATCAGAGATTCTGCCTGCCTTTTTTTTAAAGTTGGGGGAAAAATCCTGATATTTTTGTGAGCAACAATCAGACAGGTGAATGAAAATGGATTGAAGAAACCAGCTCTTTTTCTGAGGAGTGAAGTTTCAGTTGGCTTTTCTATTTCTAATGTTATTTTTAACACTATTCTATCATATATCTTAAACGCTTTGAATGCAAATTCATTCTGAGCCCTACACATGCTTTTCACATAAAAAAGAATCAAGAAGGATTCTTTTCAATCTTTACATTTTTCCTTTCTTTATCATTTCCTTCCCAAAATATTTTAAACTAGAGTCTTACTGATACCTGCTACCAGGTTCTTCTTAAATAATATTTTAATATTATTTTTAAATAATGATACTTTTTGTTTTTTACAAATATATTTCTTTCTGCCCTGCAAGCAGTTTCCATCAATTTTATGTGTGCTTTTGGTTTGCTGTTGAATTGCTGTTGTATTTCAAAAAGAACCAGTAGACTTAAGAGAGGATATTATATTCATAATGAATAAATGTAGCTCAAAAAGGTCGAGTTCATGCAATCTAAGCTTAAGATGTTTCACAAGGTCTTTTTTCTCATCCCATTCAAGATCTAGAACCAGGAGTCTTTGGGGGTTTGGGATGTCCTGGCTCTCGTGTGTGTCAGTAATCCTCAGCCTGCAGGGCTGTCCATTTACTCTTCACGTTTGCAAGTGGAAATGGGATCTGTAACTAAACAGAAGAGTGGCTGGAAGGTTCCAGCTGGTTTCAGTTACTTGTGCAGTTTTGTTGGGTGAGGGTTTTTTATGCTTTTCATCATTTTTTTGTGCTTGATCTAAGTGTGATTGAAGGTCAGTACGAAAAATGTCTGGGTGACTTAGAGCATGACTTGCATTTGAAAGGCAAAGGGACCTGTGCCCTTAAATCAGTCACAGGTGTCTGGGAATCCCACTGAAGCTACAAACAATCCCCTGACTTCACCAGGAATTAAATGTGCCCTGAGTTCCAAACTTCACAGGGAGAATTAACTCTCCACTCCTGTTTAGTCTGCACTGGCTTAGGCACAGTGGCAGAATGGAGAGCTGTGGGCAGACTGGTTTTAGAGGCTTGTGCTGCTTCTGTTCCCACAGCAGCAGTGTAGGCCATGTGCATATTAATTAACTTTTTATTTTGAAACCTTATGGCTATTTGAGTGATAACTGAGAAAACAGAATTAATTTATTAATGATTTGTCAGGATCTCTAAAGGGTTGTTCAGGTTTTGATTCACCATGTCATGGAGGCAAAGAAGCTCTGTATGACCATAAATTTACAAGAATATTAATCATGAGGGGTTTTTTTTGTCTCAGGAGTACTATTTGGGGGGAAATTAGAAGATGAAAGCTGGCATGAAATCTGGTGGATTTTTTTTTTTCTCTTGCCCTCTTGTTCGTTTTTTCTAATAACCTCTTTTCAAGTGTTACACCAAGTTTACCAGCCCCAGTATTTGTCTGAATTAGGTGGATGGACAGAATCTACAACACACTCACCACCTTCCCCCACCCCAAACCCCCCCAAAAAAAACAAAAAGAGGATATTCAATGCCATGGTGAAACTGCACAGACTGAGCAATAGAGCACCTACCAAATCCTCCCATTTGATTCCTACATATAGTAAAGTCAAAGGGCACATTTTCCATTGGAATGTGTAGAATCAATTAGCATTTATGATGGAGAGCAGGCCCCTTGGTTACCTTCCAGACACTTACAGTGGGCAAACTGCCCGGGCCAGCTTTGATCCCCCACTGGAAAACTCCAAAGGTTCCTCCTGAATGCCTCAAATTCCAGCCTTGTGCCTGTGCCTTATTCCAGCCTGATAATCAATATTGTTATTGGTCACCTGGAATACACCAAAGAATGAGTAAAGTTTTCATTGCAAGACTGTATGTAAATATATAAAGTTTTGCATTATGAAATCCCTATAGACCTGCCTGTAGTGGAAGCAGGAAACTTCTAGTGACAGACTGTATGTAAATATACACACAAAAGTATATAGAGACATCAAGGTAAAGTTGTAATTTTACATGTTTAGTGTTATGTTTATGGGGTTCCTTACATACATATAAAATTTGTATCTAATAGATAAATTTCCACAAAACTAGAAATTCCAGTTACCAGATAGGAAACCTGACAGTTTTATGATATGTACAAAAACAAATTGAATGCCAGTTGTTACACTAACAGTGACCAATAAAAAATGCAATGCATAATATGATGATACAAATTATGCAACAATACAAATAAATAAAATACAATTTGCTGGTTAGAATATGAATTTCAGAAACAGCAGATAATGAGTAAAACAAAATAGTAAGAGAATAAAAATATAAATTTCTACCACATTTATAAAACTGAAAAACAAATAATATCATGCAATTAAAGCATTAAGATGCAACTCAGTAAAGGGTAGTGGAAAAAATTTAACCATGCTTAAATGACACAGTTAAACTGCCTAAAAAAAAAAGATATTTCGCTTCTGAAAAGCCTGGTAACAGATCAGCACATGTAGATACAGGGCTATCAATGCACAGCTTCTCTTCAAAAATGCTTTGCAAAATGTCTACGTATAGATTTGTTTGCATGGTTTTTAATATCTGTTCTGCCTGCAGTACATATCCTATCAATAAATGAAATCTAATTACATATTTGCAAAACACACAGGGTTTCTCAGTATAGCAAAAATTTGCAGTCTTGTTATGCATGCAGTTGTTGAGATTTAAAAAAATAGGCAGTTCTGCACAAATTACTCTGACACAAAAGGATATTAAAACAAAATAAAGTATAACTTGTTGCAAGGACTTAAAGCTGAATTCCATGTCCTTACCAGAGTGGGAAGATATTAAAGCACTGAAGATTTATGGCATGGCTCTCAATGCTGTGCAGTTGTGGATTTATTGCAGACATACAAGTTTGAATGCTTGCTGGTGCACAAATATCTTCCATTTGGATTTTAGTCATAAATGGAGGGGTTTAAAAAGTGAGAGTCTGTAAGAAAGGCAGGGAATGATACAGCCAGAACCCTAAACAATGTCTAGGGAATCTTGGAATGTCAGACCTGTCTATTTTCATGGCTATGAAACCATAAAGATGCACAAATTGGAAATTTAGCAGCTTCCACTGCAACAGTGAAAATGCATTCTGAAATTCACAGCTCTCAAACCTGTTTTCCCCAGGTTATTGGCTGCTGTTCACTGTGCAGCCAAGCCACTGTGGCACTTTAAATCACCTGACCTCTCTGCACTTCAATTCATTAAAACTAATAAAATACTTCATTTCTGAATGCATTTTTGTGCCAGAGATCAGGGATCCTGACTGAGGTTCGTAGTCTGCCTGCAGAAGTATTACATAGGTAGCAGTAATGGAGCATTTCATTATTGTTAGAAATTAAATTTGCTGGATGATATTTCTAAAAAGGACAGAACAAGATTGGGTTGAATTAGGTAAAAAAAAAAAAATCTGTTCTTTTATTCATAATTGCTCAAAGTTATCTGCATTCCTGAGTACTTGATCATGATGCTCAAGAGATACAGGGAATTATTGGGCATTCTGAACTAAAGTTGCACTTTCCTCTCAGCTCCCTGTTTCCTCCATGGTCTGACACGAAGCCACTGGGTTATCACTTCCATGGCACAACCAGAGATGGGAGAGTCCCCTTACACCCTCCCCTAGGTGGTTCCACTTTCCTGTGTAGTGCTGTTTACTCTGTTTTTACAATTTGATAGTGTTCACCTCATAAGGAAACAAATCTTTAGCTAAATGAGGCATAGAAAGAGATAATTAAAACAAAATAGTTATTGTCTGCTTGATAAAACTCTGGTTAAATTCAACTGCTTAAGAGAATGTGTCTGTACAAAGGCCTTGTCCAAAAAATAAACCATCTTAAGAATCCTTCAGCTGATAAAATCTCTGAGGATAATTCCATTTAATTGAATTTCCCAGACCTTTTCTAATATATATGTACCCACTGATCCAGAATCAGGGAAACTAAAAATGTTGCATGGGGCCAGGACTCGAGAGACTCAAGGGAATTTTTTTCTATGCAGGGTCTTTTAGGAATTTCTGAGCATTTTCTATCAATTCCTCAGTCTAGAACTTTTCTAGGTATTTGTGATTTCCAAGATTTCTCTCTATTTTCTAGAAATTCTATCTAATAATTTTCTAGGTATTTCCTAATTCTTTTCAGGAATTTTTCATTTCAGAGCATTTTTTGGCAATGTGCCTTGCTTTCTCTTTGAATTTCCATGTACTTTTGAGGATTTTTTTTTCTATCCACAACATTTCTGGAAATTGCCTACTGCATTCTAGCAGTTCCAAATTCTAGAATACTTCTGAAAGTCATTGAATGGTTTTTAAGACGTTCTCTAGGCTTTCTAAAATCTCAGTAAGGCAGAAATTTTACAGGAAGTTCAATGAAAAACTTAGGAATTTCAGTGAATTTTTGAGCTGTTTCTTCATTTAAAGCTGTTTCTTAGGACTTCTGTTCAGAACCATTCTGAATTACTTAATACTTTTTAAGATTTCTGTGTTATGTATGTTCTCTAAGAATCCATGAGTTAGAATTTTCCTAGGAAAATTCAAATGATTTCTAGGCATTTACCACCATATTCTCTTCAATATATTCTTCTGTTTAGAAACTTTGTGGAATTTTTCATTCTGGAACCATTCTAGGAGCTGAGAAATGATCTGCAGAGATATATTTACAAAATAATCTGTGTATGGGTAAAAAGAGCCAAGCTTAAAAAAATTCAATGAATTACAGTGGAAATCTAGGTCATGGAATTTTCAGCTGTGCTGGTTATAAAATCTACCTGCCAAATCTATATTGTTGGGAGCCAAGCTTTGATATCAAAAATTAAATTAACACCTCAGCACAACAAGGCCATGGAATGCCAGACTTTGTAACAGCTCAATATGATTTCTAGTTAATTCAGTTTTAACAATCATACTCAGGATCACCCTTCTTGAATCAGTTTCCTGTTTGATATAGCAGAGAGACCTACAGCCATTTAATTCTTCTGCTGGCAGTAAATTAAATAAGTGGTATATAAGTAAAATAACATTAATTTATGTTGTGGATATTTTTTATCTTGTTCATAATCTATAGGTTGCACCAGGGGAGATTTAGGTTGGACATCAGGAGGAATTTGTTTATGGAAATGGCTGTTAAACACTGGAATGGGCTGACCAGAGGTGGAGTCAGCATCTCTGGAGGTGTCCAAGACTCAGCTGGATTTGCACTCAGGGCATGCTCTGTTTGACAGGGTCATGATCAGTCAGAGGTTGGACTTGATGACCTTTGTGGTCTTTTCCAACCTAAATGATTCAGTGATTGTCCAAATTACCACTGTGTGATACATTTTAAGACATATTTATGAAGAAGGGGTTTTACCCTCCTTCTTCATTCTTTTTCTTGTGCCAGGGAGTGTTTCTGAATTTATAGACACAAGCATAAACCTTGTCAAGTGGCAGTCTACCTGCTGAAGCCAAAATCATCCCTATCAAAACTTAGCAGAATTAGTTCTGCACAGACAACTTCACACTTCTAGGGCATTCTTTACCTGCAGAACCTGCAAGTGCTTTATAAATTCCAGCTTTGCAAATCCAAAGTGCTGGATAACTCTGGGATATGACCCCCCCTTCCTGCTTTGGTGAGCGTGGTTTTAAGGGGCTCTGCAAACACCAGCTCATGTAGGATCCAGTGCCAGTCCCTTGTAGCAGAGATTCAGCACTGAGTGCGTTCATTCTTACTTGTGGAGAGGGTTAGAAATGTTGTCCTGTACCTCTCGGCACAATTCCCTGGGCATCAAATAACTACAGATGTATCTGGAAAGATCACATAAAGAGCAAAGCACAACTGAGGGGTAAATGTCCCAGACCTCAGTTCTGTTGCCCTATGAATAAATGTGCTGATTGCCCCAGTTATTTAAGCTAGTATTATGCAGGGGAAAGAGAAGACAGAAACAGTAAGTTTTCCTCACAGAGAACTTCAGCTATGGAGTGAACCTTGGATCTTGTAGGCTTAGTTGTGTAGATAGAAATTGGTGCAGGAGTGGAGAGGTGATACTGCCTGTCTGTAGGGCCTCTTGGACTGGTTCATTCCTGGTCCAGCTGCTGACTGCCTGCCAGAAAATATCCCCTGGCAGCCCAAATCACTGCTATTTTTGTGTGTAGCACACTGCCTTGTCCCCATTCAAACAGCTGAGGTCTTACAGTGTTAACAGTTTTGTTCCAGTCAGCTAGAAAGAATCACCATCATACATTCCTTAAAATATCTTTCTAGAAGTCAAATAAAATAATGTTATTACTTGAAACTAAAAAGGGTTTTAAGTAGCAGTGCTTTAAAATACAATAGTTCAGGCTCGTCTGAGATTTCATGGGTTCTGTAATAATGCAGCTGTTTTCCTCAGGGTGTTCTCACAAATTCATAAAAAAGTCTATTTGTTATGAGCATTCTGAAACCCCAAGGAAAGCAGCTGTGTTTTTGACAAACTGGGCTGCATTTTCAACACCTCTAGCAAAAGAGACATTTATAGAGGAATTTTATGCCTTATATATCCATGAGCAACATATTTTTTAACACTAACAACGTACAGTGCTCTTAGCAGAAGATTACACAGCAAAGCAGCCAAACTGAACATTGAGTTGAGCCACAATATGAAATTAAAGCCCTGACCTCCTGCAGAAGACTTGCCCTAAACTTAAAATATGCCACCCAGAGTGAACTTAAAGGCCACTAGGGAAATCACTGAATGATATAAGCATGTTAGATGTGAACTTTTCAGGTTTTTAAAACCTTTTCCTTTTTTCCTTTGCTTTTAATCTGTTCCTGAAGCTGTAGAAGTGTGAAGAATGAGTGACGCTGTTTGGGGATCTTGGTGAATGTGCTCACCACATTGAGCATCCATTCAGTATGGATGAAATATGGACTCTGGATAAGATAGGAACTTTGTTTCCTGTGTATCCCATTCCTGCAGAGGTTCATTTTCTTTTTTTTTTTTGCTCCTCTAGCAGTCCAAAAGTGATTATCTGCCCAAATATAATTATTGTTGCTTTCAGATTTGTATGAGTTTCATAGAGGTGTTAGTCTGTACATATTTTTATACCATATAATTTTTTCTACATCTGCTCAATCATATTCAGTCTTTCCTGGTTTTCATTCTTTCCTGTTTTACAGACACATTCTTTAGGTACTAAACCCATATTTCTTTAGGATTTTTTAACACTATATATTTTATTACTAGAGTTTATCCATTGTTTTAGAGTTTAATTTTTTCAGTTCTCAAATTAAGTTTCCCACTTAGATAATCCATCTGAAGTATCTTTAATTCACTGACTTTCCTCAGTCTGCTCTTCCTCATACTTTCATATTAGTGTGGAAATTACTCAGGTAAATGTATTATTTTCTCTTGAAATATCTGTACATCTAGATGTCACTAAATTTTCCAGGTGAGTTGTGGCTAATCCATTTCCTTTTAATGTCATCCTTTTAATGCCTCATTCTTTGATCCTGGTCTTCCAAGAGATGCTTTCTCCTTGTCCCTTTCTTTGATCATTATCTCTTTATCTCTTTCTTTTATTGTACTCAACTTTCTGAGTTCCATCTGAGTTCCATCTCCTTTTCCCTTTCCTTCACCTTGCTCTTGCCACTCCTTTGCAAACCTTCATCCATCAGCTCCATGCCTCAACCCTGCATTTTTGGCCTTTCAGGGGAGCACTTATCTGGCTTTTGATCCCAGTCTTTAGGCTGTTTAATTTCATTTCATACATCATTCTTCTTTCTTAGTTGTCTTAGTTTCACATGCAAATTAATTGTATTATCCCTTATATCCAGCTCTTCTGATTTCACTTTTTAGTTGCTCTCAGCCTCAGTCATCCCAGTGTCAGCACAAGCCCAGGTTCTGTTCTCACATTCCTGATTGAAAAAAGCGAACCACACTGATTTTTCTCATTAGATGATAAACCTACTTCCTTTATATTTGTTCAAAAGGCATGATCATTCCCCAAGCAGTTGATTTTACTCATTTTAATTTCACTTTATGAAAAGTGTTACTGTAAATGTTAACCCTCAGGGAACCAAAATTCCATTTCCATTGCTGTTTATTAAGATTATCAGTTCCTGAGTTTAGAATGTATGGATGAAAATTGAAAGGTAAGACTTTTTGTAATTTAATGAAAGAATATGAACATGAATGAGAGAAGTGCTGAGAGTGAGACTCTTGTTAGCTGTGTATGAGTGAGCAAAATGCTTGAAGGCAGAAGGATTCTTCAACTTCCAGTTCCAAGCATGGGTCAAAAGTCTGTAATTACATGCAAATTGCCATTTTTAGGGGTGAATCCTAAGGAATATTGGCACTACTCATCTTTATCCTTCCATTTGGTAAAGATTAGAGGAAATTCTGGATGAGTTATCAGAATAAGCCTCCTCTGAGAAGTTAAAAAGTCTAACACTGGCCCATGTTCTAGAATGCCTTTCTTTTCTTTTTTTATTGACAGCCATGTGGAAGTCAATAGCAAGACTGAGAGAGACCTTAATTGGTTTAAATCAGTGCATCTCTGTTTAAACTCATAAATTTGCAAAAACATAAAATATCCTAAGTCTATTCCAATACATATAGTCCTCATTTTGAATCAATTCTACTAAAGAAGAATTAAAGTGATGCTGTCTCTAAATTGGCCTCCATTAATTCAGCAGGAATTAAATTTAAAGAATGAGCAAAGAATGCCTTTCCTAGATTTACATTAGTAAATACTATCAAATGCTCTTAAATGGAGACCACTGTATAAAAAATAGGTATGAAACTTAAGTGGACATCTTAATCACAGGTTTAAAGCATGAGTTTCCCCAATTTATATCTGCTCTTGAAAAGGAGAGGAGTAGGAATATTGAAACCCTTAGGGTCAGATGCAGTAAATTAGTGAGCTGTATGAATGGCTGAATTCAAACCTGATATTGGTGCAGAAATTCCCATTAACTTCTGTAAGATTTGAATCAGACTACTAAAGGCTACACAGCAGGAAATATTTGCAAGTAAAATGTATTCCCAAGCATTGTGAATGTGCCTGCAGTTTACTCCTGTGAGTCTCGCCAATAGAAAGTCTTTGAACTCAAATTCACTTAATGTTGGAGAGTATGGGGTTCTCAGGTTCAACCAACCACATTTTGGTATTTTAATAATTACCTGGGCCAGGAAACTCATCTTAAGGTAAGGATAGCAAAAAAATGGTAAAATAGTAAATAAAAAGTGAGACTGGAAAAAAAAGCAGGTAAGAATTTGTGGAAAACTACACCAATTTTTATTTTTGGAGTTCATTTTCTGTTTCCCCCCCTTGCAAGAAATGGGAAGGAGACATAATCTGGAGAGAGAAATAAAAGTGACTTTCTCACAGTATCCATTTATATTCTTATCTGTTGACTAAAATTATTCACATTGAGAAGGATGTATATCCCTCTCAGGGGAGTTAGTGGGGACTGTATAGAAGAACAAATCCAGACATTTCCAAGATATTGCTTGACAGTGCTCAGTGCCTTCCCTAATTCTCTAAAGAATTTACCCTCTCAGGATTTCTTCCAGAAGTGAAAAAAAAGGAGGCAGAGGGAAACATTATTAATAATTACATATAATGTAATTGTTATTATCTAATTAATATTCTGAATAGTTCAAGGAGACTCCTCTAAACTCTGTCACTTGTTATATTTACACTGTCCAAGGAGCCCTTCCATAGACCTTATCAATAATTTACTATATCATTTCATTAAAAACCATTTTATTTTTAATAGGAGACACTTAAACAACACTTTTAGTGGGTAGAGAAAAGTGAACACTATCTTTATTTGCCTGTCAGAGAACACATTCCACTTAAAATGCATGTAATGCCATGCTCTGATGCTTACAGTTATAGAGATATGTGCTTTATTACACCATTCAGTAAATTTTACAACACTAAAAACCGATGCAAGAAAACTGGAAGATGACCTGTAGTGGATTTCTCTTATAATTGAAATATCAGGATAGTGAGGATGAGGGGGAAGAATAAATTAGTGTTCTTATTATCAGTTGAATATCGAGTCTGTCCTGTGAATTGATTTAAGTACGAAAAGACAGGAGGTGGTCAGAAAGTCCAAGAATATTTAATTCCTGTGTCTGTGCAGGAGGGCAGAATTAAGTTTCCTAACTTTACTGGCTCGTTTCATACCCTTGGCAAGGATTTTGCAGCATGGTGAGGTGCCAGGGCTGCACAGAGCTCCTGAGGTTGCTGTTTGCAGTCCTGTGCCAGGCACTGCTGCTCCTTCCTGCCTGAGCTCCTGAGGAAAAGGCACCAAAGGGCAGAGCACTCTGATTCCTGCCCCTGCAGCCTCCTCCTGGCTGGGAGGTTGCTCAGGGATGCTGCAGGCTGGGGCTTTGCTGCTGGAAGCCTGAGGGTTGCAGGCTGCACTTGGATCCCAGAGCAGGGGTGGAAGGGATGTGGCACCCGGCTGAGCCCACCCTGGGGACAGCAGGACACAGCCCAGGCAGGCTCTGAGAGCCTGGAGCTGCTCCTGGGAGCAGGGCTGGCTCCATCCCCCTGAGGGGTGCCCAGGATCCCCAGCAGGATGCCCAGGGAGCAGAACTGCAGCTCTGCTGGGAAATCAGGCCATGGAGCAGGCTGGGGTGGCTGCCCCTGCACACACTGCCAGCCTCAAAGTCACTGTCCCAGCACTGTCCCTGATGAAAGGCTGGCCTGGCACTCAGTGCCGTGGTTTAGTGATGAGGAGATGTTGGGCTGTGGGAAATAGACTATGGTAAGATTTTCAGAAGCTGTGAAAGCAGGCTCAGAAACAGAAACAGTAGAGAACCTAGAGGTGGCTGCAGCTGCAAAGCCTGAAAATGCTTTGAGAAGATGCAATGATACAGCAAACAAGGACATGAAACAGAAGCTTGAGATTTTAGGTTTGGCTTAAGATAGGCCTTAAGACTGCAGAAAAATATGCTAAACAAGATAATAGAAGGTTTTAAGCTTAATAATGGAGTATTGTGTATTGTTATAGAAAACATACGAGCAAGCACTGTTTGCCTTTAGTGACTGGCTAGAACAATTGTCTGTAAGCTTTAGCAATATGGCTAAATCTTTAGCTATTGGCTGGAAAACCCTTAAAATGCCCTGTAACAAAGAGCTCTTTGGGTGCTGTTGGCAAGACACGAGCTGTGGCCATCTCTCAGTTGTCTCACCCTGTGCTGAGGCTGATGCTGCCACAGAGCTCCTGGAGTGTGTCCTGGCACTCCTGTCCTTTTGGGAAAACCTCCAGCACGTGAGGTCACAGCCTGGGCTGATGACCTCAAAGGAATTTTCCAGCCTAGCTCACTGTGTGATTCTGGCAAGGCTGTCACTGGGCACATCCTGTGCTCAGAGCTGTGAACCCCTGTGCACTGTATGGGAACAGCTCCAGCATTTCTCTTTGTTACTGCCTCATTGACAACTATCAACTCACTTGGTTAAAAATGGAGAATGTAATGTGCAGGTACATGGAGCAGAGCTTGGAACAATCCTGGGGAAAAAAAAAATTCTCCTCTCTTTGCAGCACATGCTCCAGCAGTGGTGGCACTGATGGACAAGATGCCTCCCAAATCCTCCAGTTAGAGGGAGAGATGGCTGTTGTGTCTGATTTAGAATTAATTTTTAGAAAAGTTACTCAGATGAAGGCAGCCTACATCTGATCCTTCTGAGCTGCCTAATTCCTGTCCTGTTGAACCCACTGTTTCACAGTACAGCTGAAAATGCAGGCCCTTTGTGTTACACCAGACTTTGTAATGTGACATTTGTATTTTTTATGACATATGTAGAGACTGTGTGTCAATGTGTGCATGCATATTTTTATGACAAATGACTGGGGAATAGCTAATTTGATTTCAGCAGTATTTTTGCAAAACTGTAAAATTATCTTGAGAGGAGAGTCATTTTGTGTGGTACTCTTTGAAAGGCAGCATACTGATGTTTCAAGGACAGTGTAAATAATTCAAAACAAATTTCAGCATTCAGATTTAGGATTATATTTATGCTTTTCACAATAATTAAACATGCAAACTTATCATGTTTTGTTTATGGAATGAATTTTTAATATACATTAAATAAAATCTGTTTCATCTCAGTAAATATATACCATTTTAAAACATTAATTTCCACTTTGTTTGTACCAATACTTTTCATTATTTAATAGACCAGTTTTTGTCTGTGAAAGAATTGCAATCAAAGAGCAAGCATTTTCATATTTCAGATTTACAGCACTGTAAAACACGGGGCAACACCTTTGTTTTTAAAATTCAGAGGATAAAAGGTTTTCTTGATTTACATACTGATCAGTTAAATGGATTTCTGTAAAATAAGTTCTGTTACACTGTCCAAGAGGGACTAACAGCATAAAGTTAAAAACCTGTAGTCAACAAAGTTTTTCTCTACCAACTGTAAATTCAATAATGATTTTTTTCCATTTAAACGTTCTTTATAAATAAACAATTGTTTTCTTCTTGAAATAAATCAGTTACCCAGAACAGCAGTATTCTGAAGACTAGTTTATACATATTTATGCCTGCAGAATCATAGATTGTGTTTCAACATAAGAAAACCATTTTGTTTGCACTCTGCAGCTCTGGTAGAGCCCCTACCCTGAAGCTGTGACTCCCTCAGCTCCAGTTGGATCTTCTAAATCTTTGGATCTTTTCCATGGCAGGCCCATCCTTAGCAAAGCAGAACAAAAAGGGCTTGGAAAATTGACTGGTTTAGAGGTTAAATCAAATCAAATGTGCTTTAGAACTGGGAAAATTTGGGCTGTTTGGAAACACAATTTGGAATTCCAGATTGCTGTTCAACACAGGGGTTTCTTCATTGTTTCAGGAAACTTTGCTGAAATCATTCAGGTTCATATCAAATATCTTATTTGATCCCTTCAGATATATTTAAAATTACTGCTGGCTAAATTATTTCCTTCTTTTTCTCAAGATGTCCTCTATGTTCACTGTAAAAATCTCCAATAGAACTATTTTTTCATGGTATTTTTAAAAAGTTGCAAAGTTTTTCAAAGGTGGCTATGAGCAAAGGAAATTGGACAAGCTAAAAAGAAAATTCAGTGGCTTCTGCAAAAGGAAAAGCTTCTGTTGAGCTCCAGGAAATCTAACATAGTTTCAGAATGGGTTTTTTTGTTTGTTTTGTTTTTGTTGTTTTTTTTTTTGTCTGTAATTCCCTATTTGACCTGTTACTGCATTGTAATATTTATGAACTTATCTGATACCTAAGCCAGATTTTCTAGGAAGTATCATGAATCCTTCATTCATTTAAAGGTCAGAAAGAGGATTACAAAGACCATGGGTTTCAGAGCCGTTGCTGACAATGTGCAGTGCTACCAATATTTGTCAGAGTGCAGAAGAAGAAAGAGAAAAATCCCGGTTTTATTTATAGTAAAACATTAATTTTCCTAAGTCTAAACCTGGAGATGGTAAATAATTTTAAAAATGCAACATCTGAAAGAGATGACCATCTCTTATTATTCAGACCTGGATATATTTTTAGTGTTCCATGTAGTATTTCTATAACAATCAGGACTGTTTTGTTTATCAGCTATATTAAAACAATAATTTTGTTTTTATGTGGATATTTATATATTTTTGCATCAATTCTAGAAAGTTCTGAGACATCTATTTTGTGAATGATGACTGTGAAATAAGGCTTTAATGCTAGTTCCACGAAGGCTCAGCCTCAGACTTTCATGGGTCTTGTGCTCTGAAAAATAACTTTTTTTTTCCAAGTTAATTGTCTCAATAATGTCATATTATGAAAGAAGGGGGAAGAAAAAAATCTTAAGGAAAGTCAGGACAATTGACAAAACAAATAGATGTTGAGGTTGGGTTGGTTGGTTGTGATTTTTCTATATTATATGCAGAAAAGAGAACTGTTTGCAGTAATTTGTCAGTTTTGGTGACCTGTTCAGATTGCTGTGGCTGCCCTGTCCCTGGCAGTGCCCAAGGCCAGGCTGGGTGTGGCTCTGAGCAGCCTGGGCTCGTGGATGGGTCCCTGCCTGTGGCAGGGTTTGGGACCAGAGGATCTTCAAGGTCCCTTCCCACCCAGACCACTCTGTGATTCTGTGAATTGAAGCACTCCTAGCTGGGTTTGAGCTGTGAACCAGACAGGAGCAGACATTGTGCTGGGGAAGGAAAACACTGCCTAAAGCTGTGGAGAGATGCTGGGAAAAAGGGTGTGCCAGGAACAGGAGTGTGAGCCCAGATCAGTCCTCCTGTCAGGCTGGTGAGCTTTGCTGCCAGTCTCTGTGTCCCCTGTCCCCTCCAGTCCAGGAGAGCACCCAACACCCATCCCTGCCCTCCTCTGACTGTCTGGGACCTCATCTTGCTGAGCTTTTCTTGAGCCTTTTGTGTATTAGACAGGGTAACAAATAGTAGCATTTAGAGAAATATTTTGCTAACTTCTGCTAGCCCAGCAGTTTCTGCTGCTGTTGTTAGCATTAGATCTTCCAGCAGCTTGGCCTTTAAATACTAAATATCTGCCAGCCTGAACCAATAAAGGAAAGAAATTGTAACTTTCTAACCCAGTATATTTATTTTCAGAAGTGTATGTGTGCACAAACACACATATGTGTGTACACACACTGACACAAGAATTACACATGACCCTGAAAGAGATTTATATCTGGTTTAGAATCCATTAGAGTAACTAAGACCAAAAAGGATATGTGCATTTCATCATGAAGAATTTCTCTCCATTTCTTTTCTGTCAGAATTATCTTCTCACTCGTACAAACAGCTTTTCCCTTGCTATAAAATCTCCATTAGATGGCTTCATTCATTATGCTGCTATCAAACCATCTCCACTTAGATGTGAATTTCTTGCTTCTCTTTGTTTTTTGCTTGACTCCTACCCAGATCTCTCTCAGTTCACTGATCCCTTCAGCTGCCTAAAGAGTTTCACAGAATGCAGGAGTTTACAAATGCAGATGTAGCCAAGCAATGCAGCAACTCTGCTCTGCCTTCTCAAACCACTCACTCTCCTCCTCACTGCTGTATCTGGAGAAAAATATTTTGACAGTAGTTTGTAGATGAGTGATATCTCTACAGTAGCAACAGAAAAACAAACAGAACTTGAAAAAACAGTTGTACAGAATACAAATGTATCTGTTCCATAAACAATTTCTCTTACTCCTTAAAGAAAATATCCAGCTGAAACCTCAAGAACCTCAGAAGGACAGAGTAACTCTTTGAACTCTTCTGTAAGTAAATAGGATAGTCATGGAATTGAGGTTTTACTGTTTCCAGAGTTTATTTTATGGTACAAAAGGTTAAATCCTGTGCAAGTAGAGCAGGGGTGATTTGTGTTCTCTGTTGTGTGGGAGCTGTCCTTTGGTCCTGATAGGACAGCCTGTGGCTTCAGTAGTCACAGCCAGGGCATATAAAGCACTACTCTAAAAGAAATACACATAATTTTAAATGATTTGTGTCTCACACCCCAATTTCATACCTCTGAGTTTCATTTCTGATTTCTAAACATCACAGTTAATAATATAGAATTAGCCTACTGCATGCTCACATCTGATGAAGGCAAGGATTTGATTTGTGAGTTCCAAAAGGACTTGAGTGGAAGCCAGACCTGAGACAATACCAATACTGAGTTTGCTGTAAAATCTGTATGCAGCTATATTTTAAAAACTCCTCAGGCATGTAATATTTGTGTTTGTGATTACTAAATATGACTAAAAAGTTAAAAAAAAACCCCAAACAACACCACTATTCCATACATGTTTGTAAATGTGGTTGTTATAAAGCAACACAATTCTAACTTGAGTTGTTTATAAAGATATAAACCACTCATGCTAATTTCCATTACCATACCTTGAACTCCAGTCATGACAGTGTTCTTCCTCACAGTGGTCCCAAAAATAAATTCTAAGCAGGTTTAAATTTGCACATTAATGGAATTGCATCATTTTGCATCAGTGTCCTGGTTAAAAGCTGAAGCAGAGGTTTCAGCTGAGAGACAACTTGATGGCAGCACTGACTGGGAGGGACTCTGCCAGTTGAAAATAATCACACTGTGATCCCAAATGTAATCCTGCTGATTATCCAGAGCCCACTCTCCCTGGGGAGGAAGATGGGTGTGGCTAAAAGGAAGTGCCCATGTTTACTTCTACGGGTTTTAGTGAGGCTGTCAGAGCAAGGAGAGAGGGACAGCCACAGAAGGATTACATTGAATACATCTGGGATTGTTTTTTATAGTTTTGTTTGTTTGTTTGTTTGGTGTTTTTTGTGTTTTGCCTTTTTTTTTTATTATTATTATTTGGGAGGTTTTTTTGTTTGTTTTTTTTTTTTTTTTATATATTTGTAACAGATGCCTGAGTTAAAAGAGGAAGCTGCAGGAATATGGAGGCATCACTGAATGAGGGCACTGTGGAATCTGGCATAAAACAAAAAAACAAGTAAAATTCCAGAATATTCATGAAATGAGGAAATCCACTCAGTGTTGGTAGTTTTTGTTCTTAAACAAGCAGCCTACCTAGTAATAGGAATTGCAGCCACTAGAAATCTGTTAACACATCAGTTCTGTCCAGACTAGAAGAGGGAAGCACAGCAAACAGAACACAGCAGCCGTGTGCAGTGCTTGGATTCAATGTGATCCAGTGAGATTTATGTGCCCTGTTAGGTGCCCAGGTAGTTCTAGAAATGGACCCCCAAATTCCTAAACTCAGATGGAAAGAAACAAGCTCTGCAGAGTTCCAGTATAAAGGATATATTAATAACTGTCTAAGAAGCTATTTTATAATATTTTTTTATCATATTCAATGCTAGTAAGGTGATATTCAAGCTTGGCTTTATTAGTTTTGACTGGTACTAGTTTAGGTCTCAAGAAAGTTACAAGAAATGGGCAACATATACATGAAGAAGGAAAGCTTGTCTTATAAATCAGGAATATATATTTATATGGTTTTTCAAAATATGCAAACTTTCTTGTTCTGTGTTTTAATTTGATATGGACAAAAGATAATTTTGTAAAAAAGACAAGAGTAAAACCAAAAAAAGCAATTTTATGTTCTGTTTTTTACAGAAGACATTGGCTTATTTCTCACTAGGGCATTTAGATGTGATAAATCTGATATGTTTGTTTGATGTCTAAACAATCTCTTTTCCTCTGCTGGGTGCAATTTCCCCATCCTGTGCTGCTCTGACCCTCAGTCACATTACATATTGATAATCTGTAAAGATATTCAGGTGTCTCAGGGCTGCCAATGCTTAATGGTAGTTTTACTACTCTTGTAGCTTTTCATGGAACTCCTTCAGCATAATGCAACAAAGTCTACTCTTACAGGAGAAAAAAGTCAGCAAACTGTGTACTTTATACCTGAGATGTTGATACATAAATGGAGATTAGAAGATTGTTTGGAGTCATTCTAAGAAGAGCACTGCCATACCTGGGTTTAGATCTTGGAGGTTATTTTGTTATTTCTTAGCCCACAAAATGGAAAATTCTATTTGAGATATTGATAATAATGAGATTGTTATTTCTCACTAACAGTTTGAAAGCTGGTGATGATTTTGCACTACTGCTTTTTATTTTCACTAACAAAAGTAAAATAAAGATTGTAATTTCTTGACATCACAAAAAGGAGAAGTAAAAGAGATAAATTAATGATTTGCTGTATCAAGCAAGTTATTTTTCATGAAGAAAGAAATCAGGACCAAATTTTGACCACTGCCACCTTTGTCAAAATCTCTCAAAACTGAAGAGTGATTAACAACTAATCCAAACTTGAGAATTTATTTCAAAGTTCCTAAAAAATGTGCAAGTATTTTTGCAACAGAAAGTGTCTTTGATTAAAAAATACGTGCTCATAGAAAGAACAGTTATTAAACCCTGCTTCTCAGAAACATTATTCTCTAGCCTTATTTAAATTCATAGAGTTTTTGACTAGGTGGCCTTGCATGTGGGCTCAGTGTTTTGCATGAGTATGAACTAAATGAAAATACATTAGTGTGTCAAGCAGCTCAGGAATGAGGCTGTTCTACAGAACCCAGATTGCCTGGCTGGGTTGATACTGGAAAAGGAAAATTTTGAATTAGTAGTCCCAGTCATGCTGTTTTGGCAGCATTGTAGACTAGCCCGAGATCAAGGGAAGAAATCAAACTGCTGAATTAGATCTTTAGAGGAAATATTGCTCCTGCAAACAAATTAAAGAAAAAAAAAATCACAACAAGCTACCAATTACATCACAAAATATAATAACTTTATTAGCCTGTCTTTATTTCAAAAGGTATAAAAATATCAATAAACAAAACAAAAATAGCATATCAACTGAATCAGAAACACTGAGTTAGTAATTTCAATTATCTAAGGAGGCAGATTGCTCTACACTGATGAATCACAAATATTGCTGTGCAGATGCAGGGAAGAATGCTGTACACAAATGAGGCAAAGCTCTAAAGCTAATAAAAATGTGAGTAGTTGTGACTAACTGCTGGTCCTTAATTTTTAGGGAAGCAATATCTGTAAAGAGACCTCATGCAGAGAGGACTGGCTAAATAAGGCAAAGAACAATTCACAAGTACTTTCATGACTGATATCCAAATCCTGCCTTTGTTGTTATATGTATACTTATTTGTTGTTAGATAGCAGAGGAATGACTGCTGCATGTTTATGAAAGTGCTTTGAATCTCCAAAGCATCTTAAACACAGCTGTGAATCATTCTGGCTCAAATCCATCTGGAAAATACAGTGTGTGTTTCAGTGGGGTCCCTTGCACCCATTTCCTGGCCCTGGCCAACAAAGTGACAGGAAAGCCACAGCAGGGTTTAACTGGACACCGTGAGGAACAGTCAAAGGAATAAAATTAGAGACTGGGCATTGTTGCTATAAAATATTAAATGTTAGCCTCACTGATAATTATCTAAAAAGTTTGGCTGGATCATTAATAATAATAACAACAAGAAGCAGCACCAAAAAGGGCACAGTGTGTCTGTCCTGCTTTGCATCAGTGATGTTCAAAAGAGGCTGCCCCTTGCAGGGTGAACAGAAGCAGCATGGAGTGCACTGTGGCAGAAGCCACCCCTGTTCCCAGTTTTTCCATGGCCATTCCTTTTGTCCATCAGTTGAAGGCCCTCCAAGGACAGTGGATTTGAGCAGACATAGTTGATGCTTTACAGTTTAGGTTTCATATTTTCAGATTCTGTGCTGCCCAGGGGTGCAGTTCTGAGCTCACATTCAGGGTCAGTCAGCTCTTCAGAGAGCAGGGAAACAAAACAAATCCTTTTCCTGCTGAAGACCAAGGACAAGCATTACAAATTTTCAGTCCCAACAGCACAAACAAGGATGGACTGAAGAGAGAAAACAAGAAGGATGGGATTTCATAACCTGAAGCTGTAATTGGACAATTAACCACAATATGCAAATGGACCAAAACTTATAAAATTCTGAGACCTCATGACCTGTTGTCCATTTTGTGACCATTTTTGGTCCACCTTGGCTGTAGCCCTGGTCAGGCCCTGTCCTGCCCAAGGTGTACTCTAAGACCTTTCAATAAATCCCCACTTTATTCTCTTAGCTCTGTCCACTCTCTGTTCCAAGTCAGCCTTCCCAAGGCATCACAGTCACCCCGCCAGTACTCCCACTGAATGTCGCACCCAGGTGGAAATCTGTATCTTCTTGGCAAGCTTGACGCAGTAATCCCTTATCCTTTGTTTTGATTTTTAGGCACAGAAATTACACCATGAAAGCAATGCCAGAGTTTTCCAGTTTTTCATGATTCTGGTATTCTGATATTGATATTCTGATATTATAAAGCCCAGAACTTACAGCTGTGTCATGTTTCAGATATGCAGGAATGCAGTTTGGCACACAGGGCACAAACCTGTAGGATCCCAGTTGTGTGATCTTTGCCTGTGGAATCTTATTTATTTTAATAAATGAAAAGTTGTATTCTGCTCTATGAAATCATTGTCTGCTTTGCAGAAGAGGTACATGGTATACATTTAACTGCATTTTGTGGCAAATCTGTAGCAGTTTAAGTCCTTTGATAGATGTTAAGGCTTTAACAAATGTTGTGTGCTGAGCAAGGATGCTGGTTTCAAACTGGGTAGTGTGTTTCTGTGCCATCACAACAGGGATAAATAGATGTTAATCAGGTGCACTGAATCCATCTGAGAGCTGCCCAAGTGGAGAGAGGTGATGCCAGAAAAACACACCCCCAGTGCCACATGGTTTGTGATGTGTCCCTTGGAGCTGGCACAGGGAGGAGTGGTGCCCCTCCATGCCCTGCCACTGCCATTACCAGGCTTACAGGAATTTTATTTGCCATAAGAATTCCAGGTCAGGCTGGGAAAATGACAGAACTGCCACCTCTTTGCCAGGAGCTCAAGCCTGAAAATCTATTTGTGGTTATTTTAAAGGGTTGCTAATGTCACAGGAACAGGCAGTGTCAAACCCCCTCTTAAAGCTGCTTTTTATGATTCCAAATTGTTCTCACTTACACATTCCTACACATGGAATCCAAGCCAAGTTTTCATTGTTGTATCCAAGGAGATATTGGAAAGCCCCATCTCTTTCCTAATGATAAAGTGTGCCTGGGAAGACATATTAGATATTATTAAGGATTCTAATTTTCAGTAGTGGGGACACTGCAGTTTTAAACCATTGATGTTTGGCTGCTGCACTGATGATGCAGTGGCTTTCACTTTTGGCTGGAGCTCTCAAAAAACCCTGCAGAGACAGAGGTTGCTGCTCTGTGGCTGAGAGCCCAACAATGAGTGAGCCAGTTTCATGTGATAGACATATAAGCAGATAAGTGTCCATTTTCCCCCTGTTATTTCTTGTTTTCTTTTACTATTAATTCAGCATTTTGGTGGGGAATTTTTGTTTGTTTGTTTTTTACAGCAGTTTTTCAAGGCCCCACATTTACACTGTAGTTTGTCTGAAAGGAGCAGAGGGACTGATAGGGAGAGAGCACCTGCAAGATTTCAAGTTATATTTAAAAGGAGACCCAGACTTCATCTTTTGTGCTCTTACTGGTTATAGCAGTTAGCTGAGCTTTATTTTCTGTGGATAACTACAGGAAAAACACACAATATTCCAGAGTATTAGGGTGTGTCATCTTTTCCCTATAAATTCCCTACCCTGTGCTGCTTCTGACACAAGCTCAGCTGATACTTCATCCTCTATCAAACTTAATCTAAAAAGTGCTTCCTGTGGATTTTAAGGGAATTCCAAGAGGAGCATGTTCACACATGAAAATTAAACTGTTCCTCCAAATGGCTTTTATGGAGCCATTGGATGCCGAAATGATATTTAATTGGTGGCATTTCAACATTTTTAATTACTACCCATCCTGCTAAGTTTGTTCATGGGGCATACCACAAACATCCCACATGCTTTAGCCACTTCTTCTAATGTGAGAGCCAGACAGTCACTGGCACAGCACCATAATCACTAAAAAGCAAATAATTCCTCATGAGCTCAGGCAGTCAGAGCTGGATGTGGAGTTAGGATTTTGTATTGTTAATTAAGCACAGCCAGATGACAAACAGCCCCTGCACTGTGGGTGTGGTGATGATTGGCACAGAGCAATCACACTCTGTGACAATTAATTTATTGCAGCAGAGCTGTGAGGGTCAGTGGGGTCACAGGAGTGAGCTGGAAATGACTGATCAGAGGGCACAGCCATCAGAGGTGTTTTCTCCACGCAGATATAAAAGTTTCTGTGGTGTCTCCAGTGCTCTGTTAGTGCTTTTTTAATAACAGTGCTGTTATTAATACATACAGGCCTCCCCCAGGTCAGAAAGGTAGTTGCCTGCTTAGCTGAAATTCAATGAATTCAATTAAATACTGCAGCCTTGGGCTAGAGGTCTAAAATAATATTCATCTTGAGCTTTTCTCACAGCCTTGGAGTTTTTCCTTAATTGTATTAAACATCCTCAGGGTCCATGTATGTGAGGAAGGGAAGCTCAGGGTCTGAAATCAGCTGTCTTTTCAGATTGACCACCAGATGTGTTTGTTTAAGATAAGACCAAATATTTCCAAATCTGACAGAGCAGAAGGAGGGATAATATTACTGGCACTGGAAAAGTAATGTTTCCTGAACTGGATCCTCAGCTACTGGAGACTGAGGAAAAAGTCTGGTGTTACCTGAGTTATGAACAAATTTTCCAACATAATATGGTCCTCTGCACTGAAGTGTATTTCTGTTTATCCTTTGTTTCTATACCTAAAAATTGACGAAATCAGGATTATAGAAGTAACAATGACCAGCACCTTTTTTTTTTTTAATTCATCCAGTGCAGAAAATACTGACAAATGTTTATCAGCAATGAATTTCAGTTAATCTTTCATTGGTACCTTTTTCTTTGAAGTATGTATAGATAAATTTTTTGCAAAAGAAAGACATAGTTTTCAAAAACTTTGAAGATTCACCCCTTTTCCTTTTGTTTAAGCAAATGATGATTTTCACTGAGAAGTCCTAGAACTCTTGTAGTCAATGCAGACAAGCATGAGAAACGTGACATTTCCTTGAATTCCTTCCACCCAAATTCACTGCAAGTCACAGATTAGTGGTTGAACTCCAAATTTTCCATACACTATATGTAATTAAGTTTGTTTCTCCTTAAAATTTTAAACATAAAACAAAGATAATGTTCCTGGATTAAGGCCTGAAAGCATAGCATGGAAAATAATAAAACCTATTTCTTAGATGCTAAAATGTCTTTTGTTTTACTATGTAATGGCTGTAGAAGGCAGGAGTAATTTTTAGGCTTTAGAAAAGCAGTTTAAACTTCACATACTTATTTTCTCCA
This sequence comes from Cisticola juncidis, assembly GCA_013400215.1. NCBI lineage: Eukaryota > Metazoa > Chordata > Aves > Passeriformes > Cisticolidae > Cisticola > Cisticola juncidis. The sequence goes on from VXBR01010920.1 coordinate 805,653, forward strand.
AGCTTTATCAGAATTACAGGTGATTTGGTGGAAGAAAAACATTGTCCTCCTAATAACCCAGCAATAAAATGGTCCTGAGACTCAAAGTGAAAATGGTCATCTCAAAGCACTTGCTAAAATCTAAGATCTGATTGTAAAGAATATTTTCATAGAATCCCACTGTCACCAGTTGGTTAAATGGCAAATCTGTAAATCTAAACTAAAAGATAACAAAAATGGGTTTATGGGCAAAGAGTGACTATCAAATGTTCACCTTGATTTGACTGCAAAATCAAAGTTCAAATAGCATCACTCAACCAAAGGAAAGGCAAGGTCTTTAGGACTTACTAGTTAAAGAAAAATTCTGCTGTCCTTGATCAGAAAGATGCAGTCATAGTACTTTGTGTAGTGTTATTTTGTACAACTTCATCAATTGTTATTTAATGTAAAAAAACCCCAAACAAACAATGTGTAACATTAATAAATTCAAGATAATAGTACAGCTAGTATGCATTTATAGCCAAGACACAAATTCTTGAGCTTGAAAAAATAATTTACTTTTAGACTTCCTCAGTGAGTTTGTCTTCATGGGTCATAGTCTCAGCTGATGCAAGTTATCTTTTGTTCACTGAAATCAGCAGAGTAATGATAACTTACACTGGCTAAAGATGTGACTTATTATTTCAACTGAAATGTTCAGTTGCTGAATTTATGGGGATATAATTGAGATACCCTTAAAAAAAAAAAGAAGATGCTTTAATTTTCTCATTTATAATGGAGGTGTAGGGTGGGGAAATGGACAGACCATGAAATGATTAGACAGCTTGTGTGACTAATAGGAATATTGTCCCTAAAGGGAAAAAGAACATCTCACCAATACAAGTGCACTCAATTAGAGTTTTAGATTAGGGTGTAATTATGTTTTTTAAGGCAGGGGAAAAAAAAAAAAAAAAAGAAGACGAAAGCTTTTAATCTTCTAGGTGGCCTCATTTTAGCAAAAAGACAAATTTAGGCAGTGTTTTGGCTAAGATGATGCTCTGCATCTTTCATAAGTTTGGAATAAATCCAACCCCTGAAGGGCTGGAAAGAGTTGTATTATCTTTGTTGTACCTGACTTCAAGAGGAAATGAGGAAACACCTCACCAAAACAGCAGCACAACAGCCCACATATTTCCATTTTTAATTATATCTTATTTTTGGAAAAATAAATTTATGTCAATTATTTATGTCAGTTATTTACATCAGTTATTTATATCAATTATTTATATCAAATATAAACATTCTAGATTTTTGCTACAAGGCGAGTTGTGTCTGAGGAGCGATGGTGGAAAGATATTAAATAGAAAATAGCCTGGTTGTGCAGGCTCACAAGTTTTGTGGCTGTTCCCAAGTTTTCAGGTGTTCCACACACCATGTTCCATGTCTTGGACCATGATCCTGCACAAACAGTGTGGGTTTGGCTGTTTCAGTATCTGAGAGATGCTGCAGGGAGATAATGCAGCTTCCTTATTTATTAGGGCTTGCTGTGGTCCTGTCAGGTAAACTTGGCAGGTGTTTGGATGCTCAACCTCCCTGGTGCTCCAGATTCAAAGGGAAAAAATGTTCCCTTCCAAGTTTCAAGTAAAAATGTTTTGGTATCTCTGGTATATGCAAAAAAATAAGTATTTATGTGACAGGAGCAGGAAGCAAACAATAAATGATTAAACTACAATTTCACTTGGCATTAATCCTTTAATATAAGGTTAATTAATAACAGGGAATATCTGTGATGGGAAGAAGGAATAACCATTATGGTCTGCACTAGCCATTACCAGCAAGAGATGCAGGTAACAACCGAAGAAAGGTTCAGATTAAGGACAAAAATATTTTCCTAATGTACTTAGGTGCTCAAAGGATCAAATAAGGTAATAATGAGCTTTTCTTAAAACACAGATTTTTCAAGATACTTAAGCACCTAAGAATTCCTAAAACATTCAGGCCTAAGTCTGTCCACTTGATGCTCTGCTGCCCACTGAGAGTGATTCCCATTAAAGATCCCACCAGGAAAACTGAAATTTTATCCTTATAGAGATACATGAACAAACAGCATATATTTTTTGCCCCTGGGCTCAAACGTTCAGATTTGATTACAGACTGTGCCCTTTGGAACTTTGTAAAGAAGGAAACACTGCAAGAAGATGCCAGAATTGCAGCCCCTGTCCTAACCTGATAACCAGATTATGCCATAGGTATACAATAGTCAGTCTCTTTGATTGCAGATGAGGACATCACAAACCTGTTCTCCCACTTCCCCAGACACCACTCCCACTGCATTGGTGTGGGATCTTGAACAGTCCCTGTCTCCTCCTTCTTCTGAAGCCATTGGTATTCTCAGGGAAAAATGGCAAGAGAAAAGATCTCCAGTATGGTTCTGTAACCCTGGAATTAGTGCACCTGCCAGAGGAACCTGGAGATATTTTCTTTCCCAGTGACAACTTGAGAACTGAAACCAGAGGTGCTGCATCTTCTATTGCCTGTGATATGTGCAGTGAAACAGAGGGAACATCCTTGCAGGGATACACAGTGCAAATTCTAACTAGTCTAAGATGAACCAGTATTTTTCTCCTTAGCTTTTATTTGTCAAAAGTAAATTAGCATAACATTAAAATAAAAATAATAATGAGTTTATAATTGCACTGTAGAAATAACAGGTTGCAGTCAAAACAGAAGCTTGTCCAATTATATATTTATCATCTTAAAAAGAGAATCCAAGGGAATATAGATCCCTGAAGGCAAGGAGGAGGTGGGCAGTACAGAGGAGACAGGACACGGACACAACTGTGCTGTGATCTCTGTTTTATGCCAAAGGATCACTTGGCTTTTTCTTATTTGCACCCTCTGTGTGCCAGCACACAAATGGAGTGCAGCAGCCAAGGCACAGAGGCATCTGGAACTTTCTAACTGTGAATGCAGTCAAAACCTCCTGACTGGATCCAGTGTCTGGGAGCAGGTAACCAAGAAGGTAATTGTGTGCACTTTCAACAGCCATTGGGTTGGAAAAAGTTAAAGGAGAAGGTAGAAACAGTGAAATGTGCTTTGGTGATTAGCTGGGAAGATTATTTGACTGGACTTTTTCTTGAGACTGTATGAGAAAAGGAAATTTTCACCCTTGCAATCCGAATATAATGAAACGCTTATTTCAATTCTTTCATTTACTGTTTTATCTTCTTTGTTTGCAATAGATTTGACACCTGCTGTTTTTACCTCCTGTCTTCACCTAATATCACCATTTCTCTCAGGGTATAAGTACTATCTTTTTATTATAACACTTTTGGAATTGCTTTCCCCATTGTGGGCTAAGTATTTTTTATCAAAGCAGTATTATCTAAGCAGCAACCAGGAAGATATTGCAAAGGCATTCATGCTTCCCCATTCCTTTCAGAATACTTTATACCAGTAAGCCTTGGAATCTCTAGTTAGTGCCCAAAAACACCCACACAGAATCTGAGAAACAAATGACCTGCAAACTGAGACAGTCCAGGTTCACATACAACATTGATTTTGCGGGTCTGCTGCAAACATTCCTATCTTCCTGTGGCACTACCTCATAGCAGGAAGCACAGTGCATTGACAGCAGCTGACAGCAGATGAATATCTGGCATTGTTCTCTGTCTTTCTGTTTTCTTTAATGATTTCTAATTCCGACTATGAATCACACAATTGAAAGACTAGTGCAGCAAGGTACCACATAAGTCCTGCAGTATTTCTATTGTTACTGCAAATGAATTGCCTGCCTTCCCACTAGTCAGTCAGGATTCTGGGGGGTTTGAAGCAGCTTTTAGTCCCTAATTGGTAATAATTTATGTGTGGTAAAACTTAATGACGCCAACAAGACTGTTCTTGCACAGAAAGTTAAGTGTTATTTCCTAATGTTGCTCAGAACATTTTCAAAATTGCTCTTAGAACTCCAGGGTGTGAGCAAGCCTCGCTGCTGGTCATAGTCCTATGGCTTCCTGCTTAAATATTTCAACAGTGACTTTATCTGCCCTTCAAAGAAGCCCTTCTGACTGCAGCACCTTCAAAGGGTATGGTAAGAATGGAAAATCAGAAGAAGCTACCAGCTGGATGGGACTGGATCGTGCTCATGGCTGGGTGCTGGGATCTGTCCTGCTTTGCTTCACTCTCACCTATGACTCAGGCTTGTTCAAGGTTATGTGTTTTTGGGAGGGATTCTGAAAGCAGGTCCATCTGTGTCCTGTCTCCAGAACCAATCATGAGGCTCAGAGCACTGGGTGCTGATCATTCCAGTGGTCTACAGGAAAGCCAAGGCAACAGCTGGACAGTGCCCTGCTTGGTCTGCAGAAACAAAGCAGAGAAAGCAGCACTCAGCTATTAGTTCAGCTGGCATTTTTCGAGTACATGGCACAATTCAGACAGTGTGAGCAGAGGGGAGGGTGCTTGGCCATCTCCCCTGGCATTATCTGGAATAATAAAATAATAAATAAGGATTATTTTCTGTACTGAGATCAGGGAGTCAGGCCACTTTGTCATCTCAGCCTTTTAGCTCTGAGTCACAAAAGGTTTCTATCTCCTCCCCAGCTGCAACTGGATGGCAGATTGTTTAGGGTGACATTAGCTGGGTCCAGATGGTCCCACCTACTGCAAAATCTGGAGTGCTTGTTTATTTTGTAGTGGTTCTGTGCCTTGATCTTTCAACAGCACTCTGGAGAAGGAGGGGGAAGGATTGGGAGGCTCAGAATATTGCCCTTCTGTGCCACCACTGAATGGTGTTTCCCCATGGTTTGTTTTTGTTTCAGTTTATGTCTGAGCTGTACTGCAGAGAAGAGCACTGAACAGATTAGAATTTAATTGAAAGTAGAAGATGATTATTTCAGTAGCCCAACAATCTGCTGACACAGGGAAATTATACTTAGGGAGAGGACAGCACCTCTTTGAAGGGCAACTTTACTCTGAAAAGTAAATCTGAAACTGTTTCTGATAAGTAAATATTTACCATTTCTCAGGGATCCCATGGCAAACTATTTAGACTCACAAGCACATACAGGTGGGAGGGGACCTCTCAGGAGATCTCCATCAGCCTCTGGCTCATAGCAGGGTCACCTTTGAGACCTGGGAGTTACTTGGGACTCTATCCAACCTGTGGCTCTGCAAATTGTTTGGGATCTGGCATATTCACAGTAAGGTTTAAATGCCACCTTCACCTTGAGGCACTCACAGGGAGTGGAGGTTACTCCTGTGGAAAAGCAATCCCATGGGCTCTCCTGGAGGCAGACCTGAGCTTTCTAAGAGCTGGCTATGCCCTTTATGCACTATTAACTAATTTACTTCATTTCCTGGTACTCTGTTAACGTGAGGCCCCCAGGGAGGTAGGGGATGATCAGATCTGGAGGTTCAGCGGAAGCCATGAGTGTGTCCTGCTCTTAGGGTTGAGAAGACAATGCTTTGATAATTATCATCAAATTAGCTTCTCATTAAAGCTAATTAGGGCCAGTGCAGCAGCCTGTGCCAGCCTCAACAGGTGCACCAAAACATTGCAGATACCAGCTCAGGCCCTGCCAATGGCATAGTTGCAGTACCACAAACTGTGCCTCATCAGGCAGGTCACTCAGGATAAACCATCATTTTACATTTCAGTGAGGTGAGGTAAAGGCTAGATGTTATCACAGTCTGGATTCCATCTCCATGGGAAGACTAGAGTCTGGTCCTTGCAGAGATTGTTCTTCAAGTTTAACAGAAGCAGACACCTTTTCTGCTACCAAAGGCAGCCCATGATTCCTCAGATCCCTGAGCTGTCCTTAAACTACAGGTTAGAGCACTCTCTTGAGCAATGGAAAGCCTGGGTTAAGCTCTGGGAGGCCTGCAAGAGGCTCATTTACATATCCACCCCTTTGCTGGCTGGTTATGTACCTGTAATTCCCCAGGTAGCATTTTACAATGAAACTCTGCTGACTTCTGTGCTTTCTGTGTTCGGGATTTCAGGGGATTAGGACACACTAGGCCTGCTGAGTCAGGCCCTGAGGAGATAAGCAGAGGTTCCTGAACTCCAGGTGACAGCAGAGTATTGGCAACAGAGAGAAGCCTCAGTGCCCAAAGAGGGGTGCTCTAAATGCTGTGAGTGCAGACCCTGCTCTGCTGAGGGCAGGTGATGCCAGGGCAGAGGGGCAGTGCCACTGGGGAAAGGCTCTGGCACCCACTCTGGCAGAAATTACACATCTGACCCACACCCAGACCTCTCCACTGTGACCCTGCTGACCTAGTGCCCCCCTCTGTAAGCCTGACTCTATTCCAAACTGTTGTGTGAGAAAAAAAGAAATGTTCACCTCACCTCTTAAATCAATTAATTATATGTTTCCATGTTTGTTCAATATTTATAATGAAGCTTTGGAATGAATATTTCTTCTCTTCCAGATATTTTTTGCTGTACATCTGAGCACTGTGTAAAGAGCTCAGATCACCACACTCTGAAGTTACAGTAAATTCCTATTTGAGTGCCAGCTGCTCATGTGAAAGTAACAAAAGCTGGTGCGTGGTAACAAAAGCTGATGCACTCATTTCCCCCTAAATTTTCCTAAATGTGATGAAGAACCCAAAGCATTAGTTCTGCTTTAGAGGGAAACTCCTCACAGTTCCAGAACTGCTGAGATTCTGTGCAGTCTTGAAGGACACTCAGCTGTGAAAGGGGGTTGTGATCAGGATGTTACAAAAATATCTGGTGCACACCACGTGTGGCAAAACTGATTCGATAATTTATTAAAGGGAAGGGAAGGGAGTGGAAGGAAGGCAAGGGAAGGGAAGGGGAAAAAAGAAAAAGAAACCTACCAAATTGCCAGCTGTCTTAAGGAGCAAAGAACAGCTGAGGGGTGAACACCACACTGCCGTACTGGGTGTCCATAAAAAAGTTCAGTCCTCAGCAGAATTAGTGTGGATAAGGGAAGGCATAAAGGTCTGCTCCCCAACTCAGAGTTAAAGGAAGAAAGAGTCTGGAAGGAGTAAACTGCATATTTCCTGAGCTTTGTAGTACCACAGACTATTCACCACATAGTCTGACTCTGATAACATTTACTTTTGCATTCTCTATGGATTAAAGAAAAAGAGAAAAGGTTTATAATACAGAATTATTAGTAAAGGCTAGTTAAATGATGCTAAGTCCAAACAAAAGCTTTTCTCTGAATAAAGGAAAGGTTAACTAAACTGCACAAGGTATAGCAAATGCCATGAAAAATTTTAGTGTAGTCTAGCAATCATTATTATATTTATACTTTTAGAATAACCTTTTTTTAAAGGCTCAAATATGTGTACTTGGTTTTAAGAAGTTTTTTAAAGCACAGCACACATAATAATGTTTGAGTCTTGAGACTTGAAAGGCAATAGCTACCAGTGTCAGGAGGGGCTTTCCCAGGAAAAAGGGAAGGATGTCTAGACCTTGATCAATGTCTGAGTGGATATTTCCTTGGGAAAAATAGAAAAAAGAAGAAAATGCCCATTTCCCCATATTGTTTGTAAGATTCTCTTTAATCTATAGACATATGAAGAATCTGTGATATGTACCCATAAAATGAAGTATTTTACTGAGTCCATTTGAGGTTTTAGCAAAACCAAAGAAAATAACCCCTAAATGTCTTGCTTTCAATGATCCTCTCGCTCACATAAATCACTGGGCTGTGTTCTGCATCATCTCAGCTCTTTCGTTGTGACAACAGAGGAGATGACCAGACCTGGACAAATACAAAGATTTTCAGTAGTTCATGTGTCAAAAAACGTTGCTTTTCTATAAATGGTCTCCTTTATGCACCTTTGGAAAGTTTCACTCCAGCTCTCTTTATGCCTTCCCTGCTTTGTCTTCACCAGCATCTGCTTCTAGTTAGAAGTGCAAGAGAGACTTAATTCAGTGGTAAAGCAACTCTCTCCAGAAATTTGTCAGGTAGATATTCCTAACACTTCTCAAATAGTCTCAAGGGCTGTGTCCAGCAGTCTCCTTTACTCCTTTTTGTGGAATCATCAGGGTGAGTTTTTACTCGGTTGTCAGGTGTCACAGTTTGGATTCCTGCGTGCTCCGAGTGTGAATCCTTTCCATTATCTCCTCGGGTCAGTAAAAGTCCCTGCTTTACCAAACTCCAACAAGTGTGGCAAGCAAGACAAAGAGCCTGAAACGCCAGTTCTGTTTGTGCCAGGACTTGTTGTGATTCCCTCTCCCGACTCTGCCCGGGGGCAGATACAGCAGCACACAACAAAGGAGGGTGTGGGTGGCATCTCACTCCTGCAGCTCCTGCCAGCACAGCGCTCTAATCTCGAATAAAAGGAGTTCACCCGTCAGAGGGAGGCCTGACTCGCCCTCTGCTCAAAAAGTTAAAAAAGTTCTTGAGAAGCCTCAGGCAGATCAGGGAGAAATCAGGACTTAGGGAGTGGAGGCATTCAAAAGCACTTGGGTGATATAGAAGTGTGGGTGAGAATCAAACTCTATTGAATGCCATCAGCCTTGTAATTGTATTTGAATAGAACAGAATACGTGGAACAATTTCAAGCCTTTTTTTCTTTTTCTTTTTTTTTTTTTTTCAGCTGCAATTATATTTTTTGCTCTGTAGTCTACAGTCAGAATTCTCTGCTTCCCAAAGCTCACAGAAAATGTGTTGTGCTTTCCTTTCCCCCCTCCCTTCCCCTGTTAAGTATCTGTAGTTCCCAATACCACAGTGCCCTGGGGTTAAAATTTGCTGTAATGAAACAACAGTATCAGACAAGCTAGTGCAAAATCACAGATAATACCTGGACAGCAATCAATACTCCTTTACATGCTTATAGGAAAGAATTGCTAAGTACTTCCTATTATTGCCTTGCTGCTGTCTACATTAATGGTAAACATTCTAAAGTGGTTTTAAGTTTCTATTATTAATCTATCAAAATACTTACAATCTTGGCCTCATCAGTTAGCATTTATTTCACCATCATTAGGATCTTCTCACTTTTCAAGTGGATAGGAAATTATTATTATTAAATTGTTATTACCTACCTCATTCTCTTTTCTAGTACAAATTGTATCATTAGGACAGGTTTACACTTCTGCTTGTTAATATTTTGAACACTTTGAGATTTGATTCCACTTACCATCTTCTTTCTTTTGGTGGTCAGTGTGCCTCACAAAAGTGTGTGAAAGCAAAGCTTCCAGGGAAATGATGACTGGCATTTCATTGTGTCTTCACCACTTCGACCTTTTAGAAAGTGCAACACATCCTGTGTGAAACACTTATATAACAAAATGCACATCTTTACAACACCAGCTGGAGGATCCATGGAATAGCAGTGACTGGAGAAGTGCAGCAGTTCTCCCTTGGACTGGAATAACTCGATCAGTTGTCCTTCATAGAGCACAAACCCACAGTGATTCCACATCTGAAAAGTCTAGGATTTGAGATTTCAGTCTAGGATCCTAGATCTTACTCTGGTATTTGTTTGGGAACAGTACAGAATTAATCTTACAGGGTGTTAGATATATACAGCCACCTGTTTTGCACAGCACAGTGACTCTGACATGAGGCTTTTCCTTTCCAACAGGAGAACAGGTACTAGGCATGGAATATCCCTCTATGCCTCCACAATAACAAATTGAAAAGACAAAGATAGATGCTTGATTCATTTTCAGGATTCTATTGAAAACTTGTCCAGAAAGTTAAGTAATATTATACTTTATATTATTCTATTTTATATGACAGTATTGATTAATTATTATTGATGACATTGTCAGTATCATGAGATATTCAAATAATCAATCTCTAGCATATCTAAAACGCCTTCATTTTTACATGCATCCAAACCTTATAGAGTCTTTTTAAATATTCACTCTACTGCCTAATTATCTTTTTTTCAGTCTACGGAATTCCAGTTAAATCCCCCTGCTATTTCCTTGTATCAGTGATATAACTGTATAACATTTTAGATGAATGTTGCTTTTCAACACTGTAGTCAGGAAAATAAAATGAAATTTTGAAGACTTCTGAGCTAGCTTCAGGATTTCTCTGGAAATGTAGGGATGAATAAAGCATCTGTTTCCTGTCCCACTTTGCCATTTACAACCCCTGCAAACATGCTTCCCTCAAACAGCATCATCTTTCCCAAGCTGAAATGAGATTGTGGGCCTATATATTGCCTTTTAATGCCTTTATCTGTTTTACTTTCCCTGGCTTTTCCAAATCCTTGCAGCCTGCCCTCCACCCAGTTTGAGTGAACTGCTAAAACTAATTTTCACCCTGTGATGAGGTGACAACTGATGAACAGTGGGTGTGTATAATTGATTTCTTTTTAAACCAGTGGGTCTTTTATGTCCAAGGAGAGAGAAAATTCTCCTCTCTATTGGACACACAATGCATTTTTGGCTGAGTTAAAATAACCTCCTCCATGACTGACATGACATTACTCTCACTATTTCCTCTATGATTATATGATCTCTGCCATATCTGGGATGGAAAATCCACGTGCCATGCCAGTTATACAGTACATTCTAGTAAGGGTCATTTCACAGGGCAGTATTAAATTAGTTTCCAAGACTATGACAAACTACAAAGTGGCCAGTTTTGCTGGCTGGCTGGAGACACTAATGAAATCGAGAAAATGCAGTTGTCATTTGCAGTGGGACTTGATTCTTGTCAGTAAAGACCTCTTCTGAGAATCACAGGTTTGGCAGAGAAAATGTGACAGTGAGAGGAATGCAACTGGAAAATCGTTCATAAGCTTTTCCCAGTCTATTACTGTATCTCACTTAATGGAACTAAAGTGCTCTTGAAAGCACAGTCTTTTGTGCCATATCAGTTGACCTCATCCCTTGCAAATGGAGGTATTAATTTTGCTTAGAAAACTGTTCCTTAAAACAGAGAACCAGGAAACATTGCTTATATAATTTACAGTTTAATGAGACCTTAATATGTGAACAAGCTGGGCAGAGTTGAACCCAGCTGCCTCCAGGCTCGGGGGGCTTGGCTGGAGAGGGCATTTCAGGGCAGAGCTGAATGCCCACCTTGCCTGGCAGGGGCAGAGCACAGACATTGTTGGCTTTGGGCTTCTGGGGCTGGCCCCAAACATGAGGCAGGGACTCCCAGCCTCTGCTCTGTCCTCTCTGAATCCTCATTCACACCTTTGCTTCAGCCTGCATCAAAGGCAGGCTGCTTGCCTTCCTTAGACTGCCCTGAAAATAGTCACCTGTGAGTCCCTGAAACCAGCAAAGAAAAGAAGGGATTACCCTGAAGGGAACCCCAGTAAATCCCCACTGAAAGCTGCAAGGAGCCCAGGCTGATTGTCCTCTCTGCCTCTGCATAAAAACACACATTTGGAAAGGAACCAACCACTGCAGCAGTAACAGGACTCACCCTTCAGCAAACCCCAGCAACCAAGGGTCTCACCTCTGGAATGTGTCTGTACTGCCCTCATTCCTAGCTAGCAGGTGAGGATACAGAAATACTTTGTATAAAGTAATAACATTGTAGAATACCAGGAGGGAAAACACTTCCTTTTGTCATGCTACACAGCTTTGCAGAGTTGTTTTGTCTCCCTTCCTTATAAAACCTATGAATTCTCAGCTCCTAGAGAAATGCCAGTTTATATAGTTTCATAAAAAAAAGACCTTTCAGCAATAGATCAGTGAATATTCCCTGTAGGGAACATCATCAGTTTGTCTATCTATGGAAGCAGACTTCAGGAATTTTGTAAAAAGATAGATATTTTGAAGATAAGACAACATGATCAAACTTACCCAAAGTCAGCTGAATAATTTTTAAAGACTGAGCCTAAGATAAGAGGGGTGGATTGGAAGGGATTGAGATTTGGTATCCTATGAATAAATCCATCAGTGTTCCTCTATTTCCTCTGAAAACCTTTAAATTAGATTAATAGAGTTGATCTGTTCTGTGTCTTACCCAGTCCTCAACTTGCTCTGCCTCTGACAAAGCCATTAACTTGGATAAGCCTTACAGTACATGTAATCCTGATTTTTCCTACATCTGTCTGCAGGTTCACATATTTGACCTGTATCTGCACTAATTGGTTGAAATATCTGTAAATTCTATCTCCTTTTATAAGGCTAGAAAGCACAGTGGATTTAGGGATTTGCATACATATTAAAATAACTTAAGTTGTTAAAAGTCTCTCCCTGCACAAGCTCTATTACATTCTAGGAATGAGATATTTCATTCTGGTCCTGCAAACAAAATGTATTTATTCATTGCAAAAAGAATAGCATTTGCTCTTTGAAACTCATTCAAAAGAAAAACATTGATTTGGTTCCTTTTAAAAGCAAAAGCCTATGTTGGAAACACACTGTTTTAATAAAAATATTATTAATTTTGCTTACTATTTGATCAGTTATAATCAGCTGATTCATCATTTCTAATGTGACAGCATATTTTGCTACTTTAAATAAAGGGAGAGGCCAAATAGCTGATCCTACAGTCTGCTACCTCCAACAGCTGCAATACTGACAAGACGTGAGCTGAGTACTCACCTTATTTTCCATATTGCCTAATCTCTGTTATACAACCTGAGTTTTATGGTTTGGGATTACTATATCTAAAAATGGAAGCATTGTAAAACTGGCTGCAGTTGCTAAACTCCACCAAACTCAGTAATTCTCCTGAGATTCCTGCATCACCCATGATTTCCCTGTGGAGCTGAATTTGAGCATTGATTTTAGTCCTGAATATCAAGTGTGCAGGTGCAGGTGGTTTTGTGTGGTGTCATCTGCAGCAGGCAGTGCTGGGGATGCAATGCAGAGGCTCTCACACGCTCTTGCATCCATGCTTCACTCATCCATATTTTTTCCTGAGGCAGATTTCCTTTCTCCAGCCACCCTCTCCAATCTACTAAGCTCTGTCCGTAGTTATTAGCTCAAGTACAGCTTGAGTGCAAGAAGATCTATTGCCTCCAATATTTGAATTCCTTCCAATACTTTTTTTTCTCCCTGAGTAGAGATTTATTGCTTCCAACTGGCCCATCTGTGTGAGGCTGTGCTGTGTGCCTGGAACTGGCCTGGCTGAGCAGGAGCTCAGGGCTGGCCAGGCTGGGCTCAGGAGAGGGGAACCAAAGCCAACCCCTGCAGGCAGCCAGGGGAGAGCCTGGGACAGTTCTAGGTGTGCAGAGCTCAGGAAATGTGTGGATATTCACATATCATCATTTCAAGCAACTTTATTAAACTAAATTAAATTAAACCAAACTTTTAAAATAAACTTCTAGGGTGGATCTCTTTCTGATCAATCCTAACAACACCAATACCATAAAATATATGAAAGTAAATTCTCACACAGCACACGGTGGTATCTATTTCAGCAGGAATAAATGGCTATAAAATGCAAGTTTCATACAGAAAAGGAAACTAACATATGATTTCAAGTTTCATTCAGCATCAATATCATGAAACTTCTGTTCAAATCCTCAACTTTCTATCAACAATCTTTGATTGTATTTACCTTGAATAATTTTTATTGCAGTTTAATGCAGTTTTAATGCAGTTTAAAATGCATAAATTAAATGTTTCGTGTTGGGGTCCAAAGGAATCAATTACTCATTTTCAATTAAGTGTTTTCATCAGCCAGCTATCTTAAATTTTACTTTCTCACTATCAAAAATGAACTATTGGTACTATTATTAGATCAAGCAGTAGCATAATATCTTCATGTATTAATCTCTGTGTTACAGAAACAGCAACAAAAATATTCTAAGTAGTCCTAATAATGCCAAAACCCCCCACCAAATCTCAGTGACTTGTGTCCTTTTTAATTTGTGGAAATGTGAAATGTGTATATTCTTTCAGTTAACTACAGTATGAAAGAAATGGTATGAAATATATCTGTAAAGTAAAAACTGGCAAAGTCTCTGCTTTAGTTTATTTTGTACACAAAGGAGAAAGAGATTCCTTTGTCACATATGCATTAGAAGTAAAATTTCTATTGTGCTGACATCAATGTCAAACTCTGAACAGTTTCAGCTGAGCAAGGATTAAATTTCAGAAGTTTGTTTTATGCCAGATAACAACTCCTCCATCTAAATCACGTGTTCCATAAAGCACTGTGATGGTCTCTGGGTTTTGTCAAAGGAACTGTTCAGCTCTCTGGCTGGATCAAAGCTATCCTTGCCACTGTCATAATAATTAATTAGGTATTAGTAATTGTTAATTGGGCCATATTCCTAAAACCCTTATTGTATTTGAACTTGGCATAATACTGGCTCAGAGAATTTTACATATATGTTTGGTAAAATATTCTGCAACTCAGAAGGTGGCATAAAAAAAAATCATTCTAAATGAGAGGAGATTTTCTTAATAGATCATTTTCTGGTGTTGATGGTGTTCATACCAGGTCTTTGAGGCATAATGGAAATGCCTAAAAGGACCTTTTCTTCCCTGGTAATCATGGTTTGGAATCTGCTTCTGCAGAGATGTTCTGATTCATTCCTTGGGGAATGTAACTGCATAGGGAGCTCTTCTCTAGTACACTACAGTACAGCAGAGGTTTTAAATTTGACTGTGTGAAAATATCATAGTGTGCCCAATATGCCTTAAAACACCATGAACAGCAGGCATGGGACTGTCAGTTTTGTCTAATATTTAATGGTAATTCATTTTCTTTATCCTGTCAGATTACACCTGGCTATTTGTTAATTTGTGTCTTTAAGGGGCTCCAAGGAAAGTGTGCTGTGAGGGCACAACAGGCAAATGGGGAAGCCTTAAACACCCCTCTGTAACAAGTCTTATGCTCAGACATGTCTTGGCTTTTTTAAGCATGTTGATATATAGACAATATACATATCATAGTTAGGAAGTTAACCTTTCACACCTATTTCACTCCCAGGCCCAGGCCAGCTTTGGCACTATTTTCTTTTCTTAACCCTTTTTAGATCATTCAGTACACAATCCACTGTGTGACAATCATATAAAACTGTGTCAGGCTCAGCCAGTGACTTTAATTGTGCCACAAATGTAATGTGACATGAGCAATGCACCCTGGTGTTCCAAGGAATAACACGATGTGTCACAGTGGCAATGTGTAAATTAGGCTTCTCCAAGTGCCATTGTTATGGAAACTGTGCTTCAAACAAAGCTCCTGCACAGGAGTGCAGGAATCTGAGCCCAGGAGCAGCTCTGGCCCGGGGTTTGGTCATGCCCACACTGAATTCTTTTTGTGATCCATAAATAATGTAACAATGCTTCTAACTATCCCAGATAGACTTCAAAAAATTTTAATCAAATGGTCATTCTAAAGGTTTTTATATGTATCAAAAATCTACAAGATGCAGATATGTTTTTTTTCTCACCAAGGTGCAGTTTGTCTGCCAGAGAGGAGATTGTTTTCTTCCTCCCCACATCTGTAAATATTCCCGTGCATATAAGGATTTCAACTACACTGTGTACGCCACATATTCTACTTTGAATTCAAATTTCTATGAATCATGTTCCCCAATATTTGTAAAACTTGAGTAGATATTGATTTAACATTTTGAAAGAAACAGTAATTGGATGTCTCTTGCGTGATAACATGGAACATTTAAATTGCACCCATCTCTGTATTTTGAAGTTTAATGCTTCAGTCTGTGTGGTAGTTATAGACTGACTCCAGTCAAAGGACTCCTTTGTTTTGTTCATTAAAAAGAGATTTTGATATGTGCTTGGTGTACTTGATTATTAGCAAAGCTAAAAAACTTCTACTGTCTATAGTTGACAATAAAGTGATATTCAGTGGACTGTGATCTTTGCATGAGGCAGTCATTTAGGACTGGGGAGCACTGTACTCACAGAGCTTGGTTAAATGTTATTACAATTCAGGTTCATTAATTTTTCTAATTAATCTGATTGATTGAGAGTAGTTGTGAAGCCAAATTGGAAAATCAGAACAGCAAAGTCATTGAAAAATCAGCTGACTGTGGAAAAAGCTCTGGAAACACTACTCTAAAAGATGAGACCAAAAACAAACAAGCAAACAAAAAACCAGCCAAACAAAAGAGTCCTGCCCACAGTCAAAAACCTGGTTAAAATGTTTAGTCCCCAATGCCTGGAGCTAAACCACCCTAATGGTGTTAGTTCCAGCTCACTTAAATAAGTCAATTAGGTAATGTCCGTTCTGGTCTGGCTTCCCACTCCTCTGCCTTTGAAAGCCAAGTGTGTGTTTGGCATTTTGTAAGTGGCAGTGGAGGTGGTGACCATTCAGTATAAAATTCAGAGAGGCGTGAGCCCAGCAGTCCTGGTCCAAACCAGTGGGAATTTTTAGGGCTAGCAGCAAACCCAGGCTCCACCAGCTTCAGGAGCCTTTCCTTGCTGGGCCATGCAGGTGAGAATGGTGCTAAGGGCTCAGCAGCACACTTAGGCTGGACTCTGTATGGTTGTAGGCTGGGCCTGAGGACTGAGCACCCATTGCAGGCTGGAGTGCACTGGGGCACTCCTGAACATCCTGGGTTCATCTGAAAGGAATCCAGCCTGACCCAGGATGGGGAGTGGACATATCTGGAAGCTCCTCTTTAAGAACACTCCCATTCCACACTGAAGTATCAAGGCAGACTTATCCATTTATCTCCTTTCAGGTCAGTCTGGCTAATAACCTTTCCATTCTCCAGGTCGTTATGCCATGACCAATATATCAATATTTTCTATTAATTACTGCTACAGATGTCTTTTGCATGTCTGCATTGTTGAAGTGGGGCATAGTCACTCTTTGTGTATTGGAGCTTCCATCCAAGTCAAGCATTTAGGGTGTTTGGGGTTTTATTTTTTACTCATATCCAATTAATGGGCTCCTTTTATACTTTTGCCATGAGCCCATATGCAATTTGCCATGTTCAAAAAATTCATATTTGGAACTTATATATTAAGAAAAATGATATATTCTATTTGTTCTCACAAAGTGCCCACAGGCTCCATAGGAGCCAGCCCTGAGGGTTGATTTCTGAGCTCTGTGCTTGTATATTCTAGACAAACTAGGATTGACAAGTCACAAACTCTGGATATGTGTGCAGGCCAGTCTGGACTTCAGAGTGGATGTCTGAGCCCTCTGAAGAGAGAAATATATCAAAAGTGTATCTGTGTCCCACCAGCTCAATTAAACTCTCCAGAATGTGTTGAAGTGGTGATTATTGAGCTTCTCAGATGTGTTGAAAGATCTCAAAATTTCCCCTTTACTCCAGAGGTTTTCATTTAATTAATACTATCAAATAGGCTGCTGTGTCCTATTTCAGAGTAATCAGATTTCAATTATACTGCAGTCAAAGCCCCACAAGACCACATAACATCCCTGTTTCTGCAGATTACACTAAGTTATGACGATATTTTGAATATTCTAGTTTGTCTTTTTTGTGTGGTTTTATGTCAGAGATGCAAGTTAGATACATTTTCCCAACAAGCTGACTTTCTGCATTAATTATTCAGATAGTAGGCAGTTCTGAAATATTCTAAAAGGCTTCTATAAGCCTTCATTTCAGCAATTAACACTCACTTTTAATGTTAGTCTGTTCTGCCAAGCAAATCAGCCAGCTTGCTGTTCTTTGTGCCAGAATACTTTTTTTTTTAGCAAAAAGGAGATGTTCATGTTTCCATGTTCCACAAGAAGAAGACACAGAAACTGGGGAGATTACCTGATTAAAATGAATCAAAATATTAACCACTGATGTGTTGTAGAAGATATTAATTATGTGTATGGGCTTCCTCAGCACAATTTGTTTGGGTATAACACAAAGAGAACAAAAATCAATGGATGATAAATGTGATTTTAAGAGGACAAAAAAAAAAGATCATTATTTCTCTGTAGCTAATCTATTGAATTGATGGCACAAACATAACTTAGTGTCTGCCACTCTTCTCTGATGGGACTCTGAAACTGAGTAGTGAGCCATCTGAAATCCCTGAGAGATATTCTGTGGTCTTCCAAAAACTTTGAACCAGGTTTTTATTCAGACATTTGATTTACTTTTCTTCTCTAGCCAGGGCTTCAGAGTTTAACATTGAAAATGGTTTATGTAGTAAGAGCAGCAGGGCTATTAATACCCTAAATACAAAATTAGGGTAATTTAACATTTTAAATTTACATTAAACCCAATTTACATAAGGTCACACTAGAGTTAATCTTTCATTGTTGTGGTTAAAGAACAAAACTCTTATTTGGAGGACTCCTCATTAGATTATGATATCACAGTAATGTCATAGGAGCAAGAATAAAGGATGAAATTAATTTGATGTTCTTCCCTGGTCTCAAGCTTTGCAAAGTGATTTGAATGGCTTGGATTGTAACAACTCTCACAAACATAGGAGACAAAGATTAATTAGAAAACATTAAAAGCTCTTGGTAAATAAGAATTTTAGTAACGCAGATGCTGCATACAAATAATCCTCATAGAATAAAATTCTATTGTTTCATAATTCAGGCATAAGTGGGGAATTCAGTTCCATTGTAATGCTCTCATGTGAAATGTGACAGCTTGAATTGCTTCAATGACCCTCATCCAAGAGGGTGTGAATATTCACAAAATGATTCTTATGCAAGTTTTTTATTACTAGATCTACCTGACACACTCCCTTATTTCATAAATACTTTATCACTCTTGTTTTTTTTTCAAATCAATTTCTTCTTATCTCACTCATTTTGCTGACAATTGTTGAATATAGAATACAGTGATAAGAGTATAGAGAAAAATTAATGACAAAATGTATCAACATACTGTAAGGTGATAAACAGTCCAGTCAAAAGCCAAAAAAATTGAAGAAAAAAAGAAGGAAGGGCATTCTCTTATGTCATATAGAAGAAAAACAGGTCCCAGTAACAAAGGATGTAGGTTGGCCTTCATACATTTGAAGATCATATTTCACCCTCTTTAGCTCACACACAAGGAGTTTTTCTGTTTAGCTATGAATCTTCCAGCTTGAGGAAGACACAAGAGAAATAAATAACGACAGAAACATTTGGAAGGGTTTGCAGTTGCTGCAGGAGTGCAACACAGTTGTGCAGAGCAGAAGGGCACTGGCAGACATGAGTTTGACTCTGCTCACCCAGGCAGAATTCTTGCTTGAGAAATCCCTCTGCCCCTCACCCCTCTAACTCCATGGGTGAAAATCAGACCTCAAGTTGCTGCATGAAAACGAAAACCTCAGAACATGACATAATGCCAGTTGAAATTCAGCAGCAGAAGGGAAAGCCCAAACAGTTGTAATGGCAAAGCTAAGACCAAATCTATCCTGCCAGGACCAGGTGGACAATTTATGAATAATTTATTCAAAGAATGTCAGTGGGTTTTGGATTCAGAAATAGTGTCTGAAGAAATTCTGTTTTTCTGTGATCCATAACCTTCTTTAGAGTAGGCTCTGTATATTTTTTCAAACATTGTTCTGATAACCTGCTCATTCATGAGCATTTTTTTGAGACTTCAGGTATTGAAGTTTGCCATCATCTTAAGAAATAGGCCTAACATAGCTTCTGTTACATTAAGCAATTAGAAAACAATAAGTAACCATAATTACACATTATTATTAACCAGCATAATTATCTACTAATAAGTAATGTCTACCTACTAATCTACAAAATAACCTACTAATCTAACAACTAACCTACAAAGACCTGCCAAGACCTAGTAGTAAATATTAATCACACTCCCAAGGCACTGGAGGACAAACACCTTAGGCAATGTGCTTCAGGGGCACATTAGTTCTAGGGACTACTGGGTCACCAAAGTAAATGTGAAAGAACATTTCAGCTAAATTATGGCTGCAGACTGGTCATCCCCATTCCTTTCTGAATTTGGAACCTTCTTTACTCAGAAGGAGCAGCAGACTTGGTCCAGTCTCCCTCCTGTCTGCCCTGTGACAGCATCAACACAAGTGCAAGGGCTGTGCTCCTTTCACCCATTTTTGTCTGACCCAGAGATCATTTCATCATGACTGCTGTGCTGTGAGAGGGAGAACATCAGCAGCCACATGGGTTACACCAGGTTTCACCTGCCTGCAATCCCATCTCCCTGCGACCTGCCTGCCTTTCTTCCCCACCCCTCTCCCCAGTATCGTCCCAGCACCATCAAGACCAATATCGTGCCCTGGTACTTTCCTTTGTTACCACACCCTGGTATCACCCTTGAACCCACTGAGCTCTTCAGCCCAGCATCTTCAGCATCTTTCTGTCTCCAAAGCCCTCAGCAATTATTGCTCCAGGCAAGAGGGCCTGCTGACATCTGTGTCCTCCCTGCCCATCTCACTGCATCTCTTCCAACCAATGTAATTTTAGTTAAACTCAAGGTCATCTCCTCACAGATCCCACCCTCAGGATTTTGCAGACACTGCAGGGGTGTGCTAGGCTAAATATTTACCATCACAAGTTGCCAGTGACTCTCCCACAACCACTCCCTGAACCCAGTATCGTTCCAGCTCGCAGACAATCCCACGACACCATAAAATCAACTCCTCCCACCTCTCACTCTGAAGGACTCCATGAAAAAAGGCAAGCTCTACCTCATGCTAATAGAGAAAGTGTGATGAATATTTTCTCTATATTCAACCTAGTCAGCTCACTCACTAGGTGATATAATTAGTGAATGAATATACAAATTTGTATTTCTGCATTGTTCTTTGCTCTGTTCAGTGTAACAGGAGGCAAATACCTTGCTCATGGTGCCGACCTATCACCTACCCAGGCAGCAGGAAACAGGAGACTTTTCTCAAGACTTGCTACAAAGGATTGGGAAACACCTGCTGCTGGTATTTCTAGGCACACACTTGGCAGTTTTACTTCTCCCAGTCCCAGTCAAAAGAATTTGAAGGCTGGGCACATCCTGCCTCCTTGGCTCTGAATTGGGAATGAAAGAGGGGTAGCTTTGTCTAGGTGGCTGCTGGGTAGCAATGTCTCCTCCTGTGCTTACCCCACCCCAGCAGTGTGGCTGAGCTGAGACAGAGGAATCATAGAGCACATGTTGCACAGGAAAAGGGGAGATTTGCATAAAACCCTCACCTGGGTGTCTGTGCTTCCCCTCATGAGTCTGATTCGCTTTTGTCACTTTGGCAAAGCTAAATCTCTCATGAATCTACTTTTAGAGATAAACCAGCCAAACAGCAGAAATGGTGGAGAGACATGGTTTTAACAAAAAGGTCTGTCCTGTAGGATTCACCCAACTTTCTTTGTGGGGTTCATCCAACTCACAGTAAAGGACTGAAACCTTATGACAAATATCAGGAAATGTAGGATATATATTCCCCTACTGATGTCGTCCACATAATTTTTCCTCTCTTTTCTTTTAGCAGCCATGTTCTCTTCACCTTAAAAAGAAGCTCTTGAAATGAAATGCCTCTGTGGAAAGCCCACATCTGGGTCACAGTTTAAGGGCTGTTGTCTCTGTGCTGTTAGGGTGATTCCTTGTCAAGCACAGGAATGAGCAGACACATGTGCAAGCAACTGGGCACATTCAGGCAGGACATACTTGTCAGCCACTGAGCCTCTGCTGTGATTTATCTGGATTTAGGGTTCACTCCTGCTCTCTGTGCAGATTTCAAAGGAAATTGCAAACATACATATCCTTAATCCCCTCTTAATGGAGATACAGAATCAGGAACTAAATAAGAAATGAGCTTTATTCAAAGTTGCAAAACAAATGGAATAGATTGATAGATACATTGGCATATTTTTATAAATTATGTTCTATGAACTTTGCACTCTGATAAAACTGGGTTTATTTTGTAGTCCCTTGGAAGCACATTTTTGATCTTCAACACACTTGCTTTAGAGTAAAATATAGCAGTATCTAGATCACTTTTATTTTTCATTCAGACAGATACAAATTTAACTGTGTGACTGTATTAGCTGTAGGTTGTCCCTAGGGGTATGAGAGTCATGTTTGAAGTTCTTTTGTTTGAGTAAGGAGTATGTTTCAGACTCCTCTGAATGTTCTTCATGCTGCAGTTGATCAGGTTCAAAGGACAAAAAGAGAATGACATTTTATCCTTTACTGCTGAGCACTCCTTGAAGGACTACACTCTTCATTTATGGCAGTCACCATCTGTCTGATCTGCTCATGTGGACTGGCTAACTGTAGGATCTAAACATCTCACATTTCAGATTTATTCATCCTCACAACACCTGACAGAGCATAATTTTCCTATTCTTATAGTGGAGAAGGTGAAATATTTGGGGGGGAAGTTGCAAATGGCCAAGTAACTTGTAATGTTAGAGTGGAAACTATACCACTGTTGTTCAGATCAAAGGAAACATTTGTGTGCCCAACTGGCTGTTTTCAATTGAAAGCAAGATACTGAATTAGGCAAAGATCAGTTTACAGCAATATTCATTTTGCATTGATGGCTATGGCTTGCAGGAATAAAATTTTTCTTAATGAAACTCCAAATAATGAAGCATGAGAAATAGATATTATTATGAATCCTGGTTTTATGTATTTAAAGCTGGGATGGAGGAGGCAGGAAAAGGTTAATAGAGTGGGCTGAGGCCCAACAAAGCAAGGCCAGTGCAGCTCCCTGTCTGTGTCCTGTGTCCTGTGTCCTGTGACGTCTTTACAGACAGGGCCAAGAAATGAGAACAGCAGATCTATAACTTGCATTTGTAAACGTCAGCTCTGCCTCTCCATCCATCAAGGGGCACAGAGCAGTTCAAACACTCCCTTTAGCTCACACCTCATGTTCTATTGGTTTTCTCCTTGCTGGTGTCACAGCCTGCTGTGCCCTGGGTACACAGCAACAGCCAGAGAGCTCTGCCTGCCCCACAGCCTTGGACACTGTGCAAAAGCATGGACATGCCTTTCCCAGGGAGGTGTAACCAGCTGGATGATTCCTGCATCTCCTTGTTTGTCCCAGCATCAGGATTACCATTGCCATCTTCAGTTTCCTGTTGCCTTTCATCCTGAGAGGGCTTTCTGCTTTCACACAGAGGATCTGAGCAGAGCCACTTCAGAGTGTGAGGGGAGCACTCAGGAGCAGCCAGGGCAGCTGAGGTGATGGCCCCAGACCCTGCCCCAGCAGATCTGCATCCTCGGTGCCCACAGAGGGCAAAGGAGAATTTGGAATCTTTTGTTTCCAAGGCTTGCTCTGGCAGGACCTGTGTGTGGAGGTTCTGTGGGCTGCAAAAGCAGCTCTGCTGTGAAGCCTGCTCACCTCAGATGTCTGTTCCTGGTGCTGAGGGAAGTGAGCCAGACCAAAGCTCTTCACAGACTGCAGGGCCCACAGCACTGCTTTGCTTTGTATCCAACAGTACACAGAACTGTGCTGCAACTTACTGGGGGCTCTGACAGGATTTCTGGCTATTTCTGTGAATTTTCTACTTTAAGTTACACCCAAATCTGCTTGTCAGGTTGTTTGAAAAGTGGCTTGAAACGCCTTCAGAATTTGCAGGGTCTGCACAGGGAAGCTGACCCTTGCAGCATACACAGGATTATGCAATTTTTGTGGAAACAATTTCAAAACACCTATAAATGGTGTGTCAGGGCCTCTGTGACTGCCTGATGATAACAGTCACTGGCCAGGGCTGCACAAGTCCTCTGTGCCACAGGGGTTTTTTTTCTGCAGTTCTGCAGTTTTTCCCCTCCCCAGCTTTAGAGTAAAGAGGACACCCTGCTATTGCTCTTAAATCTGGTGTTAGCAGATACCACTGGAGGTTTATTCTTCTCCTATTTTCTCTTGAGGGGTTGGACAGGAAGCTCAACAGCATCCCTTCTGCTTTCACTTGGTAGTTTTCTTACCCCCTGCATCCACAGAAGGTGAAAGAAATTTAATTCAATAGTACAAAGAAGAATTTCCAGCAGTGAACTTTTTCCAGAGGTATCTTTGAAATATTGTGCATCTTTATTGTTCAGTCCCATTCCATCTGGCAGTGTATGCAAGTAATCAGAATAATAAAAAATGTTGTGTAAAGTAGAAAACAACACTGAAAGTCAAACTCTATACAAAATTATAGAGATGAGAAATTCTCACTGACTTCTCTGAGCTTTGGATCAAGTCTTTATGGCAGAGAATAAAGAAAGAACATCTCTCCTCCAATAAACAGTAAAGTTGGAACAGTGGAATGGGCACACAAAGGGTGCTCTTTCACTAAAGAAGCTTTTATCCTATCAAAACACCAATTATCTCCCAGCAATTCCATAAACAATATAGATTTAAATCTATATGAGAACCAGATGGAACCAGAATCACATTCCAATATTCAAATTTTCTTAATTAAAAACTACTTTATACTAACAGTGTATTATGTAGAGCATCCATGTTATCTGATTATTTTTAAAAGAATGTACATGCAATATTACATTCTGGCACCATGTAAACTTTGATAAATTCATAATGAAATGAAGCAAACATTACTTATTTTTAAAATGTGGGCACTAAACTTGAATATCCTCATGGAAATTTTAATTAGCAATTTAAGAAATGCTAAGAAAAAGTATCTGCTCCTAGTTGTCTGTTTAGGTTAAATTAAATTATTTCTGGAAGTAATATAATTAGAATCCTTTTAGTTCTTAATCAATATTTTATTTACATTTATTTTCCATGTACTGCTTGATTAGGTTTTTTTTTTAAATGATGGGGTAGGTAGCTTATTTTCAGTTTATTATATACTCACATGTATCTGCACTTTCACTAATAGATAAACCTCTGGCAATATAGAACAGATTAGAAATAATAAAATTATGGTTTTTCAGCCTGGCAACTGGAATTTTACCATGTGTCAACAGGAATTGCACTAACAAGTTTTCAGCTGACCTAAGTTCCTACATGAAAATATCTTTTCTGGAGGTCATGTAAGTTATAAATTGCACAAAGGACCTGATTCACCTTGATTCTCGTAAGCTTACACAAAATGAGTGGAAAAGAGAAATTAAAACTTACCATTCTTATTTAGCTACACTTTACACTCTGACAGCCCCAAAGCAGAGACCTAAACCTGGAATGAGCCAAGCCCTGCTCCTAGTGCAGTTCTGCTGACACTGGGGACTCCATGTGAGTGCCCCACAACAAACACAGTGGCTCACTCACCATGCAGCACAGAATGGCACATTCCTGATGTATAAAGAGGCTGCTGGAATGGAAACCACACCAGCCATGGTCAAAAGGACAAACATTCTCTTTGGTTTATGCCACATTTCTGAAGGCTTTGGCTGGTCTTTTCTCTGTTAATCACGACACTGTTTACATCAGCCACAGACCGTGTTCTGCAGAATGATGAGCTCTGGTTCCAGTCTGATCTGAATTGAAATTGTACATTACTGAATTAGACTGATGGAGGGACAGAGGGTTATGTTATACTTTACAATGTAGTTCAAAAAGTTTTTCAGTATTTCTAACCAACCATTACCTCTCTAAGGAGCTTGATTCTGCAGAGTTCTTGCAGGCTGTGGGTGCAGCATCTGAGGCACAGGGGCTGCGGTGTCAGTGACACAGATCTCTGTCTCTGTGCCCCTTTCACCCAGCACAGGAGGGTCCCAGTGTCCCCAGAGCTCAGCAGGTGGCTGCAGCCACAGAACCAGCTCTCCACAGCTGATGTGGGGAGCTGTGCCCAGCACGGTCCTGGAGCAGGAGGAAGGCAGTGTCTTCCCAGCAGTGTGAATTAAAGGCATCAGAAGCAAGGGAAAGTCATGCAGGGTTCCTCAGGTTTTATGCAAATTGCTTAGGACTTGGCAGGTCTGTTAAGATCTCAGTGCTGGCAGACACGTTGTGTGTACATCTGAGGTTTGGTATATTTATGTGTATGGTGTGTGTATGCTGGAGCAATGAAAATCAGTCAGTCCACTGTTTCACCAAAACTGAAACCCAAACAGAAAATTTGTGTTGTTAAACAAACCCTTCACATTTGTTTTAAAGTGTTTCATTTGTTTCATTCACTTTTTTTTCTCTCCTGAGCCAGAACAGAAGTACAAAATCCTAATGCTTACTAAAGAAAATGTTTTCCTGGGACCTTTGCTCTTATTTTGTATAACCTGAGCCTATTTTGCATAACCAAGAGGGTAATTCATCTATTTTGGATAACTATCCAAGCTGAAACTGTTGAGTGCTCATAGTTAAGTAGTTGAGAGGCATAGAAGTGACTTGATTTTTTCAATATTTAAAAAGGTACACGTGTAGTGGTGAAAATTATGTCAAGTGAAAGCTCTTGAACACCTCTTTTATATCTTTCCTTTACTGATGTATCTGATACAGGTTTCCATAGCCTACAGTGACTTTCTACACTGTACTTCAGACTTCAAACTTTATGATATATTTTGGCAAATTCTAAAAAGAGCATAAGAGTTTAAGTTTCTGCAAAGGGAGAAATACAAAATTATTCAGAATTGTGCTGAGGACACGAGCCAGGGGGGCATGGCTGGTACCATGGGCAGGCCAAGCTGCCACCCAGAGCCACCACAGCAGAGAAATGGGCTCACCTCTGGAACCTCAGGAGCTTCTGCACCTGGGAAGGAGCATTCCCAAGATGTGATGGGAGCCCCCTGATTGGAAAGCAGCTTTGCAGAAAAGCCCCAGAGGTCCTGGTGGGGCAGGGGACAGAAGCCTGGCCTTGCATTGAGGAGTGCTGGGGACTCTTGGGCTGCCAGTGGAATGAAGGAGGGAATCCATCCCCTCTACTCAACATCACCCCACACCTGACCATGTGTGTGCAGTGCTGAGCTCCCCAGAACAAGAGGGGTATGGACACTGGAGAGGTTTGGATGAGGGACCACGAAGATGAGGAAGGGACAGGGGCGTCTCTCCTGTGAGGAAATGCTGACAGAGCTGGGACTGTGTGGTCTAGAGGAGAAAAGGGCTGGGGGGAATCTGTTACAGCTGTCTGAAGATGATGCCCAGGGATGGGGGAAGCAGTGGACAGAAACTAAAACAGAGGAGGATCCAGCTAGAACCTCTTTTTAACCAGGAGGGTGACCAAGGGTGACCAGCACAGGCTTCCCATGGAGGCTGTGGAGCCTCCATTCCAGGAGACACTCACAAATCCTCTGATATGGTCCTGGGTCACTGGCTCCTGGCCCAGGACCTTGAGCAGGAACAAAATTCCCCATTTCCTTGGACCCCCTGCACTGGCTGCTTTCACTGGTGTACATCTGACTCATCCTGAGGTCCTTTCTGGGAGAAACAAAATGGAATCTTCCCAATCCAAACCTTTTTGAGATCAGAATCCTTTTCATATAAGAAACAAGATTACTTACATTTTAAGATTAACTAAGATTAACTAAGTCTAAGCTAATTT
The DNA here is from genome assembly GCA_013400215.1 of Cisticola juncidis. Classification (NCBI taxonomy): domain Eukaryota; kingdom Metazoa; phylum Chordata; class Aves; order Passeriformes; family Cisticolidae; genus Cisticola; species Cisticola juncidis. The sequence continues at coordinate 832,796 of VXBR01010920.1, forward strand.
TTGCAGTGAACTAGTTAAAATGCATTAGAATTTACTGCAGATTAGCCATTTTAGTCACATTTAAAATGAATAAATTTTATTTTGTTAACTGTCTGGAAAACATCCATTATTTCTTCACATGGCCAGACAAAGACAGAGAAGACTTGACTACTTTTACATGAGCTAGCAGAAAAATTGAATAAGTACAAAACCCTCAGAAAGGTTATATATATATTTACCACAAATATTGTGTAATTATATTAATTGAAACTGTTCCTGATTACAGGATACTGGTGACCTAAACCCTTAAAACTATTAAACTGTTTTTAGGTCTTCATGTATTATTTAAAGGTTGATGTTTCTATGAACAGATAATTAATTCACTTGATAAATAACCCCTTCAAAAATGGATTAAAAAAAAAAAGTGTGTTAGGAGACAATTGTTGGAGAACAATTTCATTTACCAGTCACACTAATTATTGCATTATTCAGAGTTAATTAAAATGCTTTCTATTTTTTTGTTTGCTAGTGTTTGGCATTAGAGTTCTGACCATTTCCTGATGTTTCAATTAGGTTTTTTTCACAGATGTGCTATAATGAGCATCAAGTTAAAGATCAATGGTTGGTAAAATTTATGACACTGTTACTCAACCAACCCTTAAGCTCTATTTGCCTTCATAATATTTCAGATGATTTGGTGTATGCAAACAGATACCTAATTCAGCTACTGTTACTCATATGGGCTTCATGAATGTAATGGCATTTAGGGAACTAGTCAGAATTTTTTTCAATGAAATATTTTGTGCTCCAACTGAAATTGTAAATTATTAGTAATCTCTCAGATATCTCTGTCTTGTCTTTCTTGTTACTTTTTTTAAAAATTTCATCTAAAAAAGAAGTTCTTTCTTTAAAAATTATTGCAAATAAATAATCCAGTCTCAGACCACTTAAGTTTTCATTTAAGAGGAAGGTGAAATAAATTAGTTTGGTACTTCATAATATGTATTGATCTACTGGACAGATTTACAATACAATACAATTTAACTTATAGAGTATCTCATAACACTGACATCAACAAAATGACATACAGTGAATTTTAAACACATTACCATGGCATATCCATTGACTAACTTAAAAAAATATCTTTCCTTTCTATATTTTTTAGAACAGCATTGGGTAGTGTCTTTTCCACACTTTTTGCAGTGAAATAAATGGCTACAGAACTTACAGGCAGTTGAGAAGGTGGCACTCTACTCTGCAATTAGAAGTGATGGATAAAATGAGAATAGAACTGCAAAGCTGTCATTTTCAGATATTAAAAAGACAAGCATTTTTCTAAGCGAACTGAAAAAATTATTTGCTCCTTTACTTATTCTGCTTAGATGTCAAAAATATAAAAGCTCTATAGCATTTAACATTTTAATGGTTCTGGAGAAATAGCAAAGTTAGGCCCAGTTTTTTCCTCTCACTGAATTCTCATGGTGAGAATTTTTTCTAGACTCTCAGAACACAATGAGCTGCAAGGAACCCATCAGGATCACCAAGTCCAATTCCTGGCCCTGTGCAGGACACCCCGAGAATTCCCACGTGCCTGGGAGCATGGTCCAAACGCTCCTTGAACTTGTCTTTGAACTCAAAGTGGGCTCAGACCCTTGGTTAGAAAGGAAATTGATAATTGACAAGTAGATATCATACATATGGAATATTATGCTACAATTCTGGTGGCATAAATTTGGAGTTAAAAGTAACACTTGTTAGTCATGATGAATTTGGATAAATTTGCTCATTTTCATTCATCTTCTGCTTTCCTCCAGTTTATGAATTTTCTGAACAGTTTGTGACTGTGATCTGTAAGGCAGACACCCAGACTCCAGGAATGAACCACACAAAGCTCTCCCTAAAAGTGGTTCCAGGAACAACTTCCTATTTCCCTATTAAACCCACCTTAGTGCTGCCTGGGCTAAAGGGGAGAAAATTCCCTCAAGGTTGTGACCTTTGTAATGAATTGGGACAGTTCTGAGCTTTTTCTTGAAAAGGGGGAGTTTCCTTAGATGGACACTAATGCTTTAGATGTAGGCTCACTGCTAAACAACAAAACAGAACAAAAAAACAGTTTCAAAATTCACATTTTTTTGATGAGAATTGGTCAGTGAGAGCTCGCCTGCTAGAGTACACAAACCAAACATCTTGTCCACAAAAAGACTGATGAAAAAGCCAGCTAAAGAGAGATCAAGGAGGTGGAAGGTCAGGCTGGGTTCTCAGCTCCTGGAGGCACCGTGGTTATACTGATCCAGCCTTGGGACATCACCCCTGAGGTGTGTGTTGGACTGGACACTCCTGAGCACGGCTCTGTCACTGCATTCTCAAATTCCTGAGAAGAGACAACATTAAAAATGATGGCCCTTATCTAAATATTTCTCTCTCTCTCTCCTCCAAAGAACATTAAGGAGTTTTCTTTGTCATTACTAAAAAAAGAGGGGGTAGCCTCCTGGAATATTCACATTATTGTCTCAAATGTTGAGTTATGGCCCCAACAGCCACAATTCAGCACAGCCACACAGAGCCTCTGTCACTGCATCACTCTGTAGCAGCATCTCCCTCAGTCACATTAATTTTATACCACCTTTCAATATTTTTTTCCCCACGAGCAAACCCAATGTTTCTACCTACCCTTGAATCACTTCTGGTTCGTAGCAATCTGTGTCAAAGAACGTTACAACAATAATATATAACTCTAGGGAACATTGATATTATGTAAACTGCAGCATAATACTTAACATATTAAATTCAATTTTTCAATTTAGCTATTCTCTGCCTGTTTTACTTGGCTTTAAACTAGACAAATTTCCAGTGCCAAATGCAGCAGTTGGAACTGACCACCTACAGCATAAGATTAAGGAAATGAAAAAATGCTGTGTATTTGTTCTGAAGCTAAAACCTCCTTCTCTTCAGCAAAGGAACTTCATTGATTATAAACCACACTGCTTTAAATTAAATAAAATGGAAATATAATGAGCTATTGTGGAGTGAAGTATAGTTTATGTAAGGGTTTTCAGTCTCATAAACTCTAAGGGAGGTCACTCTTCTGCTAACAGAATTTTCCAGGCTTCTCTACAAAGGAAAAAATTTATCTGTAAACCTGACAATTTTATTATAAAGCCAGTACAAGTAGGGAAAAGAAGCTGATTGCAGTTCATTCGAGGCCCTTTTATTCAACATATTTGTCCCATGTGTAAATAACATTTTCTTGAGGTGTTGGACCTTTTGGGTGTAGAGGGTATGTAAACTGAATTATATATTTAGAGATTATAGATAGATAGATATAGGTGATATAAATATAGATATAGATATAGATATAGATATAGATATAGATATAGATATAGCTATAGCTATAGCTATAGCTATAGCTATAGTTATAGATATAGATATAGATATAGATATAGATATAGATATAGATATAGATATAGATATAGATAGAGATAGAGATAGAGATAGAGATAGAGATAGAGATAGAGATAGAGATAGAGATAGAGATAGAGATAGATAGATATAGATAATACTTACCCAGCCACCTAAAACAAAGGGAAATTGAGGTGGAAATTCATTCAAAAATCCAGTACAATGGTCCTATCAGTCTTGGAGTCATTATGATGCTTCCCAAGAACAGGTGCAGTTGGCTGGAGGATGTAATGGCATAGTTTAAAATCTGTGCCTTAACCTAAGTTCTATTAAACAAAATAATTTCATTACAGTTTGTGTGCTGGAGAATAGCAATAATATCATGAGTGCTACTCTGCTACTCCCATCCTCTCTGATATAAATCCAATAAGTAATACATCCTTCAGTATAGATTTCAATCTGTCCTTTTTGTCCACTAAAGAAACACAACTGAAGACTCCACCATTTCCAGCTCCCATGTAATGAAAATAATTTCTCTTTTCCCATTTATTTTAAAGTTGCTTGACCCACATACTTATATTACTGCATACTTGTGTGAAATACAAGAGGTTTGTTTAAGTTACAAGCCAGCTCGGAGAGGAACAGAACCACAGGAAAAGAAAAACATAGTACATGTTCAGTGCATACCAAGTATGGAATCATCAGATTACTTAAAAATACATAAAATTAATCTCAGCCAGCACGTTGGAATTTTACCCAAATTATAACAGTTTTGAATAAGTACTTTCCAAACTAATAAAATGTTCACAATTCACAGAGCTCCTCCCTTCTCCTCAGTTCCTGATGAAGTTGTAGTGTGTTGGGTGGCTGCTGTGAGGCTGCTCTTTGTTCCAATGCCCTCCTATGCATGGTAGGCATGGGATATCACCAGGAGTAAGGAGGTTTCTCTAAAATTAGGGAAAAGAAGAGATACTGCATTAAAAAGCCCATAAGGCACCAGCAGATGCCTTATGGCATTTTCCTCCTCAAGGAAAGCAAGTAAAAAATCTGTGGTGTCTCCCAGGTGAGTCCCATGAATGAAAGCATCAATATTTGTGCACTTCAGAGAGAGTGAATAGCAGCAGACCTTTCAAGAGGTCTCAGAAGAAGATTCCACTATATTGTGGACCTAGAGTTCTGTTCAGACAGAGAGAATTGTGTTAGAATGAAGAAAGACCAAAAGGCAGAACAGGCATCACAGAGAGGCCACAGGGGTGAGTTATGCATTGAGTCTCCAGAGCTAGCTCAGAATTACTGCACAGAGAAATGTGGAAAGATATTTTTAATACCTTTTTCTATAATGATAGAGAAAATTAAATTCTAGTAATTTTATGGTTAACACATTCCCAAAGTGTTATTTTTATTCCCAGAGACGGTTCCTCTCAATATATTTTACTAAGCTCCACTTCAGCAGATTGGTAATTGTGGCTTCTGTCCAACAAAGCACACACAGAGGTGAACCTGTGAGTAGCTGAGTGGATTTTAGTGAAGTACAGATATATTTAAAGTGTTCATACACTTAACTGCTTTGCTGGATTATAATTTGGATGAACAACATCTCTGCATCACTCCATCAGCCTGTCCAGCAATGCAATGGAGCCATCAAAAAGTTAATGTGGTTGTTAAGTCATTGAAACAGGGCATGCACAAGTTGGGGAAATCATCTTGTGAAAGCACTTGTCTGAAATTGGTTCTTGCTTTTTCAAATTAGCTCATTTTTCTGAATAAGAGAGCTGACTATTCTGTCCAAAAATGGTGAAATTAAATAAAATTAACATACCCGGTTATTAATCAAATAGGTGGCACTTATTTGACTGCAGCCTAAGAGCCCATTTTAAAGGAAAACGAAAAAATGAAAAAGTGCACGTATTTTATTAACAACAGAAAAATGTTATTATTCATGTATTTTATTAGTTCTGAATAATATCCTCCTAATTAAAATAAATGCCATCTAGATTCCTTGCATAGCATTTTAGCAAGAATAAAGAAAACAAACCAAATTTCCTATAAATACTTTGCTGCACATTAGAAGTAATTATCAACTAATTCACTTAAATACCAGGCTTGTGCTACTACAGTCAATGAGGCTTGTGCTACACAGCAAATTAGGTTTCAAAACCCAAGCACAAACAGAAGGCAGGGGCCTAGGCTGAGAAATCAGGGGATGGTGTGGAGCTCAACAGGTAAAATTATCCCCAGGGAATTGTTCAGCTTTGAACCAGAGGCCCTGATGGGCAGGTGCTGACAGAGACTGTGGGATGCAGAACTCTGGAGTTGTCTAACCAGGCTCCCACCTCACCTCAGAGAAAGGAACAAGATGTGAACGTTTGCAGAGCTGCCTGGGTGATTTATGAGATTAGATCCCATTTCAACACTCCTTAGGTATTTAAATTTTAAGAAAAGCCTGTGACACTTAGGCTAGAAAGGCCAAGATTTCCTGAGAGAAAGTAAAATATGCATAAAGGTCAGGTAGGTTTTTCAGTGGTCTAAAAACACCTCTCTGTGCCCTTGTCTTAAGCATAGGCTAGTTCATTTATTTTTTTCTTTTCCCTTCTTTTCCCATTGAGAACATGGTTTAAAGCCTGCTGAAATCAATGGAAATCCTTTTTCTGTATCAGTGATTTTGAACCCCATTTGTGAAAACCGTCATGCATCATCTCCATGTGCAGACAGACAACTCAACACAAGCACTACACCAGATTTGCACTCTGGGTCAGGATACTGATATCTCATTTATGAGACCTTCCCTAATCTGTCTTGCAGTAAACAAGATCAGAAGTGAAGTTTATACACCTTAGTTTATAGACCTACAGGAGCATTATCAATGTGTCCTCATGGTTTTAAGAAGGGTGAGTAAAGAAAGAAAAAGCTTACTGAGCTACTGGTTTTCCTCTGGTGATTACACAGGGACCATAGAATTTATTTTCTCTGTTACAGTGGGATTGTTGTGACCACAATCCAAGGATATAAGAGAAGCAGGATGGAGGGTATCTTTCATCAACAATTTGAGTTGGAAAAATACCTGGCAAATACCTCTTCAAATCTGAAAAAGAGCAGCAAACCTCTGGCTATGTAAATATTAGAAACAATCAGTCCAAATTCAGTATAAAAAGAGAAGTGGTTACATGATTGAGTAATTTCTTCTCCTTCCTTCAGAGTACATTGTTTTATATGAAGTCCTTAGCCTTTGCAGTATGGTGGAGAACAAAGAAAGTCAGCCAAGAACTGTGGGGAGCTAGTTAAAATGAAAGCAGAGAGCATTAAAATGTCCCATAAACTCAATCCCCTGATTTAATCTGTGGAACACATCCCTCTATAGCCAGTAAAAAGATGTATTTTTATTTCCTAAGTTTTTTTCTGAAGATATTTTCTAAGTATAGAAAATACATGAGGAGGATATGAGGTTCCACGAGGACCAGGATGGAAAATTTGGAGACTACTGAGCTGTTTTACAAGAATAATTTCTCATTCACAATTGTTTTTGTTGTTTGTTGATTATGTGCCTGAGCTCATTTTGACACATGGGAACTGTATGAATTTGCTGTCATTATTGTCCTGGGTACATCTGGCAGACTGGGCAACCTTTGTTTTTTTTTGGGATGCCCATGATCAGAATCTGTGGAATGAACACAAGTGTTGTTATAATTTGAACACAAGGCAGTAATTTTTTCGAGTACTGCAGTTTTGGGGTTTTTTTTGGTCTTTTTTTTTTTCCTTAATGGGTACAAAATTGAGTTTTCTATAAATATTTTCAGTTTTCCCAGAGAAATTTTTGGTACTGTTTATAAAAAACCAACATCAATTAACAATAATGAAAACCAACAAAAAAAAACAAGTGGAAAGAAAGGCATCAAGGCTTTATCTCACATTCCAGGAAGCTGTCTGAAAACAACTAGAAAAATATTTAATGTTAAACTGATATGGTAGGAGTGTGTGTGTGTGTGTGTGTGTGTGAGAGAGAGATACCAGCCATTTCAGGCCAATGTGAAAATACCTAGATTTTTTCCTATCCTGCACACTTCACGTTTTCCCCTTGTTCTTGAAGGAGAAAAATGTTAATATATTTATGATTTGTTACACAAAATATATTTTTATTTTCACTTATGTAACTTATATTACATTTGTAAACAGATACAGGCTCTCTTAAGCAATGCACAGTAACCTGAGGGACCTGGGGGTATGGTGACTCATTTAGTAAGCAATTATCTCAGAAAGATTGGGGAATTAAACTGTTTCTAACAAAGCTACTGCTGAGTAAAAGATTCTGTTCTGGGTTTCTTTGAATGTCTTTGTTTTAACTCCAAGAAAACATCATCAGTACCTGACAGAAAGGTCATTACATAAGAAACATTACAAGACAGAAGTGAAGGCAGGTTTAGAGCATGCCAAGTGATTATTAATTTTTTTTTAGAAGAAATTTATACAGCTCCATAGAAGGAAATTCCAGGTATTCCCTCTGTTTTAAACTATGAAAAATTTTCACTCCTGAGTCCTAAAATTCTTATCACTCACAAGGGAGTCAAACCAAGGAGATGCTGTTAAGCTTCATGGCCTTGCTCTCCTCACATCCAGTTCCAAGCTGCCCACCCCACCCAGCAGGCTCAGAGCCACACTGAAAGCTGCTGCTCACATTCACCCTTCCCTCTTTACACATCACATCCCTGACCCAGGGAAGGCTGAACTGCCACTGAGTTTTCCAGGAGTGTCATTTCTGAACTATTTGTCAGAAAAGATACAAAGACCTGAGCCAAGTACCTTTAATTCAGTACTGATGCCCACTTGCTGAGCACTAGCTTAAAAACACTGTTTCTACTCAATTTTCATTAAAGTTATTACCAATAAAACTGCTTGTACATTTGTTCAGTAGCATCTTAGGAACTTGAAAGGAGGTGATAGCACAGTGGGAATAATCATCTACAGTTCCTATCTACAGTAAGAGCTCAGCTGAATCACTATATTCTGTACATTCTTGCACTGCCACTTACTTAAATACATTGTTAAATTGAATTTAAGGTTTTGGGTTGTGACATCTCTCTTACTGTGTTATGTTAGTGGGTTTTTTGTTTGTTGTGGATTGGTTCTTTGGGGGAGAAATGATGTAACTTCCATCCTGTTTTGAATTTTTCTCATTCTGGTCACTTATATTTGTCCACAGTATCAAGAAAGCTCAGACAGAGGGATGACCTGGCTCATTCAGGTACCCCTTATCCTGAAACGGAATTTGCATGCACACTAAATGTTATGTATTGCTGAAAACTTTGTTGGTTCCTTCCAGTTCTATTTAGCACAGTTTTAAAAGAGAACATGGTAATCTCCCATTCTCTTGTCCCCATTTCAGCAGTGCCTGAGCCCATGAGCAAGAGAGACATTTACAGGCAAAGTCCAGAATGCTTATCTGGCATAAATCATTGTAGTTTAACCACAGATGGCAGATACCAGTTTAGGATTTGAGTACTTGTAACAGCTCACACACACAATTTCTGCAGGATGCGTTTGCTGCAATTTTCCCTACTCCCTCATTACTAATTTACCTCAATTTTTATGAGAAATGAAAGCCAAATTGGCTGATGTATTGGAATAGAAATTAACATGGGAGTAGCATGATACCAGACCAAGAAGTGCCAGAGTTGGCAAATAGATACCATGACTTAATTCTTTAATTATCTGTTCTGGAGAACACTGCTGAAGTCTGAATATCATAAAGCTCTTAGTGAAACTTGTCTGAAGTTGATTCATTTGGTTTCTTGTTGAGCTTGTTCCTCAAGGCTAATCTGCATCTCTAATTGTGTTTTATGTGCTTCAAGTACAGTTTAGCAGCTTTTTTTTTCTACCATTGCATAAGATGATTCAGCAGTTATTTTACAGCTTCGAATAAATGTTCTGTTTATAATATTACAATAAGCCTATATAATAATTTAATTCAGGCAAGAAACTGAAGACTCAGTCTTCAAGCTCAGGGGTTTAGGGGTGATTTCCATACTCTTATTTTCAAATACACAGAAGAGTGGGGAAGGTAGAACTCTCATTCAGCTGCATGATTTCTGTATCTTTAAAACAGAAGTGCAGTCCTTGTCATTCTATTCTTGAAGAAATAAGATGTTCATTAATTTGGGCCTTATGTAGATGAACTTTTAAAAGTGTCAGGGAGACTTTTCTCATGCCAAAATAGTTCTACAATCACGTAGTATAAAATAAAAGCCATCACCTCCAAAACTTTCAAATTGCAGATCTCCCTGTGTCTGGGACTATGGGAAAGGTACAGGTTACTAATGTTTTTTTCTGTGCTCTGAACAAAAATCGGCTTTTTTTTTCTCAGAAGATAAAAAATCCACTTCTTCTGTGCCCAATCCTGCTAAGCTTACTTCTGTTTGTGTAGAGCCATGACACTTCTCCACCTGAGCTGTGAGGGAGTCAGTACTAGGCTTATGTACCCCTGCAGGTGTCAGTGGGATGCTAGAGAAAACCATAGGTGTCCACAGGTACAGGACAGGGTAGGGCACATATTGATGAGGTACAGAGCAAGTTCCATTTGCTTTGATCATGTATTTATACATTTGTCTCAACCAAAGCAGCTCTCTGCACATGTAAAGCACCTGTGTGTACTCAAATGGCTTTACAAGAGATAAAATGGATGCGAGGCAATATTTAGTTAAAAAGCAGCCAGCCCTGAGCACATCCCAGCAGTGAAGGGAACACAGATCTTCTCTGCTTTAATGCAATCCATTTTATATGATGTGTGTGTATATTTGTAAGAATCTGGTACAGAAACAAAAGACACATTTACTGCCAGAAGTCACAGAAAGACGTGGGTAAGGTGGGAATGAAATGATGTGTTCATTTGTAGGAGCACAAAACAGTGTCTAGCTGAAACCAGGAGGAACATCCAGGAAGAGATTCCCACTGTGTTTTTCTCACTTCTCAGAGGTCTCTGTCCACAGGTAAGGAGGTCTAAGTCTGGGACTTTTGTCTTCCACTGACTTCAGGCTAACTTACCTATAGCTGAAGGTGAATTAGCACAAAGCTGGTTAATCTCAGATGAAATTCATAGTTTTTGTAATCTTATGGTCCAAAACAAAAAAATAAAATCTGAGAATGTCCCAGACTTGCAAGGAGTGATAAAACCTCATGTAAATACCCTTGAGCACAATCTATTACTTTTAATCCCTGCACAATACATTATTTTACTCCAATGTACACAAACAACCCCTCTTTACATTCCTTCAGCTTTTTTAGAGTAATTCCACTTTAATCTGCTGGAGGTCAAGCTGAGAAAATGGGGGAAACAAAGCAAGTGCTGTTAGGAATCACTCACATCCTGCTGGGATCCAAACAAATAACAAATGGGCTGCAGGTAAAGGTGCTTGCCAGCTCATCAAATTCTTTCACATGCCTGCTATCTTATGTATTATTGTATTTGGTGTAATAGTTAATAAGTTATTGGTGTGTAATTGTTTTCATCTATTTTTACATTAAATACAGAAGGAGTGGGTGTAATCTGAGGCACAGTTCTCTCCCTGTGCTACTTCCCTGGGATTGGCCAGTATTGAGATAATTGTGTTTTGTTCTAGTGGGTATTAATCTGTGTGCAATTAATCACATTTTATCAAGGAGTAAGATTTGGATTTGTATCTTTTAAAGAACTGTTTGTGTTTCTTTCTCAGTGTCTCCTTTGTAACTCTTTGTGACTTGGAAGTTTCATGACTCAGAGAAGCCCCAGAGCACAGATATGTTGACAGATTTGGTTTTTTTTTTTTTATTTATTTAAATGGAATCCCTTTTCCAGACCTCTAGATAACACATTGTTAAGACACACCTTTCCATTATTAAATACCTCCTGTTTTTCTTCAGTTGTGAAATAGTTACTTGTTCCACCACAGTCAAAAAAAATAAACAAATTATTAAAGGTATATAAATTGTACAATATGCAAAACAAAAAACACAACTAAATTAAAAAAAAAAAAGGAAAAATATTTTTTTAGAAAATGCATTGAGGCATTAAGGACAATAAAATTGCTTTTTCTGAGAACTCATTTAGACAAAACAGTTTTGTTCTAAATATATGAACAAACAAATAATTTGCTCTGTAGCTTAAACTACCAAGAATTTATTTACTCAACATAAAATTAATTAAATTAATTATTTATTTACATAGGAATTTCTGAAATAGATGAGGAATCAGCCTTATGGTTGATGGAGAATAATCTGGCTGAATTGTTGGGCTGTATTTCTCAAAAGCAGTGGGATAACCAATAGCCAGGATAATGCAGAGTGGACAGATTTACACATCATTTCTTCCCTGCTCCTGCTCCTCAGGGGAGTATTTGTCACAGAACCATCCTGACCACTCAGAAATTCCCTTGATTCTCTCTAATTCCTGATGTGGTTACAGGGATAAATATCCAAAATAGGGGTAAAAGTATCACAACAATGGTGAAAGATCTAAAGACACTGAAAAAATGTGATTGAGAGATAATCAGATTGTATTTCCCCAGTTAAAAATGAATGGATATTCAGGAAGAAAAGAGTGAAGTATTTTATTTCTTATTACTTTTTCTCTTCATTAAGCCTTGGATCTGGTTTGTTGTTTTTTTTTAAACTACTTCCAGACATTAAATGAATTTTGCAAAGGTATTTCAGTCCAGGTTCTGGCCTGATTCTGATTCTTTGAGCAGGAGAACAAGCTGTCCTGTGGGAGTATCAAGAGGAAATGTGAAGACAGTCAGGAGATTTCAAAGCAAAGTGAAAAATATAAACAGATGCAGGAGTGAAAGTTTGGGGTTTGTCTAAAGAAAGGGACAGTCAGAACAACTCACATACATGCACAGCAGTTTGTCTCAAAGGAGAATATGTTTTAATCTGTGCTGGAAATGAGATAAAAATAATAACACTTCAATATAAAAGATACAGGCCAGCCTGAGAAAATATTTCATCTGAAAGGCTAATTGATACTCAATTACAACAAAAAGGTGGTTATGAGAGCACCATTACTTTAAGAACAGGTTAGAGAAAAGTGTCTGAAATACTGAGAATGTCACACCTCCATAGGGTTGGGCCGAGGTAGCCTAGAGATGAATCCTCCAAGTCTTTTCTAGGCTCATTGTCTAAGATTTTAAACTGATCCTTCTGGTAAAATGTGCTGCAAGGACTTAGGATCTCGTTATGACCTAATTTCCTTTGTAAGTACCTCTACACTGAGGGTCAGAGGTACACTGGATTACCAAAACATTGGGTAAATTAATTTTAATGCTCTAATTTTATGAGGGTCTGCTCCATAACGGTATAGACAAGGCTGGAATTCACTCTCCTTAAAAAAAGAGGTGGAGGAAAAGAATTTTCACCCTTGACTGACTGAGAAGACTATTAAAAAAAACCCAGTATTTTTTCATGCAGTTCTAGGAAATATGGTTTATTGTGATTATTTTTCAGTTCTGTGTGCATTTGATATAGAAAAATCTTAAGAGGTTTCCACAGCAGTTATATTTGAATCTGCTGCCAGATCAGTTCCCGTTCCAGCTGTCCAGTTCCAGCTCTGGTTCAGAGCCAAAGCTGCTGCATAAAGCTCAGCCTGAAAAATCATATTTAGCTGAAGTGGATTGGACTTCAGAGAAGCTCTATATGAGCAAGCCAGTGTGTGCAGACAACATTAGCAGACAGGAATAGATGAACTTAGATGATGCACAAGCTATTTATGGAAAATTAAGTTACATTAGTAGCTCATCTACGGCAGCAGAGAGTTTCTGTTTGCCAAACATTTTGACTTGAGAGAAGCAAGGCTGGCTGGCTTTAAAGGACAGAAAGAAAGTCAGGACAAGGTTCATGCACAGATGAGTAGAGAATGTCTCATCTAGGAGGAGAAACTTTATTGGTTACATTTTTAATCCTTGATTGCAGGTCCTTGGGATAAAAATGAAATGTTATCATGATAATAGGGATTCCAAAAGAATTGACACCCTCTATGCTGCGCCCTGAACAACTTGTGCAAATACAAGTTTGAATAACAAAAATATTACCTGAATCTTGAAGACTTTACCCTCTAAGGAGGCTGAAAAGTCTTCAGGAGGTACCTGATAGCATCCATTGTCTGTGGGGTTACTCTATGTGAACTTTGCAAATGGATAACTATTTCCAACTCCGACATGTAAAAATGCAAACAAAAGATAAATGACAGGAGTGTAAGAGTCAGAGGTAAATGTGCATTTTTGTTATATCACTTCTGGTGAGGCACAGCATTAAAGGCTAGCTACTTCTGCAAAGGCTCTAAATCCCTCTCAGTGGTGGTGGAAGCTGTGAGCTCGCTGAAGCAACCCGGGATGCTCAGTGAATTTGTCTCTGTTTTTATTCCTTGCAGGAGATCTCCACAGAACACACTGCACACAGACATCTGAGCATCTTTTTTTTTCTCACAGAATACACCAGAGCTGGATGCTTGAGAAGAGAAAGTGCTAAAGGTTGACTTCAATGGGAATGTTCCCTGACAAAGGTGAAGATTTGACCCAGAAAGGTTTGAGTGAGTCTCTGAACAAACTGAATTATCTTTTGTGTTTTGCAAACAGGGGTCACCTAAAAAAAGTGCACAAGTTTAGCTCCCAGACCACATGTTTGAGTGAAACTATTTCATGTTATTCCTTTAAAAAACAGCCTTTCTATTTTACTTCCAAACTGCAGTGAAATGTTATACCCTAAATAAAATCTGTCTTTAACCCTGCATTTTGTAAATGTGGTGCATTAGCTGGGGAAGTCACTTGCTGTTTAGATTTTTATTAATTCTAAACTTACCTCTTTTCATGGAACTCTTTTGATTCCTCTTCTACTTGCATTTATTGGCACAGTAAGAACATGCTATTTTCTGAGTAATTGCTTCAAAGTTTGGGCTTTATCCTTTTATTACAGAACATTTGTATTGAGTAAAGTACCACAATTGAAATGAGGATACAAACTGTGTTTGGTCATGAATAATAAAGGCTTGTTTATTCTTCCAGAGCTAAACTGTCTACATCTTGATTCTATAACATTCTTATCTATGAAAATATTAGTTTCCTTAGTCTGAAATATTTTTATTGGCCTAAATTATCACAGCTTGGTTCAGATTATTTGATCATTATAGTTCCTTTTAAGCGGCACTTAAAAATAGTTTCCAAAATCTCTTATCTATTTGGAATATTTGGGCATATTTCAGAATGAAATTTTCTGGTTTGTTCTGATGTAATCAATTTACCGAATCTTAATTAATTACTTTGATTTTTCTTGGTTATTCATATATTTTCTCTTTAAAATTTTATATAGCAAATGAGCATGCAATATTTTTTGCCTATCTAATCTTAGCATCTGCAGTATGTAATGTGTTGATCTTAGAATGTTGTGGTTTAGATTGTTTTAATGCATTGATTCAATTCAATATTGAATATTGAAAAATTAAATGGTTAATAGCCATTTAGAGAGAAAATAGAAAAAGAGCCAATGTACATGTAATTTTGTCATGTTGTAGTATTTAAATACTTATCAGTACAATTTAGCATGTTCCTGTTAATAATTTAAAACATCTTGTAACAGATTAAAGGTGACCAGGTCCAAGAAGAAGAAGCATGGAGAGATGCACTGTAAGAAATGAGTTAATAACAAGAAAATGTGGGAAATCATTTTTGAAAAGTCTGAATCCCAACTTGTGCTTTATAAATCACGACCCAGAAGTAACTGGGGATTCAGCCAGATCTCATTAATTGCAGAGGAAGAGAAACTATAAAGACTGAAATTTATGTAAAACCAGTTGACTGGTCTGTTCTTTTATGGGAACTATTTGGAACCAATCTGTATCTGCAGCTCTTCTCTGGGAAATGAGTCCAAGAGCTGCAGCAGGTGCTTCAGAGTAATAAGGGATTTCCTGTGAAACCCAGTGCAGAGATGACTCACCAGTTTAATTATGGCCTTCTTCTCTTGTAAAAGCAGGACCATCATTTGTAAAAGGCTCTTTTGAGTAAATGAGTTCTAACAGAAAATCTTTGATAGGGAAAAGAAGATGCCCATATTTTATTTTAAAGGGTATAAGATTTATAGGGAACATCTTCAGACTACTACAATGATTAGTGTTGTCTGGGTATCCCCAGAGTAACTGAATGGAGCAGCAGTAACTCTTCTTGTGCTGTCTGGATTTGCTTTATTTTGAGTTTCTGACTTATCTTTCAGTTCAGCTGTTTGATTTAATTCTAAATTATATATATCCCAGACAGACATTACCATAGTTCATATAGCTTCAGGATGGTTGGAGTGAGTTTGGTTTGTTTTTTTCTTTAAAAAGACAGCCAAAATTACAGTTGCTATTTCTTAATTTCACAAGACCATTCATTTCTAGCAAGTTGCATGCCCCTGGGAAGTAGGGCAGTCTTTTCAAATAGTGAACCACCTCCTGGGAATTTTACTATCTACTTGGAAAACCACCATTTTTCACCCCATAAAATGGGAGATAAGACCTTCCACATCCACTGTGTCTCTGCTGTAAGAAGACACCCCTCAGAACTGATATAACATTCTATCCTGAGAAGTGATAAAAATCCAGGGGACTGTAACAGCTGAATCAGAAACACCCTTTGCAATATTTATTGCAAAGTAGCAGTTTCTGGTGAAAATTCTGTGGATGAACTGGAGGGAGGATCTGTTTTTTAGGGTACGGTAGACAAAAATAATTAGACAAAATGGAATGGAATAGAGCTTCTTTTCAAGGTCAGATGGGTCATCTAACCCTAGCTCTTTTCATTTGCTGGGTTGGTTGGTTGTTTTATCTGACTTCTCTGCTCAGAAGTCATTAACCTGATTTTGTGTCTGTCACCGTCTGGCACAATGCATCTTCTTGCTGAAAGGTAAACTTTTTGTATCTGTAGGGAAAAGGAAATAAAGAAGACTCATAGTCAATATAAATCAAGAGAAAAGGGGGAAAAGAAAGCCACTTAGAAGAGTAGGTGTCATTGATTGACTGTAATTTTAAAGGGTCTTTCTTATGATTGACAAATTCCTGAGATGTTCATTAACTAATGGAATTATGGTGGCAAGTGACTGCTGTCTCCACAGAACATCAGGTTTAAAAGTGCAGAGGAATAATGGGTTTTTCTCTGCTGTGGATCAGTCTCCTCATTGTCTGGAGATCACTCAAAGACACTGGAAAGGATCAAGGAGGTTTCACTGGTGAAATTCCTCTTTATGCTTTCCTCTTCCCCAGGACCTCCTGCTCAAAAGCATCAAATGAAATTGAGCTTAGAGGGTTAAACAATAGAAAAAGAGCACCTGGGCCTTAACATATTCAATTACCCAGAAAACAAAATCAGTTTTGTTTTTGTTAATAGCACTGAAATATGCATTACACTATTTTAATTAAAACAGTCTATTACACTTGCCATTCAGCTCATTCCTGCATATTCCCTCAGGGCAGTAGTCATGTACTGTGATAAAACATAATGAAAATAATTTATAAAGGAAACAATACAATAAATCAGTCTGATGCTTAATGAGCCTGCATTACAAGAGTGGATACAATAGTCTTTTTTAGAATATGTAGTGCATTCTCCTCAAATGACTGGAAGAATGCCCTACAGCATTTAAAAAATAGCACCTTGCTCCATCTCAGCAGGCTTTTAAAGCACTGCCCTTGCAGTTTAAGCAAATCTTGGCTCAACAAATAGAAATCTCTTTCATTTACACTATGTTTTTGATTTTTCTGCTATTTTACCTTTAGTCAGATTCATCTGCCTCATATGGACACCTGTAGAGACCACAGGGACTCAACTCATCTGCATAGTTCAGCAGCCAGCTATTTGCTCACTGTATTCCAGATACCCAAATTTTGTAGCTAAGAATAAAGCTATTCAGGGAGAATTCTCAGCTCCCCATCAGAAAGATGCAAAAATAGCAGGAAATCTATTGCCATTATTATTTTTTTAATATATATATTCATATGACACTTAAAGACCTTTTGAGTTCAGTCAGTGATGGAACCTGTGAATTACCTTTGCCTGAGAACTGCCAGGGAAATATATATGACTTTATCTGTCATATATAAAGTTTATAATTTAATGTTTCCTTCAGTGACCAAATAGGTACACAACAGACTGCTTTAGTGCAGTATTTGCCATTTCTGTGAAATGTGTATGCATTGCTGTATCTGCTGTGAGGTCTGCTACACTTGGAACAATCCTTCCTTGAGAATTTGATTACTCAAATATTTATAGGAGAATTCAATTGTAGCAAATTAAATAGTCCAGAAGAACCAGGGCAGCACTAATGCAACAGATGATGGAACACAGCCCAAATACTTTTGAGAGAGGTGTCACTCAGGGTGACTTAATGAATCCTACTGACACAGCCTAGAGCTGCTCTGCTAAAGGTGCATTAAGCTATGTTTTTCCAAGCAGGTGGATAAAATTGAACAGGGAAAAAAAAAAAGAGCTCTACCTACTACAGCTGAATAAGCTGAGATTGGCTGTGAAATTGCAACATGTTTTTGTTCTTGTACTCTATTAGTAAATTGGGAACAAATAAAAAGAGTGTGGGGGTTGCAAGACACAGAGAACATATACAACAAATTTTCTCTGGGTATGGTGTTTCCCTTTTGTCATTGCAGAGATGGAGTGGCTTGAGCATCATCCAAGTTAAATAAAAAATATTTGATTAGATCTTTAACTTTCCTTTAGGAAAAAAAAAAAAAAAGAGAGAGTATCAAAATGCTGTCAAAAAAGATTGTTAAATGCTTTTTGCAGAGACATGAATTGGTCTAGGAGGAGAAAAACATCCTCCAAACGGTATTTTTTGAAATACCTTTTGAACTATAACCAAAACTTTAGCATACCTGGAAGAACTATGTAATAGTTCAGGAATACAATTTACCACTCTGGTTATTTATTATTTTTATGGGGGAAAAAAGAACAGATAGCAAAGAATGGTTCAAGTAAGAATTATCAAATACCTAAATGCTGTTAGAGAGCAGTTCCAGAGCTGCTGGCTTTTTATGTTTTCTGCCTCCTCTCACACCAAACCACAAAACCACTCTGCAGCACAAGAGGAACATCTGGGACAAGCTGTTGACGCCGAGTTACAATTGCAGTTCCCAAAGACTTCAGACAGACAGACAGACAGACAGACACCCAGAGGAGCAGGGCTTGGCTGCCAGCCAGAGCAGCCAGGCAGGAATTCTTTCCCTGGGAATCATCTGCTCAGGGCTGCAGCAGCTCTGACAAAGGCTGGAGCCCACTGCACATCCCGGCTCACACTGGGACAGCTTTGGCAGAGACAGCCCGTGGTGCTGAGTGGGCTGCAGTGCCCCAGACCTGCCGTGTCCCTCTGAGGAGCACCTGCCCTGCTGGTCAGCACCTGCTGCTGCCAGCCCTGGGACTATTGCTGCAGGCAGCCCTGGCAGGGTCACCTCTGCTGTGGGACAGAAGCTGGAATGCCTTTGGAAGCCTGCTGGCACACGGCATTTGTCATTTTTTCAGCCATGGCAGGTTTTCAGCCGTGTCCGACAAAATCTCAGCACTGCAGGTCACCTGCCTCAGGCAGGCTGGAAAGACAGGCTGAGCCTTCTGTGATTCTACAAACCATGCCTTGCCTCAAGTGTTTGCTCCTTTAGCTAAAACAACCAAAAAGCTCTGGCTGAATTAGGGGAGCAGAGGTGGAATGGTCAGAAAAGGCTCCCAAAGTCTGGTGGGTGACAAAAACCTCCTACATTTTCTCCTTCTTTGTAGGAAGAAGATATAGATAGATAGATATAGATATAGATTATATAGATATATAGGTAGAGATAGAGATAGAGATAATAGAGATAGAGATAGAGATAGAGATAGAGATAGAGATAGAGATAGAGATAGAGATAGAGATAAAGAGATAATATAGATATAGATGATATAGATAGATTTAGATAGATATCAATATAGACATATAGATATAGATACAGAAAGATATAGACAGCCACAAATATAAATAGACATATATAGATATAGATGATAGATTATAAATATTTAGATATAGATATGGATAAAGATGATATAGATATAGATGTAGATAAAGATGATATATAGATGATATAGATATAGATATAGATATATTCCTGTTCTCATTGCTTCGACCATATGTGACTTTTTTCTAGGTGAATAATTTCTTTGCTTGACATAAACATTTCTGGGAAAGTCTGCTCATGTATGAAAAATGGCCCTAAATGTGAGTGATTTCAACTCTTAACTCTTGCCAGGTATTCTCCTCCTCCAACACACTCTTTTGTGATTACCTCAGCGCTTTCAGTATGGAAATTAGTGACTTTCACCCACTTCAAATAGCACCATAAAACACACACATACAAAAAGAAATCTGATCATTCCACTCAGTGTTCATTCGTTCAGAGATTAGTCTTTTCATTCTAAACAAAGTGGAAGGCATTTGATGTCAGTTGTTTTCTCTTTTCATGATTAATATAGTTACTTTGGATAGAATTGAAATGGAGAATACAAAACCTGCAGGTTCACTGAGAAGGCAACTATTAATTACCCTCAAAACAGAGCTTCTCTAGAATACAATTAATGTTTGGGCATTTTGATCATATTTCTTGACACTCTTGGTCAATAGGTAGTAGTATTTGATGGGCTATTCATTCAGGTAAAATAACTGTATTAATATGCCTTATAGCATTCTATTTGTGTTTCAGAATGCAGATGATTTAAGTAATTTCTTTTTCTAAAATACCCCCAATGAATATTTTCTAAAAATATTCATTGCAAATATTCCATTTCATTTCATCCTTGCAAAGGTAGACAGAAGATACTCTGTTCAGAGGCCAGAGAAAAATGTGTGAAATAAGCTATACTGTAAATTTAATTTTAAGTTAATTGAAATATAAAATGATAAAATTATGGAATATGTCAACCTCTGTCAAGTCTTTATGGGACATGGGTGAACTGAAATCCATGTCAGGGTCAAATTTGGACTATTTTCAGTAAGAAAGAAAAAAGAGGCAGATTTGTGATAAGGACACAGCAACCACTTTCAATCCAAATGCTGAAACTCAGAAGTCTAGAGCCTATAGAGAGTCTATACTAAAGTCTTTTCTTGGCCTTGTCAAAACATTTCTTAGGGGTTTTTTTACACACAAGAAAATGTTTAAAGTGTGGCAGTTATCCTACAAAGCATTTTCATTCTGAGAAGCATGGCAATTTAACAAGCAACAGGAAAAAATGGCTATTAATGGAAAGTTTAGGCAGTCTTAAATTAAGGATCACCATATGTGCACACTGTAATACACACCTATATGTGCTCATTCCTGTATAGATCCTGTTCTGCTCTCTGCTATAAATCAAAGTCAGTACCTGAATAAATATGACTGAGGAGAGATTTTTGGCCCATTGCCTCTTTGGGGCATCTCATTCTATAGAATAACCAACTTGTGAGAAACTTAGCTAGACCTTAACTGTTCAGCAGCTTTTTAATTAAAAGCTTGAACCTTACTTTATACTCATTAATCATACTAGATTGGAGTGTTGATATAATGGGCATAGTTCCCCCTCAGACACATTAACAGAAGTGTTGTGGAAATGCAGGGTAAGATGTGTGAAGATTTAAAGGTGGTGCTTTTCTCCTGGTGTGCTCTGCTGCTGCCTGCTTGCCCTAATTCTGTGTATGGCACAGGAATTAGGAATTAGGATTCCTAATTAGGAATTAGGAATCTCCCTGCCTCAGGACACACCTTTACTCCATGTGATGACACTGCAGGAGCCAGGTCAGGCTAACAGGAGAGGGGAACTGGCCAAGCTGCAGCAGCTCCAACCCTAAGGCTGTGGAAACCCCTTAAGGTTCATGGGAGTTTGCATGCTAATGAGGCTGTTCCATAGAAGCTCATGTTTTTTGGTTGTTATGTTTGGTTGTTATGTTGTTTGGTTGATGGGTCAGTTGTGTTGTACAACACGGTTCTGTTCCCAGTCTGGGTGTCTGATTGGACCCTCACCCTCAGTCCTACCTTTGTATTGTCACGTTTTCCTCAGTTCCAGCTCTTTGGTTGGTTACCCCACAGAGTTCTCATGGGTGCTGTGCACGGTTTGGGGGCACTGTCCTCATTTTCTTTTATCCCTTATTAAAGTGTTCTTTTTCTGGTGCCAGCCATCATTCCCGCTCCTATTTTCTTGCCACCCTCTTCCCTGAGGTGAGGGCCATGCCAGAGTCAAAGAAGACAAACAGAATCTGCCAGTGTTTCCAAGGTTGTTTATTCTTTCACTGTCTCTCAGTTCTTTCTCAGCTCTGCCGGGCGTCCCCAGCAGAGCAGGACACACGGCAGACTGGGGCAGACTTTATTCACAATCACCCTGACCCAACCACTGTCCACAATGAACTTTTTATTTACAGAATTTTACCAATACTTACTACCTATGTTAACATGTCATTTCTACTCTAAATCAATCCTTGTGATACAACTCAGCAGAAAATGGGGACGAGAACTTGAACAAGGAGAACAGGACCGTTCCCCAATTTCTCCATCTTGCCTCTTCAAATCCATATGCTAAAAATCCTAGATTCTACATTTACATTCTATGATAAACTAGCTACTACTTATTTTGAATTCTCTCAGCTTGTGATTCTTTGTACACTGTGGGCATTCACTGCCATGGACAGGGATCAGAGGCAGTGTCCTCCTGGGCTCTGTGTGAGGCTCTGACCCCCCTGTACAGATCCCAGACCCCCTGTCCTGTCTCCAGACCCTCCAGGGTGGCCAGAGGGATGTCCTGGACTCTGACAGGAGGTGTGCTCGGTCCCAGCTGCTGTGCAGAGCCAGGGGGCAGCTCAGGCTGCACCTCACACCTCCCTCGGTTCTCAGACTGAGCCCTTTCTCCTCGAGAAATGCCACATCCACTGCATGGCTGGATGTGTCCTCCTTGTCTGCCCCTTCTGTAAGGGTCCTTCTTCCCCCAAAAATCGATAGCCAAGCTCCAGGTGACTTCAGTGGCAGCAGGGCTGGGTCCAACAAATCTGGCTTTTATAAGAAATACAAGCCTCTGCCTCTGCTGGTATAAATCAACCTAAGTCCCCACTGGAACTGGGCTAATTTACACCAGAGCGGGATCTAACTTTACATATTCTTTTCTTTTTGCTCCCTCCTACTGGCAAGAGCCCAACAGCAAAGCTTTTTGTGCATTTGTTTCACTTTGTGTAAGGTCAGCTAAGGTTTTATGTAAAACAGATGGGCAAACTTAAAAATGATTTTTCACATTGCATTGAAAACCAGTAAAAAAGCAAAAGGGGGGAAAATTACTCTTTCTGTTCTTTCAAAGGTTGTTGCAATGACCTTTATTTTACCCAATGCCTCAATTTTAAAAAAGGAAAATAACCCCCTGTTTTTCTTACAGTGAAGTTGTTTTCTCTGCTATTCATAGAGGTCTTAAGGAGGATCAGCAAGAAAAAGAAAATTCCCAGTGGTTCATTGGCAGTTTGAAAATGGGAATATAGTGCCCAAGTTGTAAAATAAGGACTATATTTAAACATCCTTTAACTTATTTTGCTACATTTTTATTCTCATAACTCTGCAGTTTTGTGGTAACTAATATTGTGGAACTGAAAGAGTCTGCAGCCATACAGGTTACCTGCCTGGGAGGGAAAATGGCACAGCAATTTTAAATAGCCTGTTCTTCTCTTCTTAAAAACCAACAATAGCAGCAACAACATTTACGTAAGTGGGGCTTTATAGAAGTTTATAGAAGTTTTCATTCTCAGGCACACAAGACAGAAGTGTGGATTTCCCAATGGATCAGGTCCTCTGTCTGTAATTAGGATTGATAGATTTAGGAATTTCCAGTTGTTTAATTGACTGTAAGCTGCAGAATTATCCATACTGCTCTGGCATCCCTATAGGACAAAGAGCACCAAGGACAAGTCAGTCTGCAGAGATATCTCTGTGTCCTTCCCCTGCAGCTTCAGCCCTGGGTGATACATCCAGGAGAAACAGGCAGGGCAGAGAGGATAAAAACATCTGACATCCAGAGGAGAGCAGTGAGTTCAGACCAAGCTCTGTGACCTGTGATCTGCAAAAAAATCACTGCTCGAGCAGGGGACTGGCAATGCAGAGGGAAGGGGTGACAGGAGTGTAACAATGGGCTTTAAGTACAAAGATACTGAAAAAAAGGGAATCTTACAAGTTGTTATTTGTGTTGTTAATGAATAGAACTAAAACCAACAGATCTTAAGGAAAGTTGGGAGATAAAAAATTCAATTCACATAGAAGGACTCATTGAGACAGACAATTTTAGTGGGGATCCTATCAATATCTCTCTTAGTCCTGATCCTATCAATATCTGTTTTTGTGAGGTAGGAGTGACACGGGTAGGAATGACATGGGCTCAGGTGATTCTGTCCTGGGCAAGGGGAATGGACTGAGCCGAACTCACAAGGGCTTTTCAACCTGATTATTTATACATTTCTAATATCCAAATAGCACACTTGGTTGCAAAAACTTATTTCTGTAATCCTGAGAATTCTATGACTTTAGAGGAGATTTGAATGGACAAAGGTTCTATCAGGAAGTCTGTCCAGGCATTGACCTACTACAAGATATAATGACCAAATTAAACTTTTGGTTATGCATATATATGTATTTCACATAAGTTTTGAAACCTAAAAAAAGGCAAGTAAAAATGTCAGTGAATTAATGGCGACAATGCCAAATATTTTACCAAATTTGTATGATTTTTCAAATATTTCAAAGTACTTACTGTATTTTTTGTATTTTTGACTGTTTTTGCCAGATACCCACACATCATCTAGTTTTGTGCTTGCTGAATACTGTTTAGCCAGTTCAGACATTCCTGTCATTTTTAGCTCAGAACCAGTCACGTGCAACCTTATCCTGATGGATCAATTGACTGTGTATTTATTTGCAATCTAGTGTTAAAGAAAGGGAGAAAAAGAAAAAAAAGCTTGCAGAGAAGTTGGGAAGTTGAGACAAATTGATGGCTTAGTAAGTGTTTAATTCATTGAACTCTACAGAAATAGAGGAGTCTCAGAATGAGGGGAGCCAATCTGACCACGTAATTCAAAACTGGCTCACTCATAATTACTTGGAGGGAAAAAAGGCAGGGGAAACTGTATATTGGAGCTTGAGGGGCTTTTCAGAACAGGAATGTGACAGTCATTTAAACTGGAAAAAAATCATCAAGACCATTTTCAGTTGAGTTTACATTCAAACATTTCAGGAGACAAATAGACTTTAAACTTTTCAAAATGCTTGGGGTACTCCAAAATTAAAATACTTTGATGTATTTAGGCAAATTGAATCCAGGATGCCTCTGCAGGGGCAGGAGAAGTAATAAAGCTGCTGACTGCTTGCAGTGGTTGAATGTTTAGTCTACAAGCTTAACAATGGTTCTGCAAAGCAAAGCGAGAATGATTTTTATTGCAGATGGCCACGATGGTTTAAGTTAGGACTGAAGCCTGCACTTTGACATGCTTATGAAACTGAATATTTGGCTACCTTCATATTTAACTGGAATAAAGATAACAACCTTAACCACAAATAATTTGAATGATGCTTTGGCACTTTACAAAGGAATTGAGATGAGCTTTTTTTTTTCCTTTTTTTTTTTTTTTTTTCTGAAATTAATTATTGCATTCTGGTTATCTCAATCTGATATCTGTTCTTATTTGAGGACACTGCCTCCAGATTCAATCCAAAATATCTGCTACTAAAGTAGTCCACAGGACTCAGGAGATGGCTATTTTCATCTTACTTTCATCATATTTATTATGCATAGATGAGGGAAAGTCTGTAGGTAGGCTTTATCTGCCTTGAAAATGTAGATGTCCTTTCAAGGACAGATAAAGCAGGGATATGAAAAGTTATTAGTGAATACTCATTATTATTTCCCCAATGAATTTAAAGAAACTTTAAAAAAATATGCTAATTTAATTGCTAATTTTGATTTATTGCCTGCCAGCTTAGTGTCTCAGAATTTAGAAAGAGCTTGATACTACTGCAAAAAGCTCAACATTGCTTTTAGGGATTTTAATTCTACAGTTGCAAAGAAATTGCTTTGTATCCCACAACAAACAGAAACAACTGATTTCTTATACAGGAAGCTAAGAAAACAGACAAACATGAAAGGCCACCATCTGTTAATTCAAAATCTATTTCTGCATGTATACACTGCAAGGCTCCATAGCCCAGTCCACATAACAGCCATGTCAAACTGATTGTCCCAGGTGCTGAAATAAATGGTCTTGTCCTTCCAAAATCATGAATGTCGCATTTAAAAAATCTTATTTTTTAAATAATAAACTGTGTGTCCTTTTTAATTGCCTTTGGCTTTCCAGCTTTTAGAATGCACATGGGTCATGTTTTTACACTTTTCCATTAAGCTAAAAGAAAAAGGAATTAATTTTTCTTCAATGACACCCAAGAGTCTCACATAATCACATTACCCTAGGAAATGGGACTTGAAGAGAAATACCAAACATTGTGAAGCATTTGATAAAAACATGGAAGCAAGACACTACAAAATAGTAGTAAGCTAAGGGTGTTTTCAGACAGAAGTCCCTGCTGCTCCTGGGCCAAGAGGAGGTCACCAGATTGAAAACGAGCCCTTCCCAGCTGTGTGTTTGAGAAATCAAACAGGTACCACGTCTAAAATGTCTGGAATACTCCTGATACAGAGATGGCACAAGTGTTCATGAGTCTGTGATCCAGAGAGATAATTGTGGGGGGCTTTGATGAGAAACAAACAAGTAAAAGGAATCACCTTTATCTTGTTCAATGGGAAAACACACAGACATCACTCAACCTCTGAACTTCCAAAAGAAAGGGAAAGAGCAGCAAAGCAAAGCAAGCCAAACCTGGGGACTGGTGGGGAGAATTCAAGTGAAAAAAGTACAAATCTAACTGTGGTGCTGTCGGCATCTAACCATCCAGGCTGAGTGCATCTTGCTGAAAAAATAATCCTGTCTAATGAATTACAGGTATTCAGGACTCCTCTCTTAATTACTTATCAGCTTAGATAATGCCTGCTGCTGCTGAAGTTGTTAATACAAATTAATAAGAGAGCCAGTGTTACTGCTTGGGTTGAGATTTTCTGATTTCTTTCAGCAATCCCTTTTCCCAGCTGTTTGCTGAACTGAGCCTACCCTCCCTAGGCTTGATTATTGACCTTAGGGTTTTCCATTCCCAGATATTCTCCAGCATCCCTTGTAGACCAGAGGGCTTCACTTGTGCACCAGCTCATTTCAAGAGCTCTAGAACACTGAAATGGTACCTGTAAAGCAGCTGAAATAGATCTAATCCAAATGACTAATATGGATCAAGGGACAACAGTGCCAGGATACCCAAAGGCAACGTTTATAGAGGCCTTTGATCATTAGAAACAGGTTGTCCTGAATATGGAAAAAATGGAATTCAAGAAATCAGTCAAATTTCTAAGTCAAACCAGCCTCATCTGACTAAATAATATCTTATTTCATAGTTACAGGTGTTTCTGACAATCCATTCTCAAGACTTACATTGATGGCTCCATTTTCAAATTAGTACCTAAAGGAATATAAGAACCTTTTCTCTGCACCTGAGGCTTGATTACAAATTGCCTTCCCATTTAATTTATTGTGGTTACCCAGATGTGATCCTTTTTTAAACATCACAATTGGCCTAAATCTAATTGCTTTGACACAAGTGCAGAGTCAGACTGAGCCCAAAAGCTGAATTTCCACTGTTCTGGATCTGCTGAGTCCTGTGCTCCATGGCAGCTGCTCTGGCAATTCCCTCCTCTCCTGACCTTGTGGTCTATCCTCCTATGCTTCAGAGATCTTTGGGAAAGGAGACAATTACATCTAATGTGTTTGGACAAGCCTAACAAGTGTGCAAATTAATAAGAATGGGATATTCTGGTGTGTATTTCCCTTTACAAATGTTGTCCTGCATTTGTGCAACCTGCACATCTGCTTACCTGCTCTAACTAATGATAATGGATCTAGCAGCAGGAGGAGAACACAATATTCCCTCCAGTGATATTCTGGGGAGGGGGCAGGGAGAGCTCCTTCCCTTACTGAAAGTTTGGAACCTTAACCAACTCCTTCAAACAGGGGATGGATTTCTTATGTAATTCTCCTCTTCAGACACAGGAGGAAGAAATATCCACCTATGCAGGAGTGTCAGCATCTGGGAGTTGGGAAGAACACAGCAGGTCACCCCTGGCAACACTCACATTTAAGCTGTGTGAACACATTTTCTGATTTACTATAAAATGAAGCAGCACTTTTGGCTCTGGTGTTAAAAACAAAACAAATCCAATGAATACAAACAGCCCATGGCAACAGGTGTGTGGTGTTCTTCATGTCTCAGTGAGGTCTGTAAGCAGGCTTCATTTCAACTCCTAACATTGCTTTTCTCTTTCTAAAGCAGTCCTTAAACAGTTTTTAGCTAAACTACATGAACCAAAGAATAAAAGGTCCTTTAATAATACATTGCTTCATTTAAAAAAATGTTCAAATGTTTCTGCAGTCCTGATCAGTGGAATTTATGAGTAAATGAATGCCAAATTAAGAAAACTTCCCATATTACATTGTTTGTGCATCTCATTACATGAGCATTTCATAGCTTTTTAATATTCACTCTGAGGCAAAAAGCATCTGTAGGCATGGAAAAATTTATAGCCCAATCTCTGACTGAAAACACAGTGTACATCTTGTCTCTCTGAAAACACAGTGTACATCTTTTCTCCCTGGAAAAACAAATTCCCCCTTTTCACCTGAGCACAAATGGCAGCACAGCAGCACAAGGTGCAGGTGTTGTGAGATAGCAAATATACATGAAGAGAATCTCCCCAGAACAGCAACACTGCCAGGGAGGCTCCTGATGGGGCTTATCAGCCGTGTTCAGCAGAATTGCAGGGCTTGGACTGTGCTCCTGCAAGCTGCCAGGACTCCTTCCTGAAGGGTTCAACACTAAATTTTGATGGTGTGAACAGAAATAAAGTGTTTCTGCCTTTGCAGGTTTTTTGCCAGGGCTCTCTGTGGAGCCTGGAGGATGGGCAGCCCTATGAATTCTTCAAAAAAGGAGTAGAATCCTCCCCATATTTGCATAATTCTGTCAAATCTTACATCTAGGATAAATTTTTGCATACCTTGTGCTGGTATTCACAAAAGAGCTCCCTCTCTCCTGTTCTTTGTCCACCACAGCAGTACCCATTTTCTTAAAAATGAAAGAAGAAGAACAAATCAAAATTAATAATTTCTCTTCTTCTGAAACATTTCCTTTATGGGGGAAAAGACATTATTTTTCTTTAGCTCTGGCTATGAGCTAATGCTAGAGCTGAAGCTGCTTCTCATCACAATTTTAGCATTTATTACCTTTACATGGAAGATATATGACTTCTAGATTATTAGATAATCCTGTAAATCATTGCAGTTGATTTAATTGTATTACCTTTCCTTAAGTTGTACAGTATTATTCACCCTGTGCAAAACCCTTTTGCACAAGTCACAATGCAAAGGATGCTATAAAGTTTTTAAGAGCCTCTTTCAAACATTGCTGTGAGTACAAAACACCAAGGATTCATGTACTGAGTGCTAAAATATAGATTACACAGAGTTGGTGGGTGTATGAATTTTGGTGCATGTCTATCAGAATTGCAAGGTTTTCATTAATTAATTACTGATCATTATTAATCTAACAAGGCCACTTGGAAATTGCCAAGATTTCTCTTTTCAGAACACAGACACTCCAAATACTTGGAGGAACACTGCATTTTCTATCAGAGGAAACAATAAGTATCAAGTCCTAATAAGCTGCTGAATATTTCAGCACTTGTGAAATATGAACTCATGGAATCAGAGCTGCTGTTTGCAATTTGCTGTCAGGTACAAAGGGATTGTTCTCATATATTTGGCATTACAGTCAGCTAATCCTTGTCTGATTTTTGTGTGTCACAAGCCAGTGAAATAAAACTATGGGATGTTGTTTTATGAGCAATGCAATAATAAATTCCCAAAGAAGGTTTTGTCTTAAGCCCAAGCCTGCAAGTAACAGCTTGAGGAATGCTTTCTGGAATCATACTCATTATAACTTGGACCCAGATTCCACAGGAATAAGATCTGCAACAGTATTTTCACACTAAACCTTTAGGCTGGGATTCAGAAAATGCTTATTCTTTTTAGTATGTAGAGGATATTTTTGGCTTATTGCATTAATAGAAAAACAGTGAAAGATGATTACGAGTTTTACTCTTGTAAATCCTGGGTATTTTGGTCAAAATTTTTAGGATGTTTGGAAAAGAACATTTTGATTTTCTGATTCTAGTGTTTGTGGAGAAACTTGAGTTCCATTTTAGATTTTGTTTAGCTTAGTAATAATATTAACAATTACAATCTATATACTGGCTTAACTAGGAGACCAAAATCCAAAGGTTCCAAAATAAAGCTTTTTTGAAACATCCCCATGTCCAATAAGGTCAGTGGTGTTCCAAAACTATAGAACTTAAATTTTAGAGAAATAGAAAGAAAAAGCAGGTTTTAGTTCACTGTGTTCACATCTCTGGATGATTCCCAGATGACATGCTGGAGAAAGAAGCTCATGTGCTTTGTTAGAGATGTATTAACTCATGCCATTGTCTTGTACATCTATTACAGAGCACCAGCAATTTAATTTCAGGGGGATATTAATAATTTCTAAAATTATTTTACCTAATTTTCCTTTCCTTTAAGGGGTCCTTCTTTCCTAGCACTGTGAAATTTTCCCCACCTTGATTAATAGGTCACAAAGACTTTGGGGAATGGACAGACACCAGAGGCTGCAGGAGCAGCAATTGGTATCTCAGCCTTAGTGGGAAGGTAAGGTCAGGCAAAAACATAAAGCATGGATAAATACCTGACATAAAGAGGCCTCACAGAGTACAGAAGATGAAAATGATTCCTTAGTGAAATGGATATTGAAACATGAGCCTGGTGCTGCAGCATAGAATTTGGTAAGGAGAGGAAATTAAATTTTACTTTTAAATTTTAGATCATGTATCTTTTAAAAAGAGATTTACTGATAAGATGGGTATAAACCATGGTAGTAGATAGACTTTTAAATGAAAGGCATTCACAGGCTCATATTTTAATGTGCCATGCCCTGAGATAATACATTATATCAGAGGGCCCCAAATTGTTTCACAGCCCTGATCATCTTGTAAGGGAAACAGGAATTTTTGGGACCCCTTTCCCTTTGGATGACACTTGAGCTCCCAAACATCAGAGCATGTGTGTGCACCCCAAGCCTCTCACACTCACCAGTGTGGAGCCACGACCAAAGGAGCCACTCACCAACACTTCTAAAAACAAATATATCCCCTGCCCTTGTTCTGCTTCAAACATCAGTCCCATGGAGCAGTTAATTACTTATTTCTTTAAGTAATTAATTGCTAAGTGCCAAAGAATTGTTGCAATGCTGTATGTAGAAGTAACAAAATTACTCAAAGGTTTTAGGAAAGTCTTCAAGAAAGCAATTATTGCTAGTTGTAGTCAAAATTATTTGTTATATTAATTACCAGTAATCTCTGCCTAGACATAATTAGACTGGAAGCAATTTTATAGTGGTACAATGTAATTATGTCATTAATATGAAAAATAACAGATTATTTTACTTTAATTTGACATATTATATTTTTAAGAGCTTTCCAATTAAAGAACAAAGCTTTGAGTTAAAGAACAAAGTGTACACCAAGTTTGAGATAATTTCTTACAGCAATAGCATGTTTAGGCAGATATTAAGATCTGAACATTTACATTCTTGTTGAGTGCCTATAAATATGACCTGAACCTAAGTTTTCAATAAACTTCCACTTTGGACCTGAATTAATTGCTCTCCAATTAAGTAGAGTAGTTCTAAAATCTTGAACAAATTTTACTCCAACAAATTCTTGTGGAATGTACCTTTCAGAGACACCCATGCTCATATCAATGAGTGATCTGATGAACAGAATTTATTCACATTTGTCATTGGTGTTTTTTTAGTTTTCTCTTAGAAATAATCTCTAACATTGCAGCATAACCTAAGCACAGGCTTATCAATAAGCAAACATTTGGTGTAGTCCTCTGATGTCTGTTCTGCCTTCCTCTTTTTCCCATATTTTTCATGGTGACAATAAATAAATGCCCAAGGGATTTTCTAAATTTAAGTTCAAATCAGCAAAGAAAAAAGGTGATTTCCAAACAGAATCATAAAATGTGAACTAGTGATATAGAATGTTTGTCTTTGAAAAAAAAAAAAAAAAATTCCAGGTTATTAAAAAAATTAAAGTACGTATCACAAAGGAAAAATATTTTGCTGAAAACTTTCCATGATCTTTTTAGGAGAGGAGCAGTTTGTGAAACACATTTTCAAATCAGGGACACTTTCAGCAGTGAATAATAATATTTCTGATAAGTGATTTAACATCATTTAGACAAAGCTTTTGGTCTTTTTTATTTTTTGTTTAATTTTTTAATGTATTATGGGGTTTTGTTCTACAGAATATCATTAATGATCAGATAATTTCATAAGCACAAGCCCACAACAGAAAGACTGGCTATCTCAGATAATTGCTTATCATCTATAATAACACCAGTTTTATGAGAATTCACTGATAAGAAGTGTGGAAATATACCCTAAATGATTACTGAGGAGCTACTTTCATTTGTATCATTGTACTGCTGCAGTTTCTCACCAGAGTGTTTTGACAGAGGCTCTTCTGCTGAGGAATGGAACAATGACCCATAAATAGCCAGAGTCCATGGCAGGAGCTCTCACTTGCTGTTCCCAGAGCATCCTTCAGAGAGAGAAGGCTCCTCTGTGGACGAGACATTTTGTTGTGTTCTCTAACCTGAGCAGCCTCTGGTCAGGATTTCCTGAGTGTCTGCAAGCCCCTCATGCAAATAAAAGCTGATTCTTTCACCAGTCATTGGCATGGAAAGGAAGGATGCAAATCAGGGTTTCTGCAGCCTCAGATGCACCACCTCAGTGATGAAATTATTGCCAGAATTTTAATGTGCAAAATGTTCCAGCACCTTTTAAAAGGGGTGGTATATATAGAAGAAATTCGTGTAATCCCCTCTTTTCCAAAACCTTTTTGTTTAAAATAAATACTTCTTGTTGCTGCTAAAGCATCTGATAAACCTGCAGATAAGACACTGTGTATGTGCTGTTTTCAATTTTAGGAAGATTCCACCTGAGTGGAACTATTAAATTATTTTTAGGAGTAAATTATTTCTAGGTACCTCAATTTCTGGAATGTGTTATACGTTCCTACTCTCATAGTATTTGTGAAAGAAAAAAAACACAAAAAATCAACCAACAAAACCCCAGAATCCTGCACATATTTGGCTCAGTTCCTCCATTATTCACTGCAGAGTACTCATGAGAGATCTAAGTTACATTTACTGGAATCTGAGGAGTCTGAAAATCATTTTCATATCAATGTTGAAACAAAAAAAACCCCCTACTCTGTAATTGTCTTTAGCTTTTAGGTAGCTCAGTCTTTTCAAAGTGAATAGCTCATTTTGAATGTGATTGAGAATTTTATAGGAAATTAGTACCATTTGTTTGTTAAGTAACTTTTAGATTAGAAGTCATGGTAAAAGTGGAATCAATTTATGGAGCATTTCAGATTTTGATTTTTTTCCCTCTCAAAATTACTGATAATGACAAATCCCTTTTTAATGAAGTTTTAAAATGAAATCTCCTGTGGCTTTTTTTTAATCACCTATTTACTTTAGATCAAAACTCTTATTGTCTTGAACCACAAGTATTGTGCAGACTAAAAATGCCATATTAAATCTGTCATTTTAATCCCAAGTCATAGATTGCACCATAATTTATTGGATAAAATTATAGTAACAAATAGCAGTGATGATGTAACACTACATTTCAACATGTTTTACAGCACCACAATGTTATTCTAGTGATTATACTGTAGTTGGAATAAATATTACTAAATTTGAGACAGATTTATTATGGTTTTAGGCTTTTTTTTTACTTGGTGCAGGAAACAGAGGATTCACACACTGACTCTTATTAACATTAATGAGCTTTAATTGCTTATCTCCCTTGTGTACCATGAGGAATTTCCATCCTCTGGCTGTCCTGTATGTTAGCACCTTTTAAGGTTTGGTTTGGGACTAGATCATCCCTCCGGTTTCAGCGCAGTGAAAAGGAGGCAATGAGCCAGAAAAACATTTCAATCCTTCTTCCCTCGGTCTCTCCTGCCCCTGAGCACCCATCCAGGGGCAGTCACTTGGGTGAGAGGAGCCAGGCTGAGCCATGTGCAGTCTGTGCAGCTCTGGTGCTCTCCTGGGTGAACAAAGTGCAAAATGCACAGGCAGGTCCAGCCCAGCCTTTCTGCCCCTCATTCCAGCTGCAGAGAGCCAGGAGGGACCTGAGGGGTTGGAGACCCTCATTTTGCTTTTGTGTCATAAACTGGCAGCTAAGGTCTGATTCAGGCTGGCAGGTAGAGTCTGATTCCTCATTATGTTCATCCTGAAAAGACAGCTTCAGGTTTGGAACAGATTGTCATCAGAGAAATATGAACGCCCATTGGAAATAAACTCAAACCACACTTTTGGTGAGATGCTGAACAATGGGAGACACTTGCACTCTCCTACGGGCTGGCCATTGATTCCCATCGTTCTTGCAGTCAGAGACATCACTCTGTGATGTTAAGGAGAACCGTTTATGGCATTTTCAGCTAGCCAAAACAGCAGAGGAAAACCCAACTCCCAAGAGGGTCTGTTCTTATGTCAGCAGCCCAGCCCTGCAGACTGCCATGGCTCTGGCTGTTCAAGGCATCAGGCTGGCAATAAACAGTTGGATTTCTGACCTGCTTGCCAGTATCTCTGAGGAAGAAAGGATGAATCCTGTTTCATCTGTACCAGTGCATGCCATTTACTTCAATTACCTTGGCCTGAAATAGCTGATTTCCATTTGAGACTTACACTCTGGTATCAATATTTTACAGGAATGGCTCTATCTGCCTGTGAAAAGTTTCCTTCCACATTATAAAGTTTATGTTTAACTTCTGTTCCCATATTTACTTTTTAAATAATTTTTAACATCTCAAAAAATAGTAACTTTTAAATAACAGTCCCCTGCACACCTGATTTTTGAGCTTTAGCCTTGTGCTCCAGCCAGATTCTCACAGACTGAGTGCTTAATGGAAATGAGCAGAAACTGGGTGATATTTCTCCATTATGAGTTAAAGCTTTGAGAACTTCAGAGCACTTTGGGGCAACAGAAGGGGGAAAAGTATGGAAACCAGTTTCAGCTTTTCAGTTTGGAACCTGTTTTGCTGTAATTTTGAGACACGATCTAACCCACAGGTAATTGATCATAATGAAAAAAATGCATTAATGAAAGTAATTGACAAAAGCCAGTACACCTGTCAAAGAAGAGAAACCTTGAAAAGGAATGGTGAGCTTTTGAAGGTCAGGGCTCAGTGTGGTGTAATCCCTACCATCTGTGTTCAGGCTGGTGCTATTCTCAGACTGTCATATGCACTCTCTTCTTTGAAAATAACAGACAAGGGAAAAAAGGCTTACCCGACAGGGAGCCTAAATGTAGTTAGTTTTATAGAAAATGAAAAAGCACCACTGTATAAACTTAAGATGACCCTTAATTTTCCTTCCCCTTGACCTACACACGTCCACAATTGGTTTCAGAGCTGCAGTGACACTGGGAATGAAAATAACTAAGGGGCCAATAAAATGTAGCAGTTATAACTGTGAGTTGGAGGGGTAGGCAACCATACCCAATGCAAGCAGCCAAGCATGGTATTGCCCTGCAAACTCCCTAACCTGATCAGGAAACTTCAGCCTTTCCTTCAGCTGAGAGACGTTCTTGCCCTGAACCTACAAAAAGCTGTGAGATGATTCCTGTGCCCACACCAAATTTGGAACCCGTGGTTGCCCCATGCTTTTGGATTTTTTGGGGATGTCCTGCTCCCTAAATCTTCTGGACATTCTCAGACAGCAGGGAGCAGCCTGACACACTTGTGTGGGATTAGTGACTGGGAACACATTCATGTGCAGGATCTGCAGAGCCCAGGCACAAATTCTCAGCAAAGCCCACTGCTTCACAAGCCATAAGGCTCCAACAGGCAGCCTGGAAATCCAGCTCCTGACAGAGGCACTGCTCAGGCAGGAGCTGTGCTCGAGGCCCTGTGTGCTCTGAACACCACCCACCAGCTATCAGAGCACTCAGCCTCCTTCAGGCTCGGCTTGGCATGCTGCTTGGGTGACTTAGAAAGTCTGAAGAGCCTTCCTCACCCACAAAATAGCATAGCTGGCTGACAGGTCACCTTGTGTGGTCTGGAGTTCAGATCCCTCAGGCAGACGAGGAAATTGAAGTCAGGTTTCCCACACACTGACAGGATATATTAATCACAGCACTATTATATTAAATAAAGGCATTAGCTCCTCCATGGCAGTTCTGCTTTGAAAGAAAAGGTTTAGAAATGCAGCTCCAGAAGCTGGAATGGAAACTCCAATTGTCTCCTCCAGACTTTCTTGAAGCATCTGAACACAAAGTCCTGAGGAAGTATAACATTTAACACACTAATTTGTTCTTCTTAAATCATCAAATGCAGAGGTAGCTGCCTGCTTGCTTGTTTTGTTTCTTACTCTTCCTTTTTCAAACATGCACATACATCCTTTCAGGGAGCCTCACTGGGAAGTTGCTCCTTGCAGAAGATGGACAGGTATCTGTAGGGATCAAGCATTTGTTCTTCAGGTTTCAACCCCTGCAGGTTTCTTTCCAACTCTATTCTAGATTATTTCACACTGCAAATTCAAGGATATGAAAAATTTTCAAAACCTTTACAAAATTCCCAAATTTTCTAATTTACTTTCAAAATACAGGACACACATACTGTGGCAGTAGGCTGTCACTAGGAGACTTTTTTGTTCTGGACATTTTTCTATGAGAAAGGTTGATCTATTAAAATCATGATAAAGGAATTTTTATAGACCTTTTTACTGCAGAGTGCAGACATATGAAACTACAAAGCACAACCAAACAGATCCCCCAGATGTCAGGTTTCATGTACTTTGTGGGCAATGGTGTATATGAAAAGCTGCTGTTTCTGTTATTTTTGAGTCACAGAAATGGTGTGACTAAAAGAGCAGGTATAAATACTATATATGTCATATATACTCCTTGCTCCTGGGAAGAAAAATAAAAAAAAAATAAATGTCTGCCTCCGTGCACAAAACCAGAACACTCCACATAAAACATCCCTCTGTTAAGTGGAGATTCCTGGGAAAACAACCACCATAAAAATAACGTATAAAAAAATAATAGTGTTCCACAAATGTCTAATTAAATAGGTTCTCCACCTCTTTGGAAGAAACACATTTTATTTGCCCTCATTAAGGTGACCTAACCACTGTGCTTCACCCTTCCCTGCCTGCATGATGTAATCAACACAATCCCTGAAAACAGCAAACACCAGGCAAAGAATCACCTTTCTCTCACTGAGCTGTAACTGCCTAATCAATTTTAAGCATATACCTCAATTAATGATTCAAAAGACATCCTGTTGAGCCTGTATCATCTAGTTCTACAGTATATACAGGAGTTCAGAACTGGATCTGCCTTGAAAGGCAGTTCCAGAGAATCTTCACTAAAACCTTGTCCTTGCTATTCACACTCACTCAAAGTAAACATTTATCTTACTATTTTTAACTTTGACCTGGATGCACTCTCTGCGGGCAGAATGAAACCTCTCTCTCAGAATTGCAAGCAGGCAATTCTGGCAATTCTTCCTCTTGTTTGCATTAATTACCTTCTCCAATTAATTCAATTTCTTTACCTTTTTCTCCACTGTATGTGTCTCAGGATGGAGTTTGCTTGCACTGGAGCTGAACAAGCCAGGTCAGAGAACTGAGGGAGCCTGAAGCTGCAGTAGCACCCAGGAACATGCAGAGCCCAGCTCACAGCTGCTCCTGTGGCCAGCTGTGGAGGACCTCAGCACCCTGGAGAAAAATTGGAATTGGTACAAAAGGTGGGAAGTGTTACTGGCTCAAGGAATGCTTTTGCTGGGATTCTTGTTGGACAGTTAGGAGAAGAGATGTCACAAAAGCCAGTGTGAGACTAGACTAAAGTCTCTTGATTTATGTCTGTTGAAGCTGTATAAAGAAATGAAAACTTCAGAAAATAAATAAATATTCTAAAGAATTCACACCTTTGGACTTTACTAATAAGAGAAAAGAAAAAGGAAAGGGGAATAAAAAAATTGAGATGGATATGCAGTGAAGCCTTACTAGTCTGAAACTCAGTGGCCACTGGCAAAAAGATGGAATGATGGAGAAAGGAAGAAATGAGGAAGAGAATCCTAAAACTCTGCAAAATTTTTATTGAAATGCATAAGTAAATATTTTTCTGTTATAGACTGCAAAAACATCCTATTTTGAAACTTCCAGTTTGGTATTTTATGCACTGGCTTGCCAATCTCAAGGCACACCTGAAAAAATAAAGTGGGGAAAGAAGTAAAAACATTCATAAGAGGGGCATGCCCATGCAGAAAGAGTGAAAGAAGCCAGACCAACAACAAAGCTACTAAAGCAATGGAGATTTCCATTTGCTATGAAGCTCGTCATCCTTTAGGAAAGGAATCTGACAATGGCTGGGAATAACTTTCTCCACTCACAATTCTAAGCAGTTTATGTCAACATTTTTTTTCTTGTAATCCTCAGGGTAATCCATTTTTTTCTGCTACCAGAGGTATCAGCTCTGTTCAACATGTAGTAGGTGCAGAATTTGTACATTACAGCATTATTGGTATGTTGCTAGGACCATCTCCTGCATTTCAATTAGCTGCACAGCACAGAGAAGGAGCTGCTTCCTTGCCTTGCACATCTCCTGAAATGAAGCACTCTACAGAATGAGCCTGAATCTGGAGGGGCAGAGATGAGGGTGTGCTGGGTCTGCAGGGGCAGGACATGCTCTGAGGGACCCCTCCTAATTCCAGCTTGTCACTGGTGTTTTGGCTCTCAAGTCCCTCTGCTTTTTCCCAAAGCCACAGGAGAGCCAGCAGGAGTGACGAGACCACACTTGCTGAGCAGGAGTGCCCAGTCCCTTCCTGGGCTGGCAGGCTGGCAGTAGAGATCTTTCATTCTGTACATCTCTATAAATTGTACAAAAAAAAATGCCTGGGGAGCCCTGGTAATGAATACATCAACTTTTACCCTGCCCTGTAAAAACAGCTATGAGGAAATGATTTCTGTGCTGCAGAGGGGGTACGCAGGCTAAAAAGAAAACACAGCACTTGCCAGAAAAATAAATGCCCTGCTCCATCAGAGAGATGAGAGAGAAAGATAAAGTGCTCTGTTTATGCCACACCATCGTATTGGGTTTGCATGGCAAGGTTTGGGGAAAGGGGAGCCACAGGGGTGAGTGCCAGAAGCTTCCTCTGGGTCCAAAAGAGCACAAGGAGACAGAGCCACTGCTGGCCAAGGCTCAGCCCCTCAGCAGCAGCAGCAGCACCTCTGGGATGATGTGTTAAGGAAGGGGAATAAACCCTGCTCAGCTGCACCTGGGGAGAGCAGTGAGGATGTGGGAGAACAAAAGTCCTGCAGGGCCCTGGGTCAGTGCAGAAGGAGGGGCAGGAGGTTGCCCAGGCAGTGAAGCTGGGATTCTCCTGCAGCCCCTGGTACAGCCCATGGTGAGGCAGCTGTGCCCCTCCAGCCCATGGAGCTCCATGGGGAGCAGAGATCCACCTGCAATCAGTGCAGAACCCCA
This sequence comes from Cisticola juncidis, assembly GCA_013400215.1. Taxonomy (NCBI): domain Eukaryota; kingdom Metazoa; phylum Chordata; class Aves; order Passeriformes; family Cisticolidae; genus Cisticola; species Cisticola juncidis. Next base: position 871,950 of record VXBR01010920.1, read on the forward strand.
TGCTGGAGCAGAGATGTACCTGCAGCCTGTGGAGGTCCATGGGGAGCAGAGATCCCCCTGCAGCCCGTGGAGGACCCCAGGCTGGAGCACGGGGATGCCCAGTGGGCTGTGGCCCCATGGGGTGAGCACTCTGGATCAGTTTTGCTGGCAGGACTTGGGTCCCATCTGTTCCTAAAGGGCTGTGTCCCATGGAAGGGACTTACAGTGGAGCAGTTCATGAAGAGCTGCAGCCTCTGGAATGGACTTTATTTGGAGAAGTTCATGGAGAACTCTCTTCCATAGGAGAAACCCCACACTAGAGCAGTGGAGTGTGAAGAGTCATCTCCCTGAGGAGGAAGCAGTGGAAGAAATAATGTGTGATAAACTGACCAAAACCTCCATTCCCATCCCTCTGCATCACTGCCAGGGAGTAGGCAACAAAAATGGGAAGGTAAACTGGGAAGGAAGGAGGGCTGGGGGAAGGTGTTATAAGATTTGGGGTTTTTTTTCTATTGTTCTACACTGATTTGATTTGTAATGAATTCAATTATTTTTTCCCTGAATTGGGTCTGTTTTCCCTGTGTTGGTAACTGCTGAGGGATCTCTCCCAGTCCTTATCTCAGCCCAGGAGAATTTTATTATATTTTCTCTTCCCTGTCCAGCTGAGGAGGGGAGTGATAGAGCAGCTTTGTGGGCACCTGGTTCCCATCTGAATTGGAGCAGACTGCAAACCCTTCCCCTCATTATCAGGGGAAAGATATCAACACAGATACACACAGTTCTATCTTCCAAGTGGTGCTGCCTGCTACCTAAGTGGAAACTGAGAAAGTTCTTTCACTTAAGAAGAAAAGCTGGGGGAATCAAATGAGAAAAAAAAACCCAAAACCTGTCATATGATCTATTGTTAATTTTCACAGTTATAATCTTAATTTGCAAAACGCAGCATACAAAGCCTCCCTGATTCTGGTTAGTGCTTTTGTCCAGCAGCAGCAAGACATCAGTGCCTGAGCAGCCCATGGTCCCCACCCAGCTTATCCTTTGTCAGGTGCCAATTCAATCTTTGCAATTTTTGCTCTGCATTCTGCTGTTTCCCGAGTCTGATGGAACTGGGAATGGGTATTGTTGGGATAACTCAGAAACAGCAGGAGGTTTGTGCATTTCATTCTCCAGATCCCGGAGTCTGTCAGCTCAAGTCCAGTTTTCAACTAGCCACAGCTGAGCTGAGAACAAAAATAACCACACAGCCTACGATCTGGGTTTTGATTGAAACAGCTTTTTGATTTATTTGCCTCAGATAGAATCCTTGTACAGACCCAGGCTGCAGAAATAGCAGGAGCGTCTGAGATGGGAATTGCGTGTCCTGTCCACCAGCAGAGCTGGATGGGCTGCTCCACTGTACATATTTATGGAGCTGAGCTGAACCCTCAGGGTAAAAGTGAACAAAGAATAGACTGTTTTTCTCCTAAAGCATCTGGGTGTAAGTCTTATTTTGCCAGCAACCATGGTGTTTATGGGCATGTTTTACTGGAAACCTGCTGCTTCTCACAACGTTTCCTGAGTGACTGTCTTAGTAAAACTGCATCTGGAAATGACAAGCACACAGCTGTAAATCTGAAAAGCAGTGTGCAGCCCTAATAGCTCGCAGCTACAGCACAGCTGTCCTGCTGAACGCTGGAAAGATTTACAAAGACAAAGCAGAGCAATGAATACGTTTCTGAGCTCTCTGTGATCACATTACACCCCTTCCCCTTCCAAGATTTTTTTGCTGCAGACACAGAAGGGATATCACTGCTCTTCGAGTGAATGCCTTGGGCAGGTAACCTATTACTGCTCACCTGCCTGAGGCATCCAGAATTTCTGTCCTGTACCTGCCTTCCAAAGCAATGGCTAATGTTGTGTTATATCATTTTTCATTTTCCTACCTGAGTTGGATCCATGACAAGAGCAAGACCAGGAAAACGAGCCAGCTTAAAAAAAATATATCTACTGCTACAGCGATGGTGCAGAATTTTAAGCATTGCAGGGAGTGTAATCATCATAAAAGAGATATGCAAGAGGAAGAGATGGAGGAGAGTTGGTCTGTTCATTTTCATGTGCCCTAAGCTGTGGAATCCCTGACCATTCTGGGTCTCCTGAAGCTCTCAAGTGCCAGGAGGCAGCAGCAGGAGGTGCCCAGAGGAAACAACCAACAGGCACTGCAGGAATACCGACCTGGCTGGCAGGAGGAACTGCTGTGTAAAAATCTAGGAGATAAAGTACTCATTTAAAAAAACCCCACCCCAATAATTGAATAATAATATTAATAATAGAATTACTAAAAAAATAAAAAAGGTGTTTTCCACTCCTAAAGCAAGAAATTCTAATTCTCTAATTCAAAATATCTTTTCTTTCAAATGCCTTGAAGTTTTGCTAAAAAGTATTATACCTAAAAATACCAGAATCCTTAGACAAACCATCTCACTTGACCTAAGCATTTTTGCAATTCCTGCAGAAACTCAGACTTAAATATATTAATATGTGTAGGTGTGTGTAAAAAAACAGTTGTTATTGATTTTAAACTGGATTGTTTGCTTAAAACCAGTGTTAATTTTATGCATATATATACATACACACACAAGTACTTAAAGTCTGTGCAGCCATGCTTGGTTTTGAATTTGCAATGGCAGAAAACCAATTATTCACAAAGTCTCCTTCTGAAGATGATGCTGTTGCATGTGTACTTAAACTTGAGCACCTGAGCATAAGCCTTGAGTTTGCTAATTTTGCATCTGCTTATTAATTCATATCCATGCAGACTTTAGAGAAGGCTGAATACGAATTTGAGAAAGCCATCAAGCCCCTCTTTCTGTGAGCCCATCTCTTTAGATTTTCGGTAGTTTTACCTGAAGACCGGTCAATAGCTTCATTAAATCAAATAAACCTCTAGCCAGGATTCATCTTTTATTTAGGAGCAACTGCCTGGTTTCTTTATAGGTTATACATTGCCCTCCTATGTCCCTATTTATCCTTTATCTGTTCTCTGTTTCTGGCATTTTTCCCATTTTACAGTTCTGTGTTTTGCCTGCCTAAGCCAGCCACCTCAGGGTGTTCCCACACAAGGAATCCCGTGGCTGCTGAAGGTGCCCAGCTCAGCATGACTTGTTCCCTTTTAAAATAACGTAAATGGGGATAAATGGGGCCCTTGGGAGAAGCTCTGGGGAGAAGGAACAGAAATGTCTCTCCCCCTTGACAGTTTATACATCTTCTATAACAGGGAATGTGTTTCCAGACCCATAGAAACATATTTTTTTCTTTTTTCTTTTTTTTTTTAAGTTTCCCTCCCTCTCCCTCCTCCCTCTTGTGACCTTGATTTTACCCTTAGATTTTAAAATAATGGCTATTTAGTATTTGGGAAGAGTCAGCAGCCACCCCAAAACACCCATCAGGATTAATAAACCCAGTGAGGCACAAGGCAGCTGGGTGCAGGGTTGGTTTGTGTTTCTCTGCAGTGCCAATCCCCTGCTCTGCCCCAGTCAAACAGCCAGGATAATGCTCCTCACTCAGCTCGTTTGAAGATTAAATTAGCTGCTATTAGTTCAGCTCTTTGAAGATGTACCCAAAGTGTGCTAAGCAGCATTAAATGAGTTTTAGTCATTAGGCCCTGGAGAAGTTTTGTTGCTTTGGGTCAGGGTTGGAGGCAGGGCTGGTGCATGGATCACCCCTGGGCTCAGCCCTGCTCAGTGCCACACCAGGGCTTCTGTCCTTAGACAGGCACCTCAAGGGCATTTAAAGGACCTGTCAAGAGTAATCCTTGGTCTTCGCAATCAAAAGAAACTTTCATTTTCCAAGAGCTAACTCGGAAAATTTCTGTCTCCTTTTTAGCAGAACTTTCAAGAAGCAAACCACCTACATGATTTATTAAGCCAAATTTTGATTTCATTTAAAAAAAAGAAAAGCTGTTGTGCTGTCTTTCAAATTTAAAGGGGAGTGGGCATCTACAACTTCCATTAAATTACTCCAGATTGTAAAGGGTGTAACTGAGGTGAGATCTGGGTCCTTATTCAAGCCCTCTAGTGGTAGCTGCCCTGTTGGTTAACATGGGAAATTGCCTCATTACTAAAGTATATTATTTGGAATCTTTAACAGGAAATTCGAAGCATCTGCCATTAGAAGCAGGGAAAGGAAAAAAGAACTTGTTTGTAGAAAGGTAAGTACTTCTATGCACAAATAATTGTGATTTAAGTGTGCAGAGTAGTAGAAATTCTCAATGCAAAATCAAGTAAAGAGAAAAAGCAGCAAGTACTACCCTAAGCAGATTACAGGGCCTGTCCTCCAGGGACTGACAGGTGGTATGGACTGAAAATGCTTCTGCAAAGCCAAAGCTCACCCAGTTCCCCACAGACAGGGTCAGAGTGTCTAAAACTCAGGATCTGAGTACTCTGGTGCTGAGGAGAGGCTCTCAGTGAATGTGCTGCACTGGCCACACAGGGAAACAGCACCTTTTATTCCTCTAGGCTGCATTTCTGCCACTGCTCTCCAGCCTCTATATTGCCATTCCAGTGTGTTTCTTAGGCTTTCCTTCCTCTGTAAATTCTTTCAAAACTAATTTACTAATGGCACAGTCCAAGGCAGCAGAGACAACACAGAAGAATTTCAGTGAAAATATTGCTGAAATTAGGAAAAAAAAAAGGCTGAACATTAGGGGGAAAAAATCATGGCAATGAAATCATATAGGTAGGACCACTCTTATTGTGATGCGTATTAAATAATGGTTGCCTTTTGCAGAAAGAAACTGTTTTAAAAATAATGTTAAATTTAAGTTTATACCAGTTTTTATAAATGCAAGACAACATTACCATTTGTTTCTAGAAGCAATTTCAGGATTTTAACAATAAAACTGACCTGCCCAGAGCCTGTCAAATATCCAGCCTGCCTGTCTCAGCCCCCAGGTTAATGGACCATCTGTATATTCTGCACAGGAATACCTGAAGCTATTTTACTTGTTAAATGGCTAAATAGCAGCTGACATGCCTGGCAGAGCATTCAGTGTTTCTCAAGAACACCTCTCCCAGAATTTTCTGGCAGATAAAAGCTTTTCTCTGACGGTTCTGAGAGTTTCTTCAGCATCTCCTCTTCACCATCTAGAGGATTTTCTGGAGTGCTTACATGAATAGAGGTGCTTGTTAGAAGTACTCATTTCAAGGAAGTGTTTTGTGAGTGAAACAAGAATTATAATAGACAGTCAAGAGATCCTTTGGGGAAATGGGGTTGGTGGGAACAGACAGAACATCTTTGCTGAATAAATTATTTTTTAAAGAAATGTCAAAACCAAGCATAACAAGAGATTTCTTCCAGAAGGGGATGGTCTTCACCCTGGATACTTTCCCATTACCTTTCTCATGTTCCAGGAGAGCTCCAAAGTGTCTGAATCTTTTTTTGCCTATCTCAGAAAAGTGTTTAAGACATTTATTTGTATTCTAAGCATTTGATAAAGTAATTTTTTAAATGGAAAAGTAATAGAGTGACCTTGCTTAGTACAGTCCTGAAAATGAGAATAATAAAGTGTATGTTGTTTTGCTTGCAGTTATGGTATTGCACAAATAAGACAGAGCAAACAAAGAAATAGGCATCACTCACTAGTATAAGGTTCTCTGAAAACTGTCCTTTGAGAAGGATGATCACTAGGCAATGTATAGACCATGTCCAATAAAATGTACAATGAGCACACTGTGTGGCAGAGTTTAATTTCCTGGCTCTTATGGAACTTAAATCTCAACTTTAATGGGACTGTGCTGCTGCACAAAAGGCACCTCAAAGCAGAGTGATGCAATGGTTACGATGCAAGCTGAATGCACGGAATTATGTTCTTTTCCTGGATCTACTGTTGGCTTCCAAAATCATTTTGTACATTTCACTTCTACAGCTCAATTTCCTCCTTGATAAAAATGGGACTAACAATGGTTTCTCACCTTTGACACTCCTGGATGAAAAGTGCTTAGTGTTATTAATTCATGAATTTATCAACCTCAAGCAGAGTTGTGACCTTGAAAATGGAGAAGAGTTCCAGCGTCTGCAGGGGCTTCTGGGGAGATCACTAGAGCAATTTATTTTACCAGGCAAGCACGTGGCTTTAAAGTGATGTTGCAGGGCTGAGGAGGAGAGGCAGAGTCACACATCAGATAAAGGGGTGGTTTTCATGCCCAGACACACAGAATTATGGAGACAAAGGTTGGAATAAGCCCATCACAGCCAGGTGGAAGGGCTCCTCCCCTCCTGGGAGATGCAGAACAAAGTTTTGAAAAATTGTCCATGCTTCAGTGCTAAATCTTATGGATTAGTTATAGCAATCAGTCATAACTATTGATTAGTGTGGCAGTGCACAGGGCCTCACAGTAAAACCTCCTTCTCTCTAGAGATCCCTTGGGAACAGTGTTCTTTTTTAAGGTATTGAAATGATCAAGAAAACTGAGGCTGTGCTTTGTAAATCTTTACTAAAGAATGGCAATCCCAAGACAATTCATCATCTGAGCTCCAAAAATTCTCTCTAAGAACATTTTTCATATGGAAGTCAACCTTAGTCCATTGATATTTCATAAATCTATGCAGAAATAGCCCAATAGTTTGCTTTACCAAAACATTCAGTGCTTTATTAATTTGATGTGGGCCTGACATTGGTCTGAGTTTAGGCTTTAGGCTCTGCCAGTGTCTGTGTGAAAGGCAGGCAAGAAACTTTCTCATGTTGGCCTGAGCAATCTTAAAGGAGAAAGAAATTCAAACAAATCTCAGGAAGTGAGAAACCATCCACAGGTGGTGTTTTTCCAACATGTTTACTGGAAAGAAATGTTTACAAAAGGGTGTAGATGCTGAATAACCAATCATGTTCTTTGTACCGAACTACTCTATAAAAGTGAAATTTGGGAGAATAAAGTTGGCTCCCATCTTTACCATCATAAAGTTATGTTGTTATTTCTGTGCTGTCCAAAATCCTAACGCCAACCTGACTTTTTTCCTTGTTGCAAAGAGGATTGGGGAGCCCTGAGTGATTTACACTGAGGGTTCTGCAGCTTTTCCTCTGCCCTGCAAGCTCCTCTGAGCTCCTTTAGCTGATGTTAACTGTGCATCACTGCACCCTGTGTGCCCTGCTGCCCTGAACCACCACCAAGCAGCTCCTCCACTCCATCTGGGACAGCTCCAATGCAGGGAAAACACTTCTTGTGGCTGCACTGATTCCATGTGGCAGGGATCACTGGGCTGGCAGCACAGCTTTGTGCATTTTAATGACAGAAAAGAGACAGGAATGACTTTCAGGAAGTGGAATAGAAATGTAAATTTTCTCTTCTCAACCCACCCAACATGCTTGTGCTTATGCTGTGTTTTAAAGGATTAGAAATGTAGCTGGGACAATGAAAACTTCATGCATCTCTTATAAAATATTTATATTACACCTCAAAGTAACTTGTATACAGATCTTAATTCAGATGATATCCATTTTATCATATAAAATACACCAATGTATTGCAAAAGATTTGCTCAGGGCTCTCTTGTTGCTGTTGTTTTGTCTTGTTCTGAGTGGTGATTAGTGATACAGAGTGGTAACTTTTCTAAGATTAGAAAAATACTTATCAGGATTACCCATACAGTGTTTGTATGTGTAAATAGATGCAAGAGCAAACCTTTGGAGCTACAGACATGTTCTTAAATACACAACGTGGGTTTTGTCCAACAAATAACAAGGTATCACATCATATAATGTGTATCTATAATCATACAGTGTGTAAATATGACACAGAGAGATGAATACATGACACATTTCTTCTTGCAGTCTTAGATCATATGCCTGAAACTGGAAAGAAATTTTAGATATCAAGAGAAAATAATACAGAAAATAATGCAGAAAATAATTCCTTTTCTTCTCTAAAATCTCTGAGCCTTCTGTACAGATCAGACTGAGATTTCAGCAGCTTTTCTCACAAAAGTACAACAAATATATCACAATACTTAAATGGAACAGATACCAGTGGGACTCTCAGTTAAGAACATTTTGCCTCATAGGGAAAATCGTGACCCTATGGATTTTTCAGTTACAATGAAGTTATGACTTAGTGAATCCTAAAATACCCTGGTGCCCTGTTAAGCTGCTGTTAAGTATTTATGTTCATTTTGAGCTACTGACCAGCTCGATGTGGAGCTGATCAAGCTTCTCCAGGAGCTAAGGGTTGCCTTAGCTGTTTATTTCTTGCTTAGTCTCCTTGACATGAAGGAGTTTAGGACACTGATCAGAAAAAGAATGGGAACTATGTGACCCCATTTTCTTCTGGGGAAGTAAAAATGTTGAAGAGATACAATATTTTTTCCACTTTTCCAAATCATGCATTGAGTGGCCTTTAAAAAAACCCAACAAAATATCAATCTCCCAGCAAATGAAAGAAAAAAGAAAAGCATGGCTGTTCATAAAACAATATTAAAACTCTTCTTGATTTTTTCAAATTTGATTGGCAACATTTGACCAAAGCTGTAAAGACAGTGTGTGTGCCATTATCTTTAGCCTTTCAGTCTGAACTGACTGTAAAAGAGTCACTTTAATTTAAAACAACACCAAATCTCTTAGCTATCTTGCCTATTTTGGAAGATCAGTGCAAACATAACTTAATAACTAATACAGCAATAAAACTTCTGCAAGGAGAAATTTATAGTGCATTAATCTTTAGATTCTGTATTTGGACTGGAAATGATTACATGATAATGGAGTAAATGCTTTGCTAAGTGAATGCAAACTTAAATACTGTATATATCAAATGTGGACATGCTGAAGAATAAATCTGCACTACAGATTAATTAATTTACAGAAAGAACTTTCTTAAATGAAAGCTTCTGAAATAATAAGTCCAGGGAAGTGAGTAGGCCATCATTAAAGGGCAGGAAGTAAATTCAATGTGAATCTATTAAAGGAGAGACAGCAAAGTTTTCTATTGAAACAGTGAAAAAATAGCTACAGCCATCAAATTTTCCCTCCCCCAGGTAGGAATCAGCCTGGAGATGTTGCCAAACTTATTAATTAAATGTTAGGGTTACCTGAACACAGAAGCCTTCAGATTCTGTAGAAATATTCCTTCCACAAGGAGGAGAGTGCATGTAAAAGTACATCCCAAGATGTTCACTCACTGCCCACCACTTATAAGTCAAACTCTGTATCAGATTTAGTCTGCAATGCATCCTTCATCTTTTTTTTGGGAAAATCTGTGTAACTCTACTACCAGATGGGGTTCTGCATGTGAAGTTTTAGCAAGCAGCCGGATGCAAAAAAAGGGAATTAAATCCTTACCACATGATTTGCTCCAATGCAGTACCAGCACTGAACCATGGCCATTTCTGTAACTCCAAGTCAGTCGTGACCCTCAGAATCTTATGGATACCTTGGGCAGGAAAGCCACAAACACACTTGTACTATTTCTTTCCTTTCTTCTCAAAGCACTACTATGCTAATTGAACTAGAAGTAAAATAAAGAAAGGCAATTCCCCTTCCCCCATTCCAGTGATTTTCAGTTAAAATTAAACCTGGTTAAACTGCAGCAGGTATCAGCTCTGTAGAACTGGAACTGGGGGCATAGGTTATTGTAAAATGAGAGTTGATGGTGGCCCATGTTTAAGATGCCGTGGTCTGTTGGGTTATATGGCAGGGTTTTGGTAGTGGGGGACCTACAGGAGTGATTTATCTGAGAAGCTGCCAGAAGCTGCCCTGCGTCCAGGAGAACCTCTGGCAGTTTGTATGGGTAAGGCCCCTCCCAAAGTGTTAAAGTGCATTATAAAGAGGCAGGCCCAAGCATTCCAAGGCCTGGGCATTGCTTCACTGGGGGTTGCCCAAGCTCCCTCTCTGACAATCTGAGCTGTGCCATTTGCGTCAGCCCGGCTGCGCAACGCCGGGCACAGCCTGCAGCTCTGCCAAGATCTCCCTGACTGCTTTCCACCACAGCAAAAGGCTCTGATAAGGGCACTGCAGGGAGAAAACAGCAGTGTTTGTTGGCAATAGTGTTTCCCAATTTGAGGAAACAGCTGGGGAAGAGGATTGTCAGACGGGTTTACGAAGCACAGAACAGACAGGAGTAGCAAGAAAGGTGAGGAAACATGACCTCGACTCCACCCAAACCACAGGCCACCCACATCCATTTTCTGATATTTACAGATGAAATAGGAATTAACTCTTCCCAGTTTCTTTCTGTTTTCCTGGCTGCCCTGAAGCTGTGACCTATGGCTGCAGCTTCTGCACAGGCTCAGGAGACCCCAGCCAAATCTTCTGCATCTCTCTTACCCAAACCTTGAGCTATCCCAGAGCATGCCAGCTGAGCTGCAAGGAATGTCCACATCCATGCTTGGGCACTCTGGGAATAGGAGTCCAAGGGATGAAAAGATGATGAAATAAAAGCATGAAATGAAAGGGGTAAAGAGCAAGAACGTTACAATTTAAGAATAAATATAAATAATGGAAAAAACCCGCTCTGCCAGACTGTCAAGAAAAGATTTGGGAAGCTTAGCTTTGGAAAAAAAATCTTAACAAAAATATAAAAAATCAAATTATGAGCCCAAAAGTGTTCTTATAATCTTGAATTAGTTTTCAATAGAGAAGTGAAAATCTGAGAAAGCAGTATTAATTAACAGTCTAATGTCATGCCAGTGCTTGTACAGGTAAGAATTACTGCCACAAACCCCAGTGCAAGAGGTGTGCTGTTATCCCTCTGATAGCACTCACATGTTTCTTTCCTGATATTTTTTGGCAACGGTGAGATAGCTATCATCCTATGTAATCACAAAAGAGAGCTGAACATGGTAAATAGATGGTCCCTTAGAGTCAAAACTTTTGCAAATATTGCTATTATTTCCCTGTTAATAAATGTCTTGATTGGGATGTTTGAAAGAAAACCCTTTTACAAAAATCATGCACTGCACTCATCGTTGGCCTCATTTTCCACACACCAAACTCATGCAATTTGCAGTCAAGAAGAATAATTTGCATTAACTTACCATGAACCATTTATGGCTTCCTCCTGAACTAGAGTCATTATCAAGTCACCACAAAGCTATTCTGTAGGTAAATTCATAAATGATCTATGCCTACAGGACACAGGATAGAACACCTCGCTTATTTACAGCTTTTCCTCCCAGTTACTCTTTCAGTTTTCTTTATTTCTCTCCATCTACTTCCAAGAGCTAAGTCTTTTGGAAAATAATTTTCAGTGTTGCAGCTTGTGTGTATTTACACTGTTGGAACTGGTTCCTGATATTCTGTGCTCAGGTGGGAGGGAAGGAGTGATAGGGATACTGAGGGCCAGGAATATTGAGGGTTCCTCAAGGTAGCCAAGTGATTTTGAAAAATCTAAGGCAACCACAACTGGTTGACAAGGACTTAGCACCCTTGTAGTTCATCTTACAGACCCCTTGAAATGATCCTCCATCCCTTCCAAGTCACAAGGTCCCCATTCATTCAAGCTGTGCAGGATCAGTCCCATGGGGCTAAAGCATATGCCAAAAAACTGTCAGAAGCCAATAGCCAGCACATGGGACAGCAACACTTAATTCCCTGGACAAATATGGGGGTTCACCTGGCATGAACAAGAATTATGACCTCAGAGAGGGCTTTTCTGATAAAACCTCTTATATGTATCAACTGCAGTCACTGTGACATTTAGTTCTAAGCAGGAGACTCCCATATTTGTACCTTCCCTCAGCTATTCCATGCAAAACCAATATCCTGCTCTTTCCAAATTGCTTTTCATAAATTAAGGTGGGGCTAATTTAGCAAACTGTGCATCGGGAAGGCTTTTCAGAGTAAGGAAAATTTTTCCATAAAGCGATTTTTCAAACATGCCTTCATAAAAAGTGTCAGAGAAAAAGTCTTTTAAGGGGCCATGTTTGTGAAAAAAAAACCTCACATTTTTAATGGCACATGGTGGCCAACAGCAACACTGGTTGATGCTGGGACACTGCTGCAGAGCAGAGGCTGCTGCTCTCCTAATGACTCAAAGTCTACGATGAACACAGATTTAAGTGAGGAATTTGAGACTATTATTAGCCTTCATCAGTCTCTCTTATTCACGGAATCTGGACAGATCCCAGAAGCCTGGTTTCTCAGCCCTCATTAGGCTCTGCAAAATGAGCCTCCCATACTTGGAAATACCTGCTTGGCACAGTTCTCTCCTCTCTCTTCTTCCAGTGGGTGTTTGTTGCAATATTCAGGGTTCATGTTGGGCCAGATCCCTTTGCAGAGGAAGGGCTGAACCACGTTCACAGCTGCCTGTGACAGTGAAGGGAAGGCTGCACATGCCATTATCTCTTACAGCTGCACACGTAGCACAACTGAAAATGTCTGCATGAAACCAAGTTCACATCCAAACACCATGAAAACTCCAGCAGGAGCACCTTTGTCACTGTGTGCCCTCTCTCTCCTGGATACACACACTGCACCAGGCTGGCAATCACACAGAGCCAGTGACCTGTGAAAATGGTCCTGATCTTTCAAACATGAGCTCTGCTCTGCCAGCCCTTAATCAAACAGAAAGATCATTTATATAATGAACCACCCACAAAAGGCTTTTATTTAGAACACACAAACACGTGTGTCGCTTTCTGCTCATAATACCCAACATAACCAGCACAAAAGCAAATCCATGTGGATGAGGTGACAAAGGAATAGTCTTTCAAGAGGTTAAATGTGCAATGCTAAATTCAGTTGAATTAGCCAGAAGGAGCTGAATTTGGGATGTTCAGTCTCCTGACTGAAAAGCTTAGCTGTAGGTCAGCCAGAGATGACTTGGGTTAACAACCTAGCATCCAAAAATTATTGTTGTTTCTGCTAGGAAAACAGACCCACTGAAGTCAGGAACACTTTCTGTTTTGAAGAATGGGCAGCAGTAGTGCCAGATGACAATCCTCTTTTGATTGGATGCTGGCTTTTTGCTTTCAAGTGTTTCATGGACCTTTAAAGCAATACCAAATTTTTCTAGCTCTTCACATTTAATTTTCCCAAATTCTTCAACTTCAGGGGGATATTTGATATTTCTACTTACTAAAATTACAAGGTCTCTTCAACACCAACAGTTCTATTTTGCTCTCCATCCTGACACAGTTTCTATCACCAGATCCTCTATTGTTACACCTTTTCCTTCAGCCAGACTCATTAAATCATGGTGTCCTCATAGCAGCAGCTTCTTTGCCTAAAGCAACAACAGACAATGTAAAAATCCAGATCAGTTAATTGATATTATTGACAGGAACTCTGATCTCCAAAGACTAATATATGAGAAGTTTCCATGAGGGATTTTTGTCATGTAGCAATTTTTTTTTAATTCCCTCCAGATTTGAAATGGGTTGGTTACCAAATATTTGAGCTTTGTAAGTGGCTGGTGGTGTATTTTTATGTACATAAAGGGCAGAAAAACAAAAACACTGATGTTAATGGGGGACTCAGTTGGCATTGATTACAACCACAGCCAAGGTTTAGAGTTCTGCCTCATGGATGTCTTACAAAACAAGCAAAGTTTTCCAAACGTTTCATAGAAAATGTCCAAAATAAGGCAGTAATATGTTGTAAGTGTACAATTTTTTGTTCTTTGCAAACCCAGTAATAATGTTTGCAGTTAGCATCTTTAAAAACATGCAATTAGGGTTTCTCTTCAGTAGTATTCTCCTGAATATTGCAAAAATAAAAACGAATCATACAAAGTGGACTTGAAAAACTATAAATATTACTGTTAGCTCTGGGGTATTCCACTTTTCTGGTGGCAAGGATTAAGAGTATGGACTTTGCTGTCTCAATGGAAAGTTTGATATTAAACAGTTATCATTAGGCAGCACCAAGAAAACCTCTTGTTCTCACATATTTTCCTTCCCATAAACCAGGGAGCCAGAACTTTTCCATAGAAAAAGGAAGAGGAAATTAACGGATTTCACATAAAACCGCTGAACATTTTTGGTCAGACCTCAATTATTTTCAAAAGCTTCACAGGGTGGTGGTGGTTCTGTTTCAAATTAGGGAGATGTCCAAGAGGCACACAACAGACTGGGATGTGCCTTCCTCAGAACACAGGGATGCTGCAATCCCAGACAGATTCAGTTAACTCTGGAAATAGGAAACACACACACAAGTTTAACAGGAATATAACCAAGGAATGTAGATGTTGGCTTCATCTGTACTGTTTTCCTAGACAATGCCTGATTTACCTGTTTCAAAGCCATTGACTGGGAAAAGGTTGGTTTGTCCAGGCACAGTTTTTTCTTTTCCTATGAAGCCTAGATTTTTTGCAACATATCTAAAATCAGCTACTTCCCAATGTTCAAACTTGCTGCTGCTCCCAGAAAAATTATATTGCTCATTATTCTGTGATGTTGAATAGCTGGTCTACTGCTGAACTCATCCATCAATCTGCCTTAGATTTTAATAGGAGGATCCAGCTGTGCTGCCACCAAAATTCATGGCACAACTGCCAGTGATGGACACTGCTGGTTACCAAGGAATACAATCTGCTTATAGCAGATGCCTTTAGAATCATTAGGAGCTTTGTATACATACATTTATTTAATGTATAGCATTAATTTCTTAGCAGTAGTAGACATGAACCTAAATATTTCCATTCCAAAGCCACAGTAATCAATAATAATGACAAAAGAATTATTAACATAGAACTGAATTCAGGAATTGAATTCAGCATATGGAATCTTCACAAGGTGGCTGTGAATTATTCAAACATGCACTGGTACACGGAAAACACTGTCTTTGTGGCATTGTTCAAATGCTCAGAATTCAGGCTGTCTTTTGTTTTGGCCAAATCAATCGTATGGTTCCCCAAGGAATGAGTGTGCTGAAGCTTTTCCTGTAAATCTTCCACAGGCAAACATAATCCTGGAGTGACAGAATCACAGAATCCTTTAGGTTGGAGGATACTTTTGAGATCATGAAGTTCCAACCATTGACCCAATACTGCCAAATCCACCACTCAATCACAGCCCTAAGCACCCTCTCTGTAGGTGCTTTGAGCACTTCCAGAGATGATGACTCCACCATTTCCTGTTCCAATATTTGATAACCCTTCCTGTCAAGAAATGTTTCCAAATATCCAAGTTAAACTTCCTCTGGCACAACTTGAGGCCGTTTCCTCTTGTCCTGTACTGTGTACCTGAGAGAAGAGGCTGACCTCCACCTACACCCTTCTTTCAGGTATTAATAATTAGCTAGGAGAATGATTAGTTCCTCCCTGAGTTTCCTTTTCTCCAGGCTAAACACCCCAGCTCCCTCAGCCAGCCTTGTGCTCAAGAGCCTTCCCCAGCTCCATTCCCTTCTCTGGACAAACTCCAACCCCTCAATGGTTTTTTGCAGTGAAATGCCAAAAACTGAACGGAGATTCAAGGTGCAGCTTCACCAGTGCTTATTACTGGATTTATTCCCTTTTCCTCTGAATCTGGTAACAACTTTTAGAACTTTCCTAATGCTATTATGGTCCTTTGCAGACTGTTTTTTTTTCTTGGACAGATTTTAAATAAAGTCAGCTACTGTAGTTGGAAATTTTCTCTTACCTGACTGCATGACACATGACAGGAGAAGGATGGAAGTACCCCAAAATTGTCATTCTTCCTTGTTCTCCCTCCTTTGTTTCCTCACCAGTCTTGTGATCCACAATAAAACCCCCACTGAGAACCTTTCTTATGCAGTTCACAAGTCCACCTCTAAAGTTGGAAGCACAAATAGCTAATTAGAGAACTTAGTAGTTCTCCTGTACCCTGTAGTTTGCTAACCCTAATCAGCTTTGCCCATTTGAATGCTTCCCCATGTCCTTCATTCTAACTAAGCTGACATTTTGTCAGTCTGAGCAGCTTCTTACCTTCCTTTCAGTCAAACTTAATAATTTGATCACATTGTCAAGATACAATTACTCTGCAGGCAGGAGCTGAAAGCTTTCCACAGTTCACTTTGTCCAAAACATACCAGCATCTGAAAACCTTTTCAGAATGGGTGAGATTTTTATTTAATTTAAATGTAAAAGGCAAGAAAATATTTAGGAAACAAACAAGAAAATTCTTGTTCTGAACCCATTTTCAATTCAGATATCCATTTCAATTTATTAATCTTACACTTTCATCAGTGATGAATACAGCTCTAAAATTTGTCTGTGAGACTTCTTATTTCCATATACTTCCTTTTAGAGAAAGACAGTTTCAATCAGAATCACACCTCAGAGGAGAAACTACTAAAGAGATCAGCACAATTTAGTAGCCGAGTTTAGTTTTTCCTATTGATTGTCAGTATAAAATAATTTTGTTTGGATTTTTTGGAACTGTTAAAGACTAGCAACTCCCCTGCTTCCCTAAAATAGCTTCTACAATCTCAGAAAAATCTGAGATAAAAGCCTAGAGCAGTTGATTTGCACCATTTCTGCAGAGGAATGCCATGACTGAGATATTCACCATCCTTTATTTTCCAGAGAGGGACAGAGCTTTCAGACAATCGACCTCATCTATGCAGATTACTGACAAAGGATGTCAAAAGGTCACTCCAAAAGGTGTCCCTTCAGGCCATGGGGGCTTGAGTGCTCCTGTCCACAACTTATTTGCTATAGTCCACTGCTTTTAGGTACATATGAAAAGGGCTTTGTGCAAAGCTCATATTAAGACATCTCTGCATGACCTTCCTTTATTTTTTCAAAGATTCTGGCCAGCCCTCATCTATGTGGCAAAGGTCAAATGGGAAACATCTTGAAAAGAGCTACTGAAGCAACAAGGGAATGTGAATCTTTGTGCTCTTCTGCTCTCAGCCATGAAGCTACTGTACCTTATGAGTAAGTTCATGGTTCTTTGTTCCTTTGAGACTATTTATTAAAAAACAAGCCTCTGAAAGCCCTCTTTATTTTCAGTTTGAATCATATAATTAAGGGGAGGAGGTGGAAGCACACTTAAAATATTTTCACTGGAGTCACCTTTGTTAGTGGAGGGGAAGGATCTGTATTTACAAGAGATGAAATACAGGTCTGTGAAGCATAATCACAGAGAATGTATTGGTAGTTGAAAATGACAGTTCTACTGAAAAACTTCATCTTGAGTTACATTTTATTATAGAAATCTGACAGTTCAGAAGACTTGATCACTTGTGACGCTTTTCATACTGCATTTCTATTCTCTTTTAGCATCCAAGACAAATAGAAAAAGAGACAAATCATTCCATGTCTGCTGAGATTCACAGGTTTTAGCAGAATATTGCCTTATTTTTCATAGTTTGAGTTCTTACTGATTGCCTTGATATGCCCTCGTAGCAGCTCTTTCTCAGAGCAATCAGTTTTCCTGTTACAAGACTTTCCTCTCAATTTCAGGAGAAACCTCCTGAACCTCTTTGAGATAAGCAAGCAATAATGTGTCACACCCGAAGAAATTATGGGAAATATGCTGTTATTAAAGATACCCAGACAAGGCCAGCTCTGAAAATAAGAAAACAAACAGCATTTTCATCGCCGGCCTGCCTCAGATGTTGAAGGTAGGGAGTGCTCAGCACTTCACTAAGCAGAGAAAAGCTGCTGCCCCAGGCTGAGGGCTCCTTGCAGTCCAGCACAGGGGGATGTGCCCAAGGACAGGCAGAAGTGGCCATGGAAGGGACTATAGGGGACAGGCTGTGTCCTCCCCTGGCCAAGTGCCACCAGCCTGGTCACCACCAGGGCTCAGTTTGAGGGTTTAAATGGAACCTTGTCGTGCCATGTAAGGAATAGATTTAGAAACATCTGGATTAAAGGGACAGATTTCTTTTGAAGCTGCATTTCTGCACCTTTCAAACAAATTGATGGTGTCACGTGAATTCAGGGTGCCATTTGAAAAATAGGGATAGGCCTTTCTGTAATTTGCATATATACAGTGGTATTTGTGATTTGCATTTTGTAACTCACACAGAGAATATTTACTTGGTGTAATGTTGAATGTGAGCTCTGTGAAATAATGCAGTTCTGGAAATGTGTCAAGAAAATGCACTCATCTCAGAAATCAAGCTGAAAAACCATGATCTGGCTTTTAAGAATCTGCCTGTGCCAATAACTCAAATTCTTTTTCCAGTATAAAAAGCAGGATGTGCCTATTTAGTATAACATGACCATAATGTTATCTAACAGAAGTCCACAGAACACATGAAACATTTGTCTTACAGTCCCTAGGTGAGCACATTATCATTTTCCTCTTGTCACTCAACACTGAGCATGTTAGATAACAACCTATAATAGAATTTAATATAATGGTTTCTCTTTCAGTCAATACTGGGATGAAGACTGAGATTTTTCTAATGGGATCTGAGTAGCCAAATCCCCTGGGCAGCACCGATGATCACATCAGCCTTAAAATTCAGTCGAGCAAAAAAACAGTGCCAACGTAATTTTAATATTGGAAAACAGTTGTTGCCTTCACTGCCTTAAAATGAAAAATCTCACATAGGAATATGTATTTAACTGAAGATTTTTGAGAGAAACATTCTTTACACAGTTTTTTTAAAGAATCATCTTCCCCATTTACCAAATAGCACTTCAAGATTTTGCATCTCCCCTCCTATTTCTATCATGCTATTAAAAAGAAAATGGCAAAGAAACAAAAGAAAAAAAATAATTCTGAGAATAAAAAATTATTTTGGTTTTTTCTTTTGTCTCATTTAAATGGGAAGAGGAAAGGAGGCTTTCTTAGTGGCAGGTCAGAAAGGTGCTGTGCTGGCTGATTCTGCACCTGTCACAAAATTTCTGGGCTCATGAAGCAGCACTGAACCTCAAGCTTCTCATGAGCCCACCTGCTTAACCCAAGACAAGAACAAAAAATAGTCCCACCAAGGTATTTTTAATGGGAAAAGGAATAGATCTCTTCTGTTATAATTTACAACATGAATCTGCCCGGGGCTGCACCAACACTGCTCAGGTAGCAAATCCAATGTGCAATTAGTTACCAAAAGATTGCAGAGCCAGGCTTTGACTTCAGGCATCCATGAGGAACCAAACATCCTCTTTGCCTCTTTGATCCAGCCCTTAAAAATAAGCAGGTGATGATAGTACAGTCCCACCTATTGTTGCCCTTCCTTATACAACAATCAGTCACTCAAACAGGATTCAATCTGATAAGCCAACTTTTATCCTCAACTTTTCTGCTTCAATTAACTTGTAATAACTAAAACTCTCAAGGCAGCTGAAAACCAGTCAGGAATGATCTTTCAAGTACACTAACATCTGATTCCTGGGAAATGAACTGTAATTATTAAAAATAGCTTTCCAGTTGAATCCATATACTGACAGGAGGCAAAAGTACATTAAGAAGTTAATATAAAAGTACTAGGGACATGGAACCATAATCATAAATTGATTTATTTGAATTTAAATGCCCCTCTGCACATTACTGCTCGCTCTTACTGGTACGTGTGTAAAAACAGCTTACTATCAGTATTTTAATAATGCAAAGATGTAATCAAAGTTGTGCCACTTGAAAATTTGGAATTATTCATATTGGTTATTGCAAAAATAAGCATCACACAAAAAGCTCCATGGATTTTTAATTATTTGTCATGTATAATATATGAACAATAGTGTTTCTATTCTATTATGAATAAATGATTATGAATAAATACATGCTACAATATATAAATCTCCACATCCATGTACTTTTATTGAGACCTTGCTTTGAGACTGGAAAAATACCAACACCCTGTTGTAAAAATGGTGTCTTCCAGTAAGACTTTACAGTATAAATAGACAATAAAGACAAGGAATGGAGAAAAAAAAAAGGAAGCCTTGTTATGAACACTTTATGATCTGAGGCACTGAGGGAGTGAAAGATTTTCCCCACCACACCATAAGAAGCTTCCGACAGAAATAAGAGTCAAACCAGAGCTCTTAAAATGCAGTCTTGTGCTCTAACCACATGGCCAAAATGTCTGTAAAATATTAAAGGTTTAGTAAGAAATGGTGTTGTGAATTAACATGAAGAGTTGCTAATACAATAATCAAGTTTATTTTGCATATTTGCTTTCTGAATTCCTGGGCATAGCAAAACTCTTCAGGGAGTGCATGACTATGCCAACAAAAAGAGTATGCAAGTGTATTTCAGAGACATCTTTTCAAATCACGTGGTTTATTTATTTTTTTCTCGCTGACCTTCCTGAAGGTAACTTAGTGCTGACATGCTGTTGTTGAATGGTTTTCTATGAGAAAGAGAACAAAATAAAATCTGGATTAATGAAAAAATAATTTGCCTGAAGACTGTGTACCACAGGAAATAAGACTGCCTTTCAGCAACTCAAAAGAGATTTTCATTAGGAGAAAAATAAATAAAAATAAAAGAAAAGGGTTCTCCAAGGTAGGAGCACCCCACAACTGCCAGTTCTGTCCCACTATGGGCTCAAATACCAATAGACATCTTTGTCTCTAACACTGCAAATTAAATGCAGCTGCTAAAACATTTCCTGGCTCATCTTTGGCTGTGTTACATTTGAGCCACATTGCTGAAATGCTGTTCCAAACTGAGTCATATCTGATGGACACCTTACAGGATAATCCAAGCAGAAAGCATCACTAAAAACCAAGGTGAGTTGCACTAAATTAATAAGACAAGTAAATGGAATCAGCTCCTTCCCCCTCCTTGTCACACACACACAACCCAAACCAAAGCCCTGCTGCAGATGAGCTCCCCGTGGCTGCTGAGCCATGAAATCGCTGCTCACAGGGGCCAGAGCCAAGCCACAGCTGAGCAAAGCCCCTGTCCAGCTTTCTCTGGCACATCTGAGCCACTTTGCTCCTCAGGCTGCTCCTGGCTTTGCCTGCATACACCTTGACTTCCCCTCTGTGGACTCCAAAACCAGAACAGAACTTTATTAGCGTGAAAGAAAAAATTACAGGAAACGTTAATAGACTGGGAGCAACCAAACTTAATATTTTTTTCAGTTTAATTACTGTGTTGGCACAGTACATTCCTGTGCCTTCTGAGTACAGTGCTGAGAGTATGAAAAAGTCCCCAAAATCATACAATAGAAGTGCAGAAGGAGGAATGGAAACCAGATGTTGAAAAAATGTACAAGTAGGAGTATAATTTGTGGCACCACACAGTTCTCCTCCACAGTCTCAAGCCTCTCTTGTCTCACCAGGTCAGTGTAATGCTATTGTTGCCTATAAAATCACAGTAATCTATCTCATTGCTCCAGGTTGCAGCTCTTTTCAGCCAAAGCAACTTCTCTCCCAGGGAAGAGAACCACAACAGGGATCTACTCCTCCTACATGCATCACTACCATTCCCTGCTATTTTGTGTTCAGATTAATTTGCAGACTTCTTGGAACAGAACAACACTAAAAACCAGCAGGTTTTTAGTGTTTAGAGCACATGTCTGTCTATCTGAGAGTGTACAAACAATGTAATCTTAAAGAGCCATATTTTCCCAGCCTTTTATGCAGAGCTGAAGGGGTTTCAACTCCTCTTTACTCCCACGTTCTCACACAAGAATCACAGTCCTGTAAGTTACCCACAAATTGCTGCTTGTAGAGAGAATAAAGCATCACACTCTAACAGTAAATAAATCTGAGCAACATCTTCAAGTCTGTGTGTTGGGAAGTAAATATTTTAGCAGTTATTTTTAAGCATTCTTCAGCTTATTAAGTTCCTCAGCAAAGTCTCCTGTCTTATAAATGAGAGGGGTTTTCAGTGGGGATAGGTTTAATGTTATCCCCTGCTTTTGGTAATTATCTGAAAATTTTGTTTATGAAATAATTTTGAGGAATTTAGGAGAACTCATCACAGAACTAGATATGTTTCTGAGGAATCCAGAAGCAGCATCCATAAACCATTGCAGGGCACAATTCTGCAGAAGTGGCTGATGGGCCACCAAGCCTTACAAAGAAAGAGCAAAGAAAGAAACAAATCTGTTTTTCTCTTCAACCTCAGCAAATAAATAACCATCAGAGTTAAGAAAAGTGGTATCTATCATTGAAAAAAATCTATCTCAGTCTTCTCTATTGTTCAAAAGTAGGCATCAAATACATAGAGATACTTGCAATCAACACATATAACCTATTTTCACATGTCCTATGCATTTTCACAATTAACTAGAATATCTAATACAAGTGTACAGTGCTAAAGAATGCATAGAGCATATCTTAATCAAAGCCTGAGGAAGGCTGATAATGGTCCTTAATTTTATAAGCAGTCTTGAGACTTTTAATAAAACCTCTTACTCTGTCCTCCAGCAGTAACCATAGCTTAATAGCAAAAAATTATTAAACATTGTAGAACCATGCAGCAGATTTAACACATTAACTTCTTTTGCATGTAACCCCACTCCAGCAGAAGGAAAAATGGGATTTGACATTATTATAACACCAGCCTTCTCCAGCTCTCCAAAACTTTGTCCTGTCTTTCACAAAAGTAACAGATTTTTTACTTTTCTGCCTGTCTTCTTTTTCCAGATCAGCTCTAGTCCTAGCACAAAACTTTGTGATTTCCATTATAGAAGTTCACCTTTTATCCTTACTACTCATATTTTTTGCCTCTCATGGTCTTTTGATGAATTACTGTACTTTAACTTCCTCACTTCTCTTTTTCCCCAGTCTCTTGTGATTATACCTCTCAAAAGCCTTTTGAAATGTAAACAAGTTATAGAGTCAGAATGTCTTCCTCTCCACTGCTGCATGGATTCCTTCCACCTACACTAACAAACACTGCAGCATGGTGTTCCTGAGCTGAACCTGTGCTAATACATCAAGTTTAAGGACATGATTTTGAAAAATCTCAATCCATAAACATGGTAGGTTTTGATTACATAGGAGACATGCACTAAACTGGGTTTAATTTCTTTATATGATAAAAAAGCTCATTAAATTATAGAAATTAAAACCTCCTAAAAAGATGGAATTTCCACTTATAGGGATGTAGGTGTCTGCATGTGTATGTAGAAGTGTATCACATTTTAATCAGCCATGGTTCCTCCTGCAATATGAGAATTTATTACAAGGAAATATATGCTCTCAGACTGACCATCAATCTTTAACCAATGTCATAAGTTACTGCTTCTTCTTCAGTAGAAGAAAGGGAAGTTGCTCTTGGCATTTGTTCTTAATTCTTGTTTTATGGAGGTCTAGTATCCAAAAATGCAAAGACTTTTCTTCTTCCTCCTTTGATTATAGGGTAAACTCTATTACATCCATATTTGCATCTTCTCCCCTATCCCATATCAAATGTTACAGCTCAAATACATCTCTGACAGAGGTCTGGTCTCTCAGTCTTCTAAAGTGAATTATTAGTCAAGTATTCTTTTCTGGAAGGAGGGGCTTTTTGCTGTTTGACATCTGGCAGTCATTTAAAGCACTGGCAACTCCTCACTGCACATATCTGATTTACTTTCAATATTTTCTTGGTCTAAATGCCACCCTATTGCTTTTCTTGGCAAAAAAAAAAATTTAAAAATTGTGTTGGGTGGAGCTAGATTTCCACTGCTAGATTTTCACTTCATGCTATAACAGACCCTTTAGAAGTATCTAATGTGCAAAATCTGTTGTTTATACAGATCTGCAGCTGGCTTTGTCCCAGTTGCTCGAGAGTGATATCTAAACATAAAATAATCTCTGTATAAACTGTGGATTTGTAAAATATGTAAGCACTCTGTGTTTGTTCAGCCCAGGTCACTTGCTGAAAATGAAGGTTATGCCTGGGTGATAACCATCAGATGTCGGTTCAGAAGGCAATCCAAATTTTTCCAAAGTTTAATTATGCTCAAGTCACAAGGACATGAAATGGGGACAGGTTGGGCAGAATTTTAAAGCATACCATCAGCACATGCAAAAACCCACGGTAACTGCACTTCCTTGGATGCTGTGACGTGAAGTCAAGTCAAGTAAACAACATTTAAAGACAGCCCTAATTATGAGATTGCACCCTCGGAGTCATTAGAGCTGCAATCAGGAACAATGCCTCTCTTCTGCTCCCACAGAGCAGTGATGCTGCTCTAATGACCCTGCTCTAATGATTAACTGCTGCTGAAGGGTAGCACAAGGTAAGGTTAGAAGGATTTTCA
The DNA here is from genome assembly GCA_013400215.1 of Cisticola juncidis. Taxonomy (NCBI): domain Eukaryota; kingdom Metazoa; phylum Chordata; class Aves; order Passeriformes; family Cisticolidae; genus Cisticola; species Cisticola juncidis. Next base: position 895,951 of record VXBR01010920.1, read on the forward strand.
GGCAAGGAAATACCTGTGTCTCTTCAACAACACAGTTTATCACATTCAGGGGCCTGTATTTTAAAAAGTTATTTCAGTTTTGCTACAAGGTAACCTCACCTATCAGCTACAAAATCCCACTCTGACTTGCATTTGGGGTTTGAGGGGTTAATCTTAGAAGCATATTATTTACATCAAGGTTTAGAAAAGCATCTTTTTATATTAGAAGAGACTGCCATGTGAAAGCTAAGGAAAATATTACCTGAAAAAAAAAAGACTAGTTTTGGTCTAGTTTTAATGCCTGCTTTATAGAAAAACCAACTAGAAAAGTCAGTAGGTCATTTTTGGCAAAATTATTGTTTTAGCCTTTTCAATGCTTTCAATCAGATGTAACAAAATGCATCAGGCTACTTCAGCTATGTAGATTATCACTTCCTAGTGCACACTCCCTGCTGTTAGTACAGATCAAAATAGCACATACAGATTGGCAAAATCTATAATTTCTTTTCTGATCCCTTCCCATAACCTTCTGCAAGCTCCAGAAACCAGAATCTCCTGTCACGGAGGTGCCACTGTCTAAAACAGGGGGCCCCATTTCCTTAGAACACCCCAGAAATAAACATGCCAACACAGCACCCAGCATAAATCCATGTGCTGAGCTCTGGGATTTCTCCTTCTTCAAAGTTACCCTGGGGCTGGAACCTTCTACTCAAAGCCTTTCCCTCTGAAAAGCCCTCCTGCCATGGAGTGTGTCCACCACAGCAATGAAAATATTTGGGTGGCATCGGGTCATCAGCATGATCCTGTGGAAGTTTAACATAGTAATCCATAGAATAAAGCCCTGAGAGTCTTTGAAATTTACCATTCTTTGAATCTTCAAAGAATCTTTCATTTTGCCCAGCTGAAAATTGAAAAGATCAGAGCATAGCTGTTCTAATAAAGAAGTTCAGCTTAGTTTGTGCCAAACTTCTCTTCCAAGCTTCACCACTTCAATCCTCTCAGTGTCCTTTCTGAGCTCAAATTTTGTACATTGAATTATTTCAAAACACTCTGTGCAGTGTTTGGAATACAGGTGGTTTAAGCAGACCCTCAGGCCGTGCTGGCTCAGTGGTGCCCAGGTTGGGGTGTGTGTGTGTCCAGGGCTGTTTTCCGTGTGCCAGGGCTGGAGGCAGGGCACTGCTGTGCCCTCCACAGCAGCTGTGGCTTAGGTGATGTGCTGCTGAACCACTCCAGCTTCACCTCTTTTAGCCAGCCCTTCTCCTGTCTCTGTGAGGGTCTGTGGCAAGGCAGTGCAGTGCTTGTCATTCTACACCAATAATAAATAGCATTTGTTGCCTTTACTGTTGAGACCTGTTTCCCACACTCTGCTTTTTAACTTTCCACAAAACGATACCCACAGGGTGCAATGGCTTCATTCCAATGGTTCACCTACATCTGTATTTGCAAACCTTTGGGACAGGAGATTGATCTCTCCTATGCTCTCCCTACCTGCTGGAGTGATTTGCTCTTGAGGGAGCAGGAAGCTGAAGCTGACCCAAATTTTGTTTCCATTTCCCAGTTAGGTTCAGCGTCAAGGTTACTTGAGTGTCAATAGTTATAATTTTTACCGTGTCATAAGCTTAAGTATTTTGTGGGGGTTTTCCTAAAAGGTGCTCAAGTTTGCTTTTATAGGATTTTAAATATTACATTTCTCTAAGGATTCATACAGGGGGTAGAAAAGGCTGAGGCAATCAATAAATTGTCTCAAAAGAAAAAAAGGAGGGGAAGAATATATCTCCTTTAACCTAGGGACTTTTGGGATCAGGTAGATTGTTTCTTAGTGAATAAGAGAGTCAAGATTACAACTGAATTCCCTTTTTGGGAATTTTTAATATTCTAGGTGTCTGTGGTTAATTCTGTGTTTTTAGTTCAACTCTTCAGCCAGCAGCTGGCACAATTTCAGACAACAGAAATACACAACTCTCAAACAAAAACACAAGATTGACCATGGTAATCAACACATAGCAAATATAATTAGAGTTCAGTGCTTGGACCAGACCGAGAGCAGCATCCTGCCATGGCAAACGTGCCTGTTGGGCCAGCTGCTGCACCTGACAGCCTGTCCTGTGCCAGCTCCTGTCTGCTTCTCCTCAGCCCCCAGCCCCTCGTGCTGCCCTTGGAATGGGATATGCTGAGAGGGGGCCAGGCCATCTGCACCAGTTCTGCAGGCTGCCTCTGCACAAGTGCTCAGCCCTCACAATGGAGTCCTGATTTTCCAGAGGCTCTGGCACCTGTTCAGCCATCACACTGCAGCCCACCAGCATTTTCAGAAGTGCTTGGCCATGAACAGTTCCTGTTGATGTAGCATGACTGTGTGCTTATCTACAGCTGTCACCTCTTCTGCAGGTCCTTCAGGCCTCCTGTGCTGGTGCCTGTGTCAGCACAATGACCTGTCCCACTGTGTCTTGGGTTGAGAAATGTAACCACAAATGTGTATTCTGTTTTCATCTGTTGAAGCTGGTTGGGAGATGTTGTTCTTTATCTCTTGTAACTCTAGGGGTGGAAGAGGGCGATGCCCTCTGTTCATGGACACCTGATAACACCAGATAAGGCAGGGCCTCCTTATCTCTGCCTCCACCCATCCTCCTCCGAGGGACATCCCCTGTGAATGGGCCATTGAAGGCTCTCACAGGACTGAGAACATCACCTCATCCCATTGGGAGATGCTCCACCCAGTGGAAGGAGACAACCATTCCCTACCCCAGTAAAATGGGGACACAGGGACCCCAGATCAGCCAGTTTTTCACTGAATTCTTAGAGGAAGACCAAACCCATCTCGCCAGCACTGGCCCCTTTTTTCTACAGGATCATCTCTACTTCACAGAACAACATCTGTTACTCCAGGAAGACTTGTTTGGATTGCTTCCAACAGCCTGAAAAAAGAGTGTGAGGTCATATCTCTGACTGTCAGGCTTTTCTAGGACTTCTGTTTGCTTGCTTGTTTGTTTTTTGTACTACTGCTTTTCTATTTTTTATATTCCTAGTAAACAATTGTTATTCCTATTCCCATTTTTTTGCCTGAAAGCTCCTAATTGCAAAATTGTAATAATTTGGAGGGAGGGGGTTTTTACATTCTCTATTCCAAGGGAAACTCTAGTTTTCCCTGACAGATACCTGTCTTTACAAACCAAGACACACTGTCAGGCACTTCTTTAGGATGGGAGGTCCCACCCAGGGGGGAGATCACAGTCCCAGCAGCTGCTGGGGTCTGCCCTGCCTCGCTGGGGTTCTGCCAGCAGATGTGGCACTGCCCCAGTGCAGAGCAGCCCCAGGGATCCCTGACAGAGCCCTGGGGCTGTGGATGGAAGGCTCCAGGATTCTTCTCCCAGTGCTCTCAAATGAGTGAGCCAGATCTCAGGTTGAATTCTCATGTGTGACTCACATTTCACATGTGCAAGTGGGTCTGCAAACAGCAGAGACAGCATCAGTTAAACACTGAGTGCCTCTAACCAGCTGCACCTTTGCTCTCTGTAGGAAGACTTGATGGCATTTTGAAAAGAGCTGTTGACCTTGAGGGGATGTTCACAACCACTTGTCCACATTTATCTCCTAGTGATTCCTCAAGCTTGTACCATGGATGTAGCACACAGGGCTCTCTCCCCAGATTCCTGAACATTGCTCAGATAAAGGCAGCTTCTCCAGAAACTAATCTGGATGGAAATTTTCTTGTTTTGTAAACATTTTTTCTGTATTTGTTAGGAGTGAGATTGCCACCTACCTAAACAGAAGCACAAGGAAGTAAAGCCAAATTCCCTGCTCCTCATAGGCAGAATGGGCATAGGCCACTACATTATTGTTTAGATAAAATATTTTCCTTACAAATGTGTCTCTCCTAATGTTCCCTTCAAACTGCAATTAGCATTTGTTTGATACTTGAGGCATGATGATGATTTGCCTTCGTGCCTTTTCACCAGGCACTGTGGTTTGGAAAATGCCAGTCCAGCTCACCAGAAACAGAGAGAATGCAGGGATCCAGTCTGAAAAGAGGAGCAGGAAGGTGGGCATGCAGGTAAATCTACTGTAACATCCCACTACAATGACTGAGCCAGGCTGCAGGACACAAAGTCTGCTGAGGAGCAGAAATATTAAATTACAAGACATAAACAACAACAGATCACCCAGTCAGCTGAAAAAACCTAAACCAATTTTGTCTTCTAAAAAGTCATTTACTCGCCTTCATCTTTGCATTTTCAAAGGTTATCCTTTTGTACGATAAGTAAAAGAAACCTTTTTAAAATGATTAATCTGACATTGTTATTTTTAACTTTCACAACATCCCATGCTGTTATGACAAGCAGTGCACAGCTCAAAAGAAAGGAATGTTTTATCAAAGTACTCCACACAAAGAATACAGAGCCCAGCATGGAATAACTAATAGCCCAAACTACAGCAGTAGTGTTTTTTTTTTTTTAAATTCTTCAACCCAAGATGCATTCAGGTGTATCAGGCTATGATCCAAATCTTTTCTGTGCATACAGTGTCCCTCTGTCTGACTTAACACTTGACTTTTTTCTAAGCATATCACATAGCAAGACAGAGGTGGGTTTTTTGAAGGGCTCCCCATTCAGCATCCTCAAAATATGGTTTCAGAAATGCCTTTACTTTTAGCATGTATTTGCTGATGATTGTTCAAATGGGCTACTAAATAAAGGGTGCAGATTGAAAAGCAATTATAAAAGATGTCCTTTCAGGATGGTCTGCTTGAAAATAGTCATCAGTTTGAAGGAATTTTGAGGGGCAAGTGTCTTTCAGGGTGGATTATAAAGGATAACATCAGGAGCCTGAGTAACAGAGGGAGGCTCTTCATGCAAGGAGTTGCTGGGTCAGGCCATGCTCTGTCCAGGGACCCTTCATGTCCCTAACACCTCGGCTTGTCCTGCCAAAATCAGCTGTACAAAAATCAATTTATTTCAGAAGAATCATAATGTAATTTTGTCATGTAAGGACTTAAAAATTGAAAACTATTCCTTGATTTTGTGCTTAAGCTTATTTTCAGCCCACATGGACAATAGGCCAAATGCTAGAGCTGCACACTTGGCTCTGGTGCCACATTACCTTCCTAATGTGCTCAGTAATGTTCAGGCAAAGGAGGCAGTGATCACCACTGCTAAGTAAGTAACCACAAAACATGCAGATATTCTTCCATGAAATATCTCCATTCTTTTTCCTCATGACATGCTCATTTTCTGTCTGTGCAGCTCTGAAGGTTTATCCAAATCCCAGTGAAATCAGTCAATTCTATTTCATCTCAGGGCCCATTTCTACTCTGACTAGCAGCACTTTAGTAGAAAAAATTAGAGAGTCACAGCACTACAATCTGTCAAATGAAGCTCTATATTTTTAGCTGTTCAATCATAGTATCTTTTCAGCATTAAAAAGAGCAAAAGGAGTAATAAAGCTTTGCTAAAACTAATATGAAAAAAGGAGACTTAAAAAAAAATGGGCTTAGTTATTGTTTATGGACACATAAAACACCAATATTTTGCTTCCTTACTCATTTCTATAACCAGTTCCACAAAAACAGAATCAGGAAATGAAGTTATGATTTGAAAAGAGAAAATGGCAAATAGACTCAAGCTGCAGATTATTTCTCCCCTGCATTATTTTTCCTCACTTCCGCTCTCCCAGACAGCCAATTTTTTTTACTGGAAATCATTCATAGGTCAAAGAGATCACACATTACTGTACTATGACTTACAAAAATAAGGAAATGTTCATTGCTTTGTTAGCATGTTATTGCCAGAAATACATTTCCACTACAGCATTAAATCAAGAATTATCAGGAATTGTTTTCTTATTGTCCTGATGCTCAAGCAGAGAGTGGTTTGACTGGCCAACAGAGAACTCCTTGTAATGAAAGCTGCAGTGGTGCCCCACCAGCATCTCACTCCACACCTGCAGCAACACTGCACTACCAGAAGGTACCCCAGAAGTTTTTATAGGTGTTTGAGGCCACAGGAAATCTAATTGTGCAGAAATAATCCCTTGCCTGTGGTTTTAAGGACAATGGCATTTTAGACAAAAGGAGTAAATAAAAGGTTGGCTGAGGACTTCCAGGAACTTACACAGTCTGGGGAGCAGAGGTGAGCTCAGGTGACTTTGGGGACAAGGGTGTACTCAGGAGGTGCACAGGACAGCCAGAAATTCCTTGGGACCACAAGAGGCTACAAGTTCTTGCTCTTGCCAAGTGTTCCGGGCAAAGCCATAGAGTGATTTTCAGCCAGAGACTCCTCCCCATATCAGCCTTCCAGCATTTGAATCCCCAGATTCAATGTACCCTCCATTCTTTCCACTATGGGAAATAAATGAAGTTTACCCCTGTGCCAGCACATGGAAGGATGTGTATTTTCTTTCCCAAGTAGTGAAGCCTTGGGAAGGAAGGCTGGATATTCAGGATCCTGGAAGCAATCCAGAAGGAGGACACCTCCTGAGGCTGATGCAGTTATGATTCCATTTTGGCTGGCTGTGTGAGGAGAAGGGATCACCTCACTCTGAGGAGTTCTAGGCAAAGGTCACAATCCTGAGTCTGTACAACACTGGATCAAGTCAGACTCTGATTTTGTCAGCCAGTGAATTTGTGTAGGAGAAGTTAGAAAAGAGGGGTAGTCCTGACATCCTGACACTGATGAATCTGCAGCCAGGGCGAGGGCTGGGAGTTCAAGCAGTCTCAGGCTCTGGCACAGGGACAGCTGCATGGGGACACACCTCTGCAATTCTGCACAGCAGCTTGCTGAATCAAAGCTGAGGTAGTTTATTTCATGGATTATACATGTATTTAATTAAATTTCTAGATAAATATTTGTAGCAATAAGTTTTTGAAGTACTGCAAAGTTACATTGTATTAAACATTTATTGCAGTCTTATGAAATATTCCTTGTGTTAAATATTTACTGTTATTTTCAAGATATTGGAATTGAGCTTCTTATAAACATGGCACAAATGCAAAGCCATCTTTCTCAGAGCAATATACTTCCTGAGCTGCTTTTAGACTTATTTCCTGATGGATATTTGCCATTAATGTACTATGACTTTTTCCTTTATGAGAAAAGGCTCTTGCTCAAGCTAAGAAAGTTGTAATTTAAAAGATAGTTTCCACAGTGCTCAGCATTCTCACAATAATAACAGTTTTCTTACTGCAGCTACTGTATTAAATATTTATATTGATGTTTATTTTGTAAACAAAGAAACTGAATTAGGCTAACATAGGAAGAGCCCATGATGTGTTTTAATATCTATATTTGTTTTATGCCCGTTTGTTGTGGTCTTTTATGCAATTGATTCGAAGGATGGTGTTAAATAATAAGTAACATTTTTAAAATTACATGAAAGTATTTCTGCTTATTTGCTGAAGAAGATCAATTTTAAAAAAAATAAAAACTACAAGAGCATACTGTGGAGAATATCTAGTCTATTTTATATGCAGTACAGGAAGTGAAATTACTAGTATATGTTTGGTTTTCTTGAAGACAGTATTGTCACAGTGTCCTTTGGAATTTGACCTAAAAGCCTTGACATGTTAAAGACCAGAGAAAGCAAAAGGCTTTTGGTCTGACATTTTTTGTGATATTTTCCTCCTGATCAATAATTGAACATTCCAGCCAACTTGAAGGTGCTGTGTGTAGGACAACCACTCACATTTATTTAGTTCATTATGTTCCTGAGGTTATCTTGGGATTTCTAGAGTTTCTTTCCTATAAACTCTCCTGCTGCTGGCAGCTGCCCAGAATGGTGTGTTCTGGCTGGGGAGCACCTGGGCTGTGTGCTGGAGGGGGATTGGGGAAGAGTGTTCACCTGCTCACAGCCCTGGGGATGTGCACAGCAGCTTCTGTGGCCTCTTTGGCACAGCAGGGTCTACCCTGACAGGGGAACCTGCTCTGCATCCCTCTGACATCAGCACTGACACAGTCACCACTCACAGGCCTTATGAAATGTCTGGCCATTCTTAATCCATGCAGCACTTAAAGGGTGTCTCCCTGACAGTTTTCTCAGCCATCCCTTTAGTGCAGGTCGAAGGTTAGATTTTTTTCTCCCTGATTATCTGAGGAATCTGACACTAAATAGGCAAAGGGAATAAAAAATCAACCAAGAAACGCAATAAGGACAAACTGGGGAACCGCAGCATTTATTATTCTTTAGATAAGGTCGGTAGAGACTATCAATGCTCCCACTGTTATCAGAGAAAAGGTGCTTGTGTTTTCCTGTCTAGTTAAAGCTGTCAGAGCTCAGGACATAATGTACATTCCTCAAGCTCAGTTATCAACACAACTCAGATAGACTTGTATATTTTTATGCTCCTACTTTAGCATCATAGTGGTCTTTGCTGTACGTTCTTTTGATTTTACACACATCTATCGTATGTGTCAAACTTTACTTTAATGTTCTTAGATCTGTGTTCTCTTTTTTTTCAATCGGATGCTTAGTGAAGTATTGAAAAAACTGCAGTTACATGCTTCTCCAAAGCAGACTTGAAAGAGGAAAATTAAACTTTAAAGATGTACCAAACCCAGGATGAAATCAATTGCTCCAGAATTAGCATACACCATTTTTCAAAGTCTGAGATAAGACAGTCCTTGTGTACCACGTACATTACCTGTATGCCTACAAAACTCTTACATAAATGCTTTCAAAAACAAGAAGAATTTTTTAATTCAGTGAGCAGTAAGCCACATGAAATATTTCTTTTTGGGAAGTTAGAATAATGTTTGCCTGAAAATCCTGCCTATCTAGAGAAGCAGTCTTGAAGCTCTTACATGTCTCTTGGTAAAAAATTCAGGTAATTTAAAGGGGAATTTCAGTGGATATTCTCAGAATCATTGTGTGCCATATTTATACACATTCAACTACATGTCTAGTTTCTAATTAATTCATAATTATCCCTTGTTGTAAAATGTTGTTTGAATTCCCCAAGTACTTGTTGATGGCAGTTGGTTCATCTTGCTCAGTGTTGTCTTTGGTGCCATTTTGTTGAATTCCACTAAACTAAAAGAAGGCCCATTTCCCATTAATGCAGAAGTCACTCACAAGGGCTTTGTGCACCATCCAGTGCATTCAGAGAGCATCATAATCTAAAATAAGAATAAAGGATTGGGTTTTATGGTGCTTTATGTGTTTTTGATCCCCAGCTAATCCTTGGGAAGACCCAAAGTCCTGCTTATACCTTCAAGCACTCTTTTCCTTGTGTCCCAATTTGCCAAAGAAATGCTTGTTCTTTCAAAAAGAACCTTTAGGGCAAACCAGCAATCTGTCCAACAGGAGCTAGCAGACACCACTTTGTATAAAACATGAAGACAGAGGATTTTCCTCAGCCAAATGAATGCTACAGAAAAATATATAAACAAAATCACAGGCACTGTATAGGTAAGGCACAGCACATTGGCTAGCTGCAGGATTTTTATTTGTACAATGTTTTATAGATCATAGTAAAATAAGAATCATTCCTTTCCATTGACTATCAAACAAGACTTTTTTTAGCAAGCTGTAATCTTTAGTAATTCAAGAACAGCCATGGCTTCTGAAGCAAAACCAGTTTTATTATGGAAAAAAGTGCCAGCTGAGTTCTTGAATGTACCTCTCAGATTTCAATAATATCCTTTTGTTAAAAAAAGTATCCTTCCTGGTCCCAGAGGCTTCATTCACCTAGGAGTGAAATGAGCCTTATCATGTTGAATTAGGCACTTAGTTTTAAGGTCTGATCAGGAAAAAGACATTGCTGAAACTAACATAAACTGGACTATAAACAAGGAATTCTGATCCTGCTCTAAGTTCAAGAAACTCCAGGAACATTAGAAAAAATATATGAGCTTAGAAACTGCCCTCTGTCCACTGACCAAGGTCTTCTGGGGAATTCCTTGCTATTTTAAAGTTCAAGAGCAGCCTCACTGACTAGCCTGGTACGTTAGGAGCAGGATCAGTGGTTTGCTTTAGTTGCACTTTATTCTCATCAACTTCACATGAAACAGCCCAGGACCACCCAAAAACACTTCTTGTATATCGTGCATGAATGTTAAAGCAATCCATGGTATAAAATGAAATATCAACCTGTGATCCCAATCTTTACGCATGGATTCCACTGACTGACAAGTTTGGGGTTTGGGGTTGTTTTAGTATTTTGTTATCCATGTGAAACCACAGAGTTCCCACGTGTCCTCATTATTTGCCTATTGGAAAAAACCTACATAATTATTGAAATATAAGTTTCATACTACATATTTCCATCAAAATCTAATGCATGAGCTAAAAAGTGTGCAGTGTGTTGGTGAGGTTCCTACCTGGCAGAGCACAGAGCCTCTCCAGTCCCAGGGATACACACCCAGCCCTCCAGAGAACAAAGGGCACAGCAGGAGCTTGGAGCTTTCCTGTCATTTGAGACAAACCTGAGAAAACAGGCACTGATGTACAGGTAACTGATTTCCTTGGAGTGGCAGGATCCTGGGGGCCTTGGGATCTAGAAAAAGATATGTAAGCAGCAAACATGACACTAACTTGTCCAAGTCCTTGAACTTTTGGCTACAAAAGTCAGGATTTGTGGCTTTATACCATCAAATATTTAGCTTCTAATGTTTTGTCTTGATGCATAAAGACAGTCTTGTTGGTAGTTCTGCTTTCTTGGATGCACTGGTACATTTATTAAGATCAATTATGAGTCTTCCATAGGTTAAGCTTTGGACAAGGGTCTTTCTATCCTGAACAGAGAGAGTTTCTCAATAGAGAGAAGATGCAGCCCCTCCTCAGGCAGCCAATTATCCAGATGTAGGAAATAAAATAGTGTGCTAAATAAAATTAAAATGCTGTAAATTGTCTTCAAACTGATTCCTGAAATATATTTAAAGATAAAAGGGGTCATACTTTGTCATGCTGTATTCAGAACATATCAACAGTGAATGGGATGGCAAGATTTATGCAGATAAGTATTTTTACATATATTTGTTTTAAACTTTACATGCTTAATTCTCCTTGTGGCGCACTCTACAGTGAATTGCAGAAGGAAAAGTGGACTCCAGTGATAAATTGCATAAGATACAATGAAGAGTATTCACTCCAAAAATGCTAACAGTGAAACCACCATGTTCCAAACACTTCTGTAGCTAAGCCCCAAGGAAACAGCTCTTACTGAACAATGTTGTTATTCAACATCAGACTCAGCATCAGAAACACTGGCAGTCAGGCAGTTCCTGCAGTGCTGATGTGCTGATAAAGTCATTCTTGCTCTTGGCTGGGCCAGGCCCTAAAATAACATCACTGGCACTCAGAGGTAAACTCATGACTGTGAAGGTAAAAGATAGCACTGTTCCTGCTATATCCCCATTTCCAACACGTGTCACTTTATGTACTCCAAGTTCAGCTTCCCCATAAAGGAGCCAACAGGCAGAGAACTGCTCTGGGTTCACTCATGGCTTCCCAGGAGGTCCCAAATAATTATGACACATTCCCATTGTCTTTCTGCTTAGCCATGAATCCTGTCTCTTTCCTGAAAAAGCACAAGGAAATAATACACTGCCAGGCAGCTTTGTCTGATCCTAACAATGCTTTAGGAATAAATTTGTTCATCCACTTCAGACAACATATACTACTGGCAGTCTCACAATGCTTGTGATATGAAAAACTTAATCACGAGAAACACGGCTAACAGTGAAATTACATTAGCTTGAGCAGTGTTTTACATAATCCTCAACTGCCTGATCTGACATATTAGGTTTGTTTTAGACTCTGAATTTCAGAAAATACCAGATGTATCCTTTTCCCCCAAACTAATTGCTGGTATCTCTTTTCAGATCCATCAAAATTCTCCTTGCAGAAGTCAGCTTAGAACTGAGACACCAGTACTAAGGGAAAACCATGGTTCTCCTTTTCTGGAAATAAGTAGAATAAGGCATATAAAAAACCAGCTTGACAGAGCTCATTAATGCAGCAAATTAATGCAGTTCAGTTGTCCTGGTATTTTCCCATAAAGTCCTTGATCAGATGGTGATGAGATAGTAAGGACTGCTTAGCTCAGAGTAGCAGAGCTGACTGAGAAATGTGATCCTGTCTAGAGTCTCTCCAGAAGCTGACTGGATAACCAACCTCTCAAAATACTCAGAAGAAAGACAACTGCTAGCAACACTTCACAAGTTTTCTTTCTTAACTGAATAATGTCTAAAGGAAATGCATGTCATACACATAAACATAAAATCAGAAACAGAAAATAAAGGTGAAGAGGGAGATAAAAAATTTCCTACAACTTTCTGTCAAGCTGCTATACTCTGCTTTTCTTGTAGTACTCAGTCTATGGTTCTGCTTAAAATTATAATGGTAATTAAAATACATTATCACAGTAAAATAAGATTTCTTATGTTTTGCATACATAGTATCCTGAAATAACCAGTAAACTAAAAAGAAAATTTGCTGCACTATCTGCCCCCAAAAATGTTCTTTTTTGTTAACACAGCTCAAGAGAGATAACTGTGCACTTGACTGAGCATTTAATATCAGGAAAGTTTTCAAAGTTTTCTGTTGCAGGGAAGAGATTGCTCAGAAAGTTCCATCACTGCAAAGATGCATAACTACCTGAATTACACGCCAGCAACAAGAAAGGGGGAAATGTTGGGTGAAATTGAATGAGATAGAGCAATAGAGGGGGAAATGGAAGATGCTGGAAGATAAACAAGTGTTTAAAAAGTCTGCTTGCTGCACACAGAGCTTCAGAGCCAACCCCTGCAATAGTGGCAGTAGCATAACAAACCCTGCAAGTGCACTGGCGTGGAGGAAAGACTGCACTGGAGCCCAGGCTCAGGCAGAACTCTCCACCTTGATTCCAGACTTTTTAACATTCAAAGCAAGGATGGAAGATCATCTTGGACATGTAAAAGAAATGGAACTTTATCCTCAGCTGAGTCCAGCGAGCTCTGTATAGGACTGGGTAGAGAAGGCAGAGAGCGTTTTCTGGCTGGCACAGGCTGGGATTTTGGGGCTGCTGTGGTGGTGTCTGGGCTGTGCTGTGTGCAGAGCTCACACATCCCTGCTCCACAGCCCCAGCAGCCCTGGCAGCACCTCGGGGCTGGGTTCCCCAAAGGCAGGGAACACCCCAAAGCAGGTGCTGGGAGAGGAGCTGTGCTCCACATCTCGGGATTGCTTTAATAAGAGCAGACAAGGCGGGGGAAGGAGGGGGGCAGGCTGTGAAGGGAAAATCACACAGCTAATTGAGGAAAGGATTTTCTTTTAATGCTAAACAACCTTGAAGAAGCACGATGCCAGTTTAGCTGATGATAACACTAAATGCTGGTTAAGGGGAGGGAAAATAGTTGTAAATACAAAATGAGAGCAGTGAAGTTCAGGGCAACTTGAGTAGATCAGGAGCACAGAATTTTAAGCAACTGCAGTTCCAAGATGCAAGCAGCAATGTAATGAGACAAAAAAAGACATTTGAAATTGTCCTCTGTTGTGAAACACATGAAGCATGAAAAGGCCCTTAGACTGTTCCTGAATATGTTCATCATGCCTTCCACATGCTGCTCTGTGGCAGAAAAACCTCACCTAGCATTAGCTGAACAAAAGATGCAGAACAGACTCAGGGGAGTAAGGCCAATTCTATAAAAATGAGTGAAGATTCATTTGAAGTGCAATAAGAATTACCAGAGAGAACATCATTTCTCTTATGATGAACAGGCTTTGTTAGAAATAACAAGGCTGTTAAGGGGAAAGGTATGTCTTTGGGAGAAATAAATAGTGGAGTATATAAATGATAATGCATAAGAGAGGTGGGAAAAGCTACTTAGGTGTCCTAACCCATGTAAATGTTTCTATATAAGCACAAAGCAGACCTTCCGACCTCAAGTGACATTTTTGATAATATCCAGATTACAAAAGACATGAAATATTTGATGGATAGAAGTGAAATCTAAGAATATAAATCTAATAATTTGTTCAGCTCCCTGGAATTTATCAGTGCATAAGTTGAAATACTGTACCTAACATAAATTTATGTGACACTAAAATATTACACAAATTAATATTTTCCTATGATGGGAAAGCAAATCTACAGTTTCACTGAAATGGATTGTTTTCCATTAGCTTTTCTTTTTCTTAGCAAATGAATAAAGGCAGTAGAAAACTGCAAGCTCAGACACTTTAAGACTTTATTAACCACACAATTACTTACGGTATTTGTGAAGAAACGAGAAGAGACATCCATAGAAAATGCCAAATAACCTTAAATTATTCCAACACTTACCTATATAGTCCATCTCTCTCCAACACCACATTTAGTGAGATTTATACCTGCAGTACAGTAATACCAAAAGCTTTTAATTTCATTGTGTTGCATAAAATTAGTTGCAGTGCTTTTCATCATCTCATATTATGAATGATGGAAGGGGACAGACATGGTATTTAAAATGCTGACTTTATAAACCCCATGAGTTATTGCAGCCACATATTGCAGGCAGAAAAGAAAAGTAGGGCTAAGACTGAGAGACCTTATTCAGACTTAATTTTGGAGACTGTAATGCAACATGTCTTATTTGCAGCTGTATAAAAAGGCAAGATATATGTCTTCCAAACTTGGCATCTGACATGCTGGTCAAATCCCTGGAGATGAGCAAAGGGATTTTTTGGAATGAGATTATCAACATAGTTAATGTCCTGAATCTGTATACATCATAAGAATAAACTTTAGCATTTAAGGGATTATTTAAAACATCTGGTCTCTCCTTTGGCTTGCAGAGTCCCCGTTTGCCTTGCAGTTTTTGATCCAAACCCTGAGCAGACGTGGGAGCTGCAGACCCCAGGGCCCAGGGCAGTGCTGCCCATGCTGGGCTGGTGGGGGACAGGGACAAAGCCAAACTTTGCTCACCAAACACTGCAAGAGCCATGAAAGACACTGGGGCTGGGGTGGAGAGGGAAGTGCTCCAAAACAGCTATTTCTGTAAAATACAGGGAGTTCCCACAGAATTAGCACATTTAACTGTCTTTTTCCTGTGGAATTTTAATTATTACACTTTTACAAGCTCTTGTGACTCACAAGCAGCATTACTACATATACACCATATCATAGGCCATACCAAGTTGTTAGAATGTTCCACATTAAATCATTAAAAATAAATGCAGCTGCTCTTTCTTGCTGCTTGACACGACTTGTCAAGTGTCCTCTTTGTGTGGGAACAAACTACTATCATATTTAGATTTCAGAATTACACAATAAAGAACATATATATAAATAAATGAATAAACAAATATNCTCATTACTAGTGAGGGGGTAAAGGAAACCAAACAAGGTTTTGAATCAAATTGTTTTAGATTTTATCATAATATTCATGCAGGATATCATGAACATGCTGTTCATTAGACGCTGGGAAAGGGCTGGTGAATCCAAGCATCATTAGACTTAGCAATAATATCCTAGATAGTAACTTTTCAAAATTATTAAAATAATAAAAGCAGAAATAAAACCAGCAGCCCTGTTTGCTTCATCCCAATCTACCAAAACCCCACCAATCCATCTGAAAAATGTGAATTTAGAATCTGTCTAGATACAAAAGATCCTGTCCAAATTATTTGTTCTGATTAATTTCCTTCTGCAGCAGGAAATCTACAGCTTGTATACATTGACCAGGTCCCACAGGTCACTCATACTTACAATTCTTTTTTCTCAAGCAGTGTCTCAAGTACCATTGTGCACAAGAGACAAACGGCGCTTGTCAAACCCCCAATTGCAATTCACTTTGTGACTGCAAGGGTCACACTGCAAGCACCTGGAGTAAAACTCCTCAGAAAACTCTGCCAGCCCTCTAGTCTGTTTTCAGCTCCACTGGTGTAATTCAGACAAGGAGGAATCTAAATCTGCTCTGAGCAGTGTGAAAATGGTACTGCTGTGAAACACCCACGTGCACCGAGCTCTATTTAACAATCTGTGCTCTATTTCAGGGATTCGTGGAGGGAAAAGTAATGGGGAGGGTTTCATCAGTTCTGGAGGTAATTTAAAAGTTATTTACATGCCATAGAGGAAGACTTGGCACCAGTATAAGGCAGATATCTATGCTGAATCTTTAAAAAGAGAAAAATGCCAAATCTAGCATGAGATGCATGTTGGTGGAAGGTTGTCACCAACCTCATTGTAAAGGCTGATACCTGTAAAGCCTGAACTTTCCTTGATAATGGAAACTATGGAACTTAAATTGTGACCTTTTAGGGCATTTTTCTTATAAAGGTCACTATTTTGTGACAACACTGCAAAATCAATTCGTTCATCTGGTCCCTTAAAATGCATTACAACTGATGGCACATGGACCAGGGCAGGATATCTTTATCAAATATTGTTAAAGTCCCACCGTTTTCTAGGAACCATAATTGATGAAGTGTGAAAGAACCAGCTCCCTCAATTCTGCCTGATTTTCCTTAACTTATTATTAACTTATTTCTCTGGCTGATTGGCAACTGCCCAGTTCAGCAGTGCTTGTGTTATCATGCAAAGTCAAAGCCTACGGGCTGAGCTTGCCAAGAAAGGTTTGAATAAGGAGGTGGGAGAATGGGCAGAAAGGGCCTTTGTTCTACACCAAAATTAAATTAAACTAAAACATTAATTTCCCCTGGAAGTAAATTTTCTCCCCATGCCTTTCTCATAGAAACCTTTAATATTTGTGAAACACAACTTGGAACACAGTCTTTGCATGAGATGATTAGTTTTCTAAATTGAAAAACAATTTTTTGTCATTGTTTCTTCATTTTCTACTATTATTTCTAGCAGTAGTTCAACATGACAGATTGGGTATGTAAACTGAAAGAGAACTACAGATATTCTCACTCCTGAAAAGATGTAAAACAAGTATTTCATGTAAAGAGTAACACTCATGGGAGCATAAATATCAGTTCTGTGAAGATGCTCAGACAATATATTCAGGGAACTTGCTGTGTTACTAAGAAACCTCTTCATTAAAGGGACAAGTTTGTTTGGATTAAACTCTGCCAGTTGAACTCAAAGTCTTCTTCCTGAGAAATCCCCTTCGTTTCCTGACATTTGTAAAGTGCTATAAAATGCTAATTGGTCTCATCAGCAAACAATTAAGATTCTGCTCAGTTTTATTCTCAATGCAAAAATTATAATAGGAAATAAAATGTCACACAGCAAAGGGATAGCTGAAGACTGTAACAAGAGGCAGTGGTACCTTCTTTTAGAGCTTCAGTTTACCTGCAGGTAGACTGCCCTTCCAGATATCCTCAGCCTTAGAAGCCAAAATCAACAAACATTCCTGCTTCTGACAAGCTGACTCTGCTGCTGAAAAGTCCAGCAAAGTCTGATGCTGAAAAACAAACAAGAAAAAAATATTCTAATAAAAAAAAATCAATCTTTGATTAGTTTTCTTTAACCTGTGTTTCTACCATTTCTTGCTAACCCACAGAGAGGCCTCAGCTGATCACCAGTTTGCTTCTTTGCCCCAAACTTTGTTTCCTCTTGTGTTAATCAGTCAGGTCTGTCCTTTCCTCTCCCCACCACCAAACCTTGGAAAGAGAAGACTGTCTGCTCTACTGTGTTTGAGCACAAGATGACTTTCATAGCTCTGCTGGGCTAAACACTGCAGAGTTCAAGCACAACATGGTATTTGAATTAAACTAACATGTAAAAACATTTCTGGATAAAAAATACTTTATTGCCACCAATTTAAAGCCATAAACATACTTTGAATCCAATTCAATCTATTTCTTATTTGTCCCTGATTCTCTCTTGTTATTCTTATTAGAAGGCATAAATTTCCAACAAGGCTTGTGCTTGACAAGGCCCCATTATTTGCACATGACAAGGTTTATCAAAAACAGTTGGATTTTTATGAGGAGACTTTTATGTTTCCTTCATAAAATATAAATAAATGAAAAGGATTAGATGGAGGAAGCAGAGCATAATTCATCACCAATGTGAAGCAGAAGGAGCAGGCTGCAGATGGATGAACTGAGGAGCAACATGGTGACTGGAAATCGTTCTCTCTCCAATGTCGGGGAGCAAAGAGCACAACAAAGGAACATTGACTTTTCTTGCCATTTCAAGGTGCCCCTAAATGTACAAAGCACAGAATTTTCCTGAAATGCATACCCACACACAAAACAGTGGTACAGCTCTCCACTTTTGTGGTTGATATTTTTTTCATGGTCACAGAATAAATTTAAAGATCAGAAACTTAAATTTGCTTCCTGTAGTTCAAGAATGATTAGGAAGAAAAAGCCTTTTAAGGTGGCAGTGTCTTTGTTCACCATTATCCTCATATCAGTCAGAAAAAAATCCATTAAATTTCCTTGTATTCCCATAAAAACTAGTGATGGAGACAATAGCCCACAGTTTTTTCCCAACCAAAGCTAAAAAGTTATCCTGCAATCCTAAATCAGGGCCATGGGATTACTTCTGCCTACCACACATGCTATGCCACATGAAGGAACTCCCAGAATGAGTTTGGTCTTTTACACAAGGTAATGACATACACAAATTAGGCACATGGTAATTGTGTTTATTTGGAAAGAATTTACAGAGCAAACACAAAAGTCTGATAAGCAAAGTGGTCACAAGCATCAAGTACTGAATGGCTCCCAAATCTGTCTTTTCAAGCCCAGTCCCCTCTTTCCAGCACAACTGAATTTCCATTTCTCTTGAAACTTTAACATTTGGGTGTTCACTTTTTTTCAATTCAGAGTGAAAATATTTTTTGGATATGGTAAAAATTCTAACGTTTGATTTCAGTAAAGTGAATACAAAAGTCAACATGCACACAAAATATTTCAATATAGCAGAAAGTCGAGATACCTTATTATCAAATAAGAGCAAAAATATACTTATAACCATCTATTTATGCACATTTCCCTGATGAATTTCATCAAAGTCATTATTTTCTCATGGATCATTTCTCCTTTGGTGAAACTTCAGTGAAAAACTTTTCAAAATGCTACAGTTTGAAGTGGGCATTTCCAAGAACTTTCCTGAAATAAAAGTTGATGGTCATGATAGTTATTTAGGGTGGAAAGCATGTAGTTCTTAGATGAAATTGTTAAGCAAATCCCTTTGCAGATGACATATGAAAATGCTATCTTACATTAAACCATTGCTAGGTTCTATTTATTCTTTCCAAAACAAGTAAGAAGACCCTCCCCTAATCTGATCTCTTACTACCCCATAACCTTACCCATAAAAACTTCTGTTTTTTATCTATATGAGGTGTGTCTTTCTTCCCACACCTACACAGGACTCTGCCTGTCAGTACTAAATCTGTTTCCAGCAACAAAGGAGTCAGGGGAGAATGTCCTCAGAGACAAAGTGAATTATCCAGAATAAGTATGAAAGCTTAAGTTAAAATAATGGCTTACAGAATGATGGGTACAAGATGGAAAGAGACTGTCTCAAGGAGATAAATGTTGCTAACAGTTTTTCCACAGTGAAAAGGCATATATTACATTTAAACAACCCTCTGATTCAATTGTGTGAGAGCTGCAGTAGAAATCCAATAGAGAAACATTTTCTGGCACTTTTACACTACATGTGCAAAGAAGGAGTTAAACCACAAGTGTTAATGTGCAAGCTAAAGAAAAACTTAAACATTTATTACTGTATTTTAGAATTAGCTCAGAAAGAACTAATGTTTTCTTCTTTTCTTCATTTTAACATAGTCTTTTTAGGTCTGGATCCTACAAGTTTTGTACAGGTGATTTGCCACACCAGCAAAGCTGAGATTGCATTAGGGTTTGCAGGATCTGTGCCTTACATTGCAAGTTCTTCATTCACTTTTCCCCCAGTGCTAAAGAGAGAAATAATTAATGGGACATGGGAGAGATTCAGGTGCTGCTTAAGGTGAACTCATTCCCAGGAATTTCTTTTGGTGCAGGTTGTGCAGCATTGCACTGCATTGACTAACTAAATCTCTGCATTAATCAAGTCTATCTTTTATTCATGGGTCTGGACGTTTTCATTTGTTGGAAATGAGTTGTGACCTCCTGGTACCTCTCCCTCTACCAGGCCATGTATTAAATGTGTTGTATATGCCCTGATTTAATCAAGTTGCACAAATCTGACTCCGATGATAGAATCTGACCAGATAGCCTCATTATTTGTTTTGGACTGTTGACTAAACCTTCGGCACGCCCTGTTCTGGATTATAGCATGGATCAAAACAGGGGGGAAATGCTGCTATGAAATGATATTTCAACACATGGGAGAGCACCTACTCCTCATCTGCAGACAGGCTGGTAATAAACACAGGGCAAAACCAGCTCTAGGCACTGTGGGAAAGCTTTCCATGTGCCATACACAAAGGCATCAGCACCACATTTGTTCTTGTTTCTCCTTCTGACCATTCAAAACAACACAATGCTGCTACCATTTAGCCCCTCTTGTTTCTGGATGTAGAGCAATGATTTTCATGAAATCAAAATTAATGAACTCACAGAGTACTGACTTTTAAAGCAACATTCAATGAAGACATATTAGAGGTATTAATGGCTGCAATTTGGGACTCATTCCCATTCAAATGAAACAACTAATTAATTGAGAGGAGCCAGCAGGCAGAGTCCAGCAAAAAAATAATTGTTATTCTACAGGTGACTAGAGCTGTCCTTGTGACTCTTTAATAGAAGAGGAACCTCAGTCACCATGTCTTCTTTCAGCCTCTGCTGACATTCTGTATGTCAGGAAAGTGCCATATGTGATGTCTCTGGAACATCTGGGATCCCTGGGACAGGGAGTGAAATGCAGAAGTGACAGGGGAGATCTGAGTTATGCACTTACTCTCTCCCCTGCATTAGGCATTACTAGATTGTGCCCACTCCTCACCTTGTACCAGAGACAAATACCAACCACTGAACCACCAAAAGAGTGAGCAGAGGAGCAAATTTAAACCAGAGCAAGCTCAAGGCTCCTCTGCCCTCTGCACAGAGATTTGTCACAGCAAGAAGGGGTTAGATTAAAATGTTGTAGCACGGGCAGAGCATGTTTGAAACATGGTGGAACAGAGAAAAGGTCAGGCAGAATCAGGTGGACAACAGAAGCACAAAGAGACAAGTGCATAACTACTGTTAGGAAAAGCTACTTTCTGTTAGGGAAAGCTTTTTTTACAGAAAGGGTAATAAAGCATTGTAATTGTTTACCTGGGGAAGTGGTGGATTCACCATCTCTGGATGTGTTTAAGAAAAGATTGTATGTGGCACTTGGTGCCATGGTTTAGTTGAGGTTAGGGTTGAGTTGGACTTGATGATCCTGGAGGTCTCTTCCAACCCAGTGATTCTGTGATTCTGTCACTGAAAAGGAGGAGAAAGGGTCAGTTCTGAGGAGCTACAGTTAAACCAGTTGTTGTTTTCCTATTTAAATTCAGCTGAAGTGGTTCCCAGAGCCAGCTCAGTGCATTGCACAAGGTAAGCATTACAATTCCAGGACACAGGGGACATGGACTGATCCAGTTTGTGCAAGTTCTCCTCTGGCTTGTGGACTCCTTGCTTAACAGGACCAACCAGATTCACAGGAAGCAGCTGCAGGTGCTGCACACACACCATCATCACCTGTTGCAGAAGGCATTTGCTCTCTGAATAACACAGTTCATGTGCACCTCCTGGGCCCTGTCCCCTCCTGTGCCCATCCTGCCACACTGGTGAGGTTACCTAACAACCAGCAGGGCTCAGAGCAGGAAATCTGAAGGCTTCATAAAAATGATTGTCCTGTGAGAGGAGCTCCTCGTGCCTCAGTCTGCCACAAGAGCACAGGAACAATCAGGAACAATTCCTGTGCATTTCTTCTGAGTCCTCATCACATCAATGGCTTTGTTACACAGCAGGATGAGCCACCTCTGAGACTGCCTCTCTGTTTGTGGCTGTGATTTGTCACTGCTTTCATTCTTAATAACAGGTTCACAGATTGAATCAGGGAATACAGAAAAATATCTCACACCATCTGTTTAGAAGGTATATTTCACACCCCAGGGCTGATGGAAGAGCCAGTAAAGAGGTGACAGCTTTAGTCTAGCTCCTAAGATCTTCCTGTATTGCTTTAATGGTAACCAGAAGCAGCCTTTAGCTCCAAAATTTTACCACAATCAGAAAGGCAGAGGTGGTTGTCATATATTAGGGCTCAAACTCTTCCCCATAAATCACACAAGATATCAGTTCATTCCTTACATAATCTGTTATTTAAGGGGGATTCCTTATCAGCTGGTGCATTGTCATGGGCAGGATGGGAATCCTACACACTCTAAATCAAATCCATTTGTATGTACTGAAAAGGAAATGCATCTGAAAACATTACTAATTATTATTAATATTATTATCATAATCAGCACTATCATCCTGTTTACTGAGAAACATAAAATAACATATTCCATTGCTTTTAAATTTCAAACCATCATTCCCAAAGAAATAAGTAAGAACAAGAAACTCATTAAAAAAAAATCACAACATAATTTGTCAGAACATCACTATTTTTTTTCTGTTCAGAAAAATTTCTTTTCCTCTCCAAGGACTGATTAACATTTTGCAAATTTTCTACAGAGCTGTATTTGGTCTGTGGACACATTTCCATAACCTGAAAGTGTGTTTTGAAATAAATGATCTGTGGTTGTTTTCATTAACAGTCTGCTAAACTGGGATCATTTGCCAGAATACCAAGAAAATATTTGATTTAGGACAGTGATTGTTCACCTTGGAAACACAGTTGTGCACTAAAGACATCCAGTCATGGTAAAGTCATCTGTCCCAACAAGACAGCTTGCTTTGCATATTGCTCCTACTCCAAATGTGCCAAAGGCTCCTCTGAACAAGCCAAGCAGAGTCCAAGGAGCTCTGTTCTACTGAGAGCCACAGCAAAGCTCAGCTTCAAACGAGGGCAGATTTGATTTACTGATGCTCTGTCTGCCAGACAGAAGCTGTACAAGAGATAACTGACACACAAAGCTTTGTGAAATGCTCTTATTAAAAGCAAGCTTCCAGAATGGAAGTAAAAAAAAAAACAAAGGAAAAAAACCCCAATAATAATAGTTGTTCCATTAAAAATTCAGTGTTCAGGTAACACTTTGCAAACCACTGAACAGCTGTTCCACAGTGACTCACAAAGCTGCCACTGCAATTTTCCCCCTCTTAAAAACCCTCCTCTACACAGGCAAACTTAAGGGAAAGTGCCATTGGTTCAGAGTATTTTCGAGTTTGGTTTGGGATTTGGCAATTAAACATCATCACTGTGAGCCTGTTGAACAGAGTGCTGCTTTCATTGCCTCCCTTTTTCTGAAACCTGAATCAGGACAACCCCAAAATAAAGTAACACCAATTTAACCACAGCAGTATCACCCTGCTGTTATTTACACAAGTTTGTATGGGCTTGTTTGGAAGGCTGTGCTCACATATCAAGCCTGGAGACTTGGCTTAAGAAAACAATAAATAAATGGCATGTGCACCCCCCCAGCTCTTGGCTGGAGGGAAACCATCAAGGGCTTTGAAGTTTCCTTTAAAAAGTAGAAAGCAGTACCTGATTCAAAGTGCAAATATGCAGATTAGAATTCCTCAGGTATTAAGCTCTTCTGGCTCACAAATTGTTTGTGTTTGAGTGCAGTCTAAAGGAAAGGAAAATAAAAAGAGCCATACCATAACACTTTTTATGACACAATTTTGGAAACCATTCAAAATTCCTGGGTTTTTCACCTCACAAGGAGTCCTTTTAGCATATGCTGGAAGCTGTTGTTTGATATCTGTAGATTTTATGTTAATTTGCTGCAAAGAACAAACTTGGTAGCCATAATTTTTACAAGAATTTTAATTACCTGTCAAATTATTTTGTGTTTCACCTAGGGCAGGTGTGAGGGTATTTTTACCTTACTTATGGTGCTGTTCTCAAATTTTAGTTGCCAACATTTAAGAAATGTTAATGATGCTACTGAACACTAAAGGTCAGACACTGAGCTTATGTAAATTATTACAGCTCAGTTGATTTCTGCACTTCTAGTGATTTACAGTTACTGAGGACCTTAAGATCCTGACATTGCAATTTATTAATCTTGGCTATAGATTTTATCCCATACATTCAGCTGTTTAGAAATGCTTCCAGGGTCAATTGAAAATGCAGGTTAATGCAGTGAATGTCAGTCAATATGAGAAAAACAACTTCTCACTTTCATTTCCACTTGCATTCATGGCTACATAATTTTGACCACAGTTTTTTTGGAGGGTTTGGGGGTTAATTTCTATTTTTAATATGAACACACACAAAGGTGAACCTCAGTTTAAACCCTTCAAGTGTTCAACCAAAGAATGAGCAGGGCTTCAACTAGCAAGCTCTAAACTCACTTGTTTTGATTTGCACACCCCTATACTTGTAGTATCAGACCAATCTGTAATTTTAGTATAAAATCATCACAACAAGCTCACAACAGAGGTAATATATTAAAAAATAGAGTAGATAAACTCTTTGGAGGAATGTAAATGCCATTACGTTTTAGAAAAGGTCCCAAACATTCTGTTTCATCCTCATTTCCAGTTTCATCCTCATTTCCAGTTCCCTCCTGGTTCCTGGTTCCACCCCCTGTGACTCTCCCAGAGGAGGGGGTTACCTCTGCAGGACACCTGAGCCTGTGCCAGGGGTGCTGGGTGATGGTTCCAGCCCCAGGCCAGAGTCCACTGCACTGACAGAGTGACCAAACCTCTGTCCCCTGTCTGCTGACCTCACACAAATGAGGGATCTCCAGGGCAGGGCCACCAAGCCTTTCTAAATGAGTCTGAGTTCCAATGGCAGCTCTGTATGACACAATCCCTATGAGAAAATTCCTCTTTATTTGCTCTTCAACAGGAAGTAGAGGAGCAACACAAAACTCTGCTAAGCAAAACAGTGAGTCATCTGAGAAAACAAGCAGACATGTAAAGGCTGTTGGCTAATAATTCTGCAAGAGACCCAGACTTTCTTGAAATTGTCATCTAAAAACCTCATAAGATAAATCAGCATAGCCTAAAGACTGTTAGCTCATCTGGGATTAAAAACAAATCAGAGATTTTACCATCAGGGGAAAAAATTAAAACAATTCCCCTGAAATATTCATAAAAATGGGTCAAAATATAAAATGGCAATGATAACTTTGCTTTTACATCAGGATAGACTGAGAATGATGGTGAATTTTCTCTCTTACTCTCATCAAGTAATGAAAGAGTTCAACCAGAAAAGAAAAGAAGCCATTCAATGTGAGGTGCTATAAAGTCACTGATTTGAGTCTGACAGAAGAAAGATTTAAATACAGGTACCTGACAAGTAAGACAAATGTTTTACTTGAGAAGTTAAGGAGGAATAGTGTAAGAGCACACATATTTTTTTAGTTCTGGAGAAAAGAAAGCAGAGTTTTGATGAAAATATTTGAACAGAAGGTTTGGTCAAGAAATATATATTTTCTAATTGAAAAAGACACTTGTCCAACCCTTAAGCCCCACACACTTCTGTTGTCAAATGTCCAACTAACCCTGGTTGTGAAGCACCAGAGCACACAAGTGCTCCTCTACAGCCCTTTTCAGGGAATTGTTTTCTGCCAGCCAGAAGGCTCAGGTGTCAGTGCTTCTGAGGGAAAACCCCTGCTGCTGAAGGGCTGAGACTGGGCAAAGAAATTGGGTCTTTGAGTCTTCTGGTTTGGAGCCTTTTACTTGTGTGTCTGTCACAAGATCTTTCTTACCCTACAGAAGATGCAGGAGATCATCAAAGACTGTAGGATGATTCAGGTAGGGAGGAACCAGCCACTGCTGCTGCACTTGGATAAGGACAGTGAATCTGTTTTATCATCATGATTAGCTTTTCTAAAGAATATTCAAAGTTATATTTAATGTTTTAAGTCCCTGGATGAAAGCTGGAGGAATCAATTATTCGTCTTGCCCTTTTTGTTGATTTCAACATTTTTATCCCCAGCTTAGGAATAATAGCCTGCAGCAGGCTGTGGTAATATAAAATGTATTGGTTCCCCCAGTGCAAGGATATTTTTAAATGAAGAGCAATAACACCAAGAAGAATGTGCTCAGCAAAGAAACAATGACTCTGGGTGAATGTGTTGGTGTTTTTAAGTGGGGTCTGACATAACCTGGTGCTAAAGATACACACAGTATGTTGTGAGTGGGATTTCATAACACAGCTTCAAGATCAATGAAGGCAATCATCCCTCTTTCTTGAAGGCTTCAGAAATCCCGGGGGAGAAAACATTTTTAAAGTAAGCAAATGGGTTATGGAAAGGATCAGACAAAGCTCAGATGGATTCCTAATATTTTTTTTCCAAAAGAATTATCAGTATTAGTTCAGAATTATACTAAAATAGGTTTAAAAGCTGAACAGTAATAAACTTCACTTTTTAGAATTAGATAATTTAAAGGGGAGCTTGGGTAGAAAAGTGTAAAGGGCTTGAAATACTTATTTCCCGGCTATTAGAATCTGGGAACATAATTTTGTGAGAGATGGCCCATATTGACAATTTTTGACTCTTCAGTTCTCTCACCCTGCAGGTGAGATAAAAGGCAGGTTGTTCCTCTCTCCCCCAAAGCTGTGCAACACAAGAGCTGTGATGGGAGTTCATTTTACCTTTGCTGTCTTTAGTCCTTAATCTGCATAAATGCCACCAAACAATGGAAGTGCACCTTGTCCTCTGGAACCCATGACAATCTGCTGGAGCTCTCCTTTTATTTCTGTCAGTTTTAGATGAATAACACATGGTCAGACTTCCATGCCTCCCACTTTCATCCACACCTTGCCCTCCCAGAGCTCCTGCTGGGAGGCAGAACACGTGGCACAAGGAAATTTCAGTATACTCATGTGTGATTATATCACAGTACAATGGTGCAAAATTAAAGCAAAAAACCTGCCATTTCATACTAAACTATTTTAAACAAATAGAGCTGGCAGCCTGATGTAAAGATAAAAACAGACTGGAGCATTAGAAAATTTGAGCTTTACCACACTCTGGATGCTCAGTGAAAGGCAGCAAGGAGAGAGCAGACACCAATTAATCCTTCCCCAATGCACCTCCAGGCTATTGCAGTTGTAGAATATATTCTACCAGTAATAATCCCTTTAAATGAAATGCTGTTCTAACTTAGAGGGGCACCAGGAAAATATAGCAATGGCAGTTTGACCCTAATTATTTCAAGGAAACCCCAAGAGTAGACCTCTGCCCTGATACAATGTCAAACATGCACAGGATGAATCCAGGGGAGGAAGATGAGGAGAGGTTAACTGGTTTGGGCACAGCTAACACAACTGGGTAACTTCTGGACCAACCCCATCTGCCAGCTCAGAACAGGGGCACAGTGAAGGTGTGTGTGTCTGTCCCCAGCACTGTGTATCTGTCTTAAAACCTGCACTCAATCCTTCCGTTTCCTTTGCTGACAAACAACTCCATTTTCTCACACTGAGGAAGAAACAGCTGCTGTGTAGCCTCTCCCTGTGTATTTCTCCTTGTCTGCCTTCCCATCCTTGCTCAGAGCCAGGAGGAGTCTCATGGTCATGCATGGAGCAACCTCTGGTCTATGATGGCAACAGCAGGATGTTTGACTGTTCCTTCTAGTCAGGACATTGTAGCCATAATTATTACACATTACCCTTTCTAGTACAAATCTCTACCTACCCAGCTGCCCAGGGGAAAAGGTTTGGGTAGAGAATCTCCAGTGTATCTGCCTGTAGTTATTGCCATTACAGAGTTCACAGTGAGAGGAGGAGGCCAGAGCACCTCTGAGGGTTCTCAGGGCTGGTTGCACAAGGGCTGATGAAATCCCATTAATCACAGCCCCAGCCATGGCAGACCTGTCAGCACAGGAGGTTGCAGACTGCCCACAGCAGGTAGAGAGGTTAGAAAAACATGTCACAAGAAGGTCCATGTATGACCTTTCCTGAGTCTGCAGTGTTGGTCTAAATATTTTTGTGCTGTAGCTAAACCGGAGATGGGAGGAAAATGCCATGGGGAGAACATCTGCAAAACTTAAAATGGCACAGTCCAGGAAATTTCCATGGTTCCACTCTCCACCTTTTCAAAGACTTGAATGGGAAGTATTTCTCCATCCACTTAGCCAGGCAGGTAATTATTTGTACTCCTCAGTGCCCATACTAACTGCACATGCAAAGGAACGATGTTTCTAAGTATTTGCATGCAAAATGTGGCAAAGACAGAAGTATTTCTCACCAGCAGTATTAAAGCCCAGGGAAAAGCCTTATAAGCAGGAGCTACAGTACCATGATGGGCAATGTCTTTACCTATTTGTCACAGTCTTCTGTGGCAGACACAGCAATGCCACCCCTGCCCTCATGGCCCAGGGGATCTGGTGAGGTTTCCCTGCTCACCCAGGGCTCAGGCTCACTCAGACTCTCAGACTCACTGCTGTGCACCCACAGCCACAGATACCCCAGCACAGCCTGAACCAAAAGCACTCCTGGCCTCTTGTTCCTATTCTGGACACCTCATCATCACGAAGGAATTTAGTATCTCTGGAGCAGACCTGGTGAAGAGGGGAAGCTTTTACTGTTCTCCTGTGCCAGATAAAGTGTCCTGGAACCTGCTCACAGATGCAGACTCCATCAGATGGAGGCTGCACCCCCGTCCCAGGTTTTCCCTGACAAACACAAGCAGATGTAGATGACTGATTGAAGTGTAATTTAATAGGAGGTCTCTTTCCTAATGTTTCCATAACAATATCTGAGGGCCAGTTCCAAAGCCATGGAGCACACAGTTGTGAAGTCACACAAAGGCTGTTTGGGGAGCCTGAAAGAGGCTTGATTTTTTTGTATAACAAGTCAAAAGTAGCCATTTTATTGCAAATATCAGTTTCTGGGTTTGTATCTCAATATATGACAAAATTGGCTTCTTTTCTTTTTCTACCAGAATGGCCTGTGGTTTTCTTCTGTCCCCAAGCAGCCATATTCTGAAAACCTATAGAAAGAGTTATGCACATTTCCTCTTCTGTATATTTACAGTGGGAAAAGAGTATAGTGAAACCTAAGATCGTGAGGAAAATATATGTTTCTGTAAACGATGTTTCTAAGTTGTTTGGGGACTTTGTTAACAAGAGACAGTGCTCAGTAATGTCTTTTATTTGTTTAAATTAATTGTGATACACCTTCTTTTGGTTAAAAGGCCAAATACACAGAGTTTTTTGTACAAACTTTCAAATGATTATTCAATAATGTTTTTAAAAAGAAACAGAAAGGCTGTATTCAAAGAAAATGCCCAAGTGAATTCAGTATTTCATATGGGATACAAAGAGAGATTAATTTGTATACTGTAAGATAAAAGAAAGATATCAAGAGAAGGGAGGTTGCCTTATATAACAAGCTTTGATTGTAAATAAAATGTCTGGGCAGGATGTTTAACTGTAATAAATTGTCTGTTTGTTAAATTTTGCTGACATATCTTTGTAGCTTTATTGACATTAGCTATATTTGTATGGAACTTTATTGTATGGGAAAGAGCTTCTCGTTTGGAATTTGAAAAGCTAACAGTACAGGGATCTTGAAAGCACAGAAGATGCTGCTGGAGAGAGACTGAGAAAGCAAGAAGAAAAGAGCTGAGTCTCTTGTATGCAAGAAAACCACAGAGAAGACAGGAGATGGAATGTGGATATATTTAATTGCATTTCAAGCAGGGTCAGCATTTTGCTAGATTTCTTTTACTGGCCATTTGTAATGCAGTAAGAACAGGGAGGAGGGAGAATGAACCCTCTCTGTATTGAATTATTGTAATCTGAGTCACCAGTGAAACCAAAGGATTAGACTTTAGCTAGGAATGACATTCCTCCCATCCAGCCCTAGTATTTACTGCTAAATGAACAGCTCTGCCCTCAAATTCCAGGAATATGGAAGCAGTTCATCAACCAGGGTCTGGAACAAGCCTAAATGTTACATAAAAGACTCCAATAAGTTTCCATTCAGCTCTTCAAGCAAATTTAGTATTTTCATATTTTTTCCTTCTTGGCTATTCCTAGCTGAAATTTCCTCCTCCTCATGTTGAATTCTTCCATTTTCAAATAACAAGGTTCAAGGACCTACCCAATACTTGGGCTTTTGGGAGGTGTGGCCCTTCCAGCCCCTCAGTGAACCCCCAAGGCCCTGGGTGTGTGTGTGCTCAGAGGGGCAGGCAGTGGGAGCAGGGGCTGCAGGAGCTGCAGGGAGGGTTCTCCTTTCCTCCCCAGCTCAGCAGAGAGGGCTCACTGCACTGGCCAGGGCACTTCTCCCATCCCATCCCTGCCCTCCTCTGGCTGAGGAGCTTTCCCACAGCATGGGTGATGGACAAAGCAGCCCTTTTCACTCTGAATTTCACACCACAGGGCTTTTACTTGAAAATCTGCCATTGGAGAATGGAAAGATCTGTCCATTTAGGGACGAACCTAAATTTGGCATATGGCTGGTGACACCTTTCTCCAACCAGGCTGACACAAGATAATCATAGAGCCCCACTCCAGGAGGGGTGGCCTCACTTGGACCATGGCAGAGCTCCTCCCTGTCCAGGATTTGGGGTATTTTCTCAGCTTAGAGAGGATGATTCTCATGACTCAGGAAACAGTGGGAAAATCTCAACACTCCAAAGCACAAAAGAGAATACACATCAAACACATTTGGAAGGAGATCAGGCCTACTTCAGTGGGTCCTGTGTCACTGATGCTTCAGATTCTAAAATGAAATATTAGGAGCCTGAAGAGATTAGAAAAGATTTTGGGGAAAAAAGGGATCAAATGACTAGAACTTCTACCTTTTTTTTTCTTTCAAAACCCACACTGTTTCCTTGCAAACAGGATGGCTAAAACTTTATCCCCAAATGTAGTAAGCACATGAAATGCATAGCCTTTAATGTGCAAATTCTATCCTGCACAAGGGAATAACTAATGAGCCACTATTTTAATGAATCAAGTTAAAGTGGCAAGGTGACGTGTCTCATTTAAGGGAATGAATTCTTAATGTCACTGTAAGATGAGCCCCTCCTTCCCCTCTGAATGGAAGACAGTACTGCTTTGGGTTAAAGTCCTGCCTTTTCTGTGTTTGCTGCAGACTTTCCACAGTCCTTGGGAGCTCTCCATGGATCATACCCTTCTGAAAAACAATGGCAGCTTTTGATCAGGGAAGTTATTGAAGTTTAGACAAACCAAGAATCACACAGCAAACACAGATGAACAGGACAAGCCCTGCCATGGCTGCCCAATACCCTGAGGGAGCAGGGTGGGCACAGGAGGCACAGCCTGGGGACACCTCTGCAGCCAGCAGCAAACCCAGAGAACAAAGCTCCTTCAGGGTCTCTGCACCTCCCATTCCTGCTGCCAAACACCTTCACACGTTCCCCTGCCATGAGCTGCTCCTCACAGGACTGTTCCTAGCCCAGGTATTCCCAGAGGCAGCTCTTTGCTCCTCAGGATGGTACTCCATGCCTGATCTTCTTAATGGTTCAAAGAAAATCTTTAAATCCCTGGGAATAAGCAATCAGCACCCTGATCCTCACCATCTCTGCACATCTTTGAGTGCCCTGGGAGTGGGTGGTGGGGAGCTGGCAGCAGGGCTCTGGGGCTGCCCCTGAGAAAAGGCACTGAGGACAGGGTGGAACTCTGACTGACAGCCAGGGAAAACTTGTGAGAAATTTCTGACCCTGGACATTACTCAAGACAATGATCTGCCCAGTTAATTAACCCAGAAATCTGAAAAGATCTGCACTAAATTTCTGCACACTGCTGCTCAGGCTCCAGTAAATTCTTGACTCACATTGGCAGGTCTGATCCAAATCCCAGTAAAATCAATATGAATCCTTCTATCAACTTCCCTGCACTTTCTGAGTCATTTCAAAGCTCCACTGACCACACAACTTTTACCAAAGCAGTATTTAAAGGAAAAGTGTATTTGTACCATTATGCTTTCAATCTCCCACCCCCAGTGGCTACATAAGATTACCACAAAAACCTACATCATGCAGTTTACTGAGCTGCCATCAGACAATCATTTTCTTATAGAAAATTTTGTAAGAAACAAGAACTGGTTCAGTAAATTTTAATATTTCTCTCCTAGTCTTGGCTGGTTAACACAACTCTGAGCAGCCAGTAATGGGCAGGATACCTAGTGCCCAGCAGGCACCTGTGACTGTCACTGACTGA
Source organism: Cisticola juncidis (assembly GCA_013400215.1). Classification (NCBI taxonomy): domain Eukaryota; kingdom Metazoa; phylum Chordata; class Aves; order Passeriformes; family Cisticolidae; genus Cisticola; species Cisticola juncidis. The sequence goes on from VXBR01010920.1 coordinate 928,024, forward strand.
AAGAAAGCAATGCCTCAGGATTGTGTCAACAGTGCTCAAAAGTGGCAAGGTGCTATGGACAAGAATTTAAATAATCTCTGCTGCTGGGAAGTGAGAGAGCCTGGAACCATCTCCCTATGAAAAGAGAGCAGGGAAGAGCAAAGCTTTGATTTACTGAGTGGGAAGGACCTGATAACCTCTTCATGCAAAGCCCACAAGCTACAAAGATTGAAGAAGGGATGAAGGGCCATCCTGGAAATAGGAAAATAATTTATTCATAACCAATTGTCCATTACTGCTCACAAAGAAATTGTCAGAGTCTTAGAGTCTTCAATGTATTCATTATTTCAAATTGTTCCATTTATTTCTTCAGCAAATAAGCTATGTATTCTGAAGGTACCAAAGTTGTGAAATGTACAATTGACTATTCCATTCACAATCTGCATTGTCTTGGATAGCTGAATTATTTGCATTGTTTAATTACATAACACAGGGCAGGAAAATTGAACCCTTAATCACCATGAGTAATGCTTACTCAAGGAAGAAGTCCTATTGAAGTCCAAAGAGTAAAGACTTTTCAACATTAGAAAATGAGTCAGAATCTGGCCTCATTCATAGTTTGTGCTCTGAGGTAGTTTTGCTCCTTGCTTTTAAATATGTACCTATCATACACAGTATTGCCAGGGAGCAGCAATAAATACCTTTTGATTTGCTTAGTCAGCCAGGATAGGACCAATGCAAAACTGAAATGCTGAGAAGAAGGATATGAAGTTCAAGAACTCAGGTAGTGGATGAAGAAGAGGGAAATACCTGTTTCTCCAGAGCCCCTATGCTCACAATGCACAAATACTCCTGTAAAAAAAAAATAAAGAAAGAAAACACAAAAAACCACCCCCACAGAACAATCAATATTCAAGCCTGTATTGAAATTTAGATAAATATTACAATAAAGTCTAAAATATCATACAGCAAATGAAAAATAAGACAGAACTGCCCATGATTAGCTTTTAGACCCACCAAAGAAAATTATGAGCTGTTCTGTCATCATTTCTGGAGGTCTTTAGGAGGAATCTAAATTGCTACTGTGGGAAGAGCACTAATAGAGAAACTACAAACATGTGCTAACTTGTGGTGGTTTGTCTGCCAATTAACAGCACACCAACAATCCCCAACAAATTAGACAAAGTCAACAAGCAATATTCTCTATTGAGACAAGGGTTGTAAAGGAGACAGCAGCACAGTGAGCTGACAAAACCCCTCTGTACCCTAAAAACAGTGACAGAACAACCTGAAGTGAAGCCATGGTGTAAGAACTGATCAGCAGGGACAGCACAAAGGGCACTGGTGTCAGTGGGCACCTGTAACCTGCACCTGAAAAGGAGAGGTTATGGGAGAGCTGAGAGAGAAGAATCCCCAAAATCAAGTTTTTCTTAAAGTTTTTTTCTTTTTACTTAAAAGGCCACATTTTGCTAAAGCAGCGATTTCAGCAACAAATAATTTGAATTGAGTCAAAATTAGCTTTATCAGCCATTTCTGATAGGTATCTCCAACTTTCCTTGAGAAAAGGTGAAGTAAAGGTCCAAGCCTGCCTTGCTGTATTTGGAGATTGAGCCAAAGCAACACTAAAAGCTCGTCTAGCCAGTGACTGGAATGCTGAGCTCTTTGCCTGGCTTCATTGTTTTTTCAGTTTGTACCTGCTTGGTAGAGCTTTACCCACATCTGATGTGCTTGGTTCATTACCAGAGCTTGTTAATAAATAAATTATGTTAATAATAGAGTTTTGTGTCTTACACTGATGCCTCAGGTTTTAGCTTTCATATTTTCCAGATTCTGTACTGCATTGGTACATAACTCTGAACTTCCTATAAAGTGTTAGCAAGTTCTCCTCACAGTGTAGTTACACAAAACAATCCTTTTCCAGCCCATGAACCAAGGAAACCATTGCAGCTTCAGGCCCAAAAACTAAAAACAACAGCAAATTGAGGAGAGCAATCTGAGAGGATGGGAATTCCTAATCTGAAGCTCTAATTGGACAATTAACCCCAATATGTAAATGGACCAAAACTTATAAAAGTGGGAAAACATGTGACCCATTGTCCATCTTGGGTGTACCCTCAGCCAGGCTCTTGTACTGCCCAAGGAGCATCCTTTGAAGGCTTTTTTAATAAACACTTTATTTCTTTAACACTTTCTAGCCTCTATTCTAGGTAGCCTCTCAAGGCATCAACACTACTACAAAGTTGTCACTTGTATCTTTGGCCTTTTATCCTCCTTTTATGTGGAGGGTGGAAGTTACTGCTGTAGATTTCACAATTTCATTTTGTTTTCCTTGGAAAAAACACTGTGAATTTGCAAACTTCTCCAGATATTGAAAAAATTGCTGTGGATCAAAATGTTTCAGTATTGATGGATTCAATGGAGGATTTTATGCAGTAGGAGACAATAGAGGAGAAGAGCCAAAAACACTGCCAGCTGTTCAGATCCAGACACTGCTCACTCCAGAGCACTGAGGGAATGTGGGCTTTCGGGTGGCAGCAGTGGATTGGCTTTTGGGTTTGTTTTAACATACTCCATTTCTTAGATTAAGCATTCAGACTCTCTGAATCCTTCACTTAGGCTTGTGCAAACCTACTCAGGCTTTTTGTGCTCTTTCCCTTCCCTCCTCCTCTTCCATTTTCTCTTCCTGTTCCCCATGCTGGCAGTGAAGCCTCCCAGACTTGGCAGGAGCTGCTGGGCTCTGGCCAGCTGCTCCCTCAGACCCAGGTCCTGCTGTCAAGGCAGGGTCCTGCAGCAGGGTGGGGTTGGGTTGAGGCTGCAAACCAAACCCAGACTGTGCTGTGTCCCCAAGAGCTCCAACAACACCCAGGGGCTGCTGCTGCTGCAGGAGGGAGCCCCTCACACCCACACAGGGGAGGGGGCACAGCGAGCCACCCCTCACCAACCTGGCCAGAGAGTGCATGGCAGTGTTAGCACACCCTGTGCCAAAGTGAACACAACCCAGTTGTCTAAAGCACACTGGACCAGTGCCTTTTCCACCAAAATCGAGCTGGGGCTTCTTCTGCTTCATTCAAGTCTCAGACAAAGGTTGTACAGTTCAGTTCCTCAGTACTCTACCCCATTTAGCATGGTGATTTTTCACTGAGGTCTAAGAGAATAAACCTGGCTACAGGGAAGAGGAGAAGCCATTCCCTTTCCTTGGGTCCTCATCTGGGAGTGTTAAACCTCAAGGCTCCAGAGCCACCAGTCCTCTGCTCTCACACACATATTGCTTATATGAAAAGGGAATGATCAGATTTGGTGGGCAAAAATCTGCTTTAAGTTCAGACAAGCAAATCAAACCTATTTCTTAGAAAGTCAATTACATGATATCGGCTGCCCTCTTCCTTAAGACAACCAGAATTAGTCACAGCAGAAAATCTGGTGGGCAGAGGTGTCCCCACAGAAATGGTAACCCCCAAACCTGATGGAAATCTTCAACAGCAACTGGTTTCTGCCACACCTTCTTCCAGCTGGCCTGCTAAAGGATCAGCCACGTTTCTGAGATTTTAGTAAAGGAAATAAAGCACCTGCTGTACAAGGGGGTACATGAGATCCACCTTGCCCTCCCAGTGGAGCAGAATGAAAGAGTTAAAGAAGTTCCTGCACACATTCTACACAAACTTATATGCCCAAAGGCTCTGCATTTGTCTTCCTGTAACTTATGTTTTTCCTTTTCACTTCTCCCTCGTGGTTCATTATCACAGGCCTTTTGACTTGTGAGAACAAGACTCATGATTCCCTCTGGGAGTTCTCCTGCTGCCCTCTCCCTCCTCAGGCCTCCCTAATTGTTTATCATCTTCCAACTACCTTTACCATTTGGGTTTGTAAAGGAGACAAAAGGCAAAATTTATATCATGTTTTCTCCCTCCTCCACAGTCTCATTTCAAAATGATTTTGCTCTTAACAAGAGGAACACCACCATGATGTGAAGACACTCGGGTGTCTCAAGCCAGACACGTTTATCCAGACAGCAGAGAGAAAGAAACCACAGCCCAAGCTAACAGCAGAGACCCAGAGCACCCTCTGAAGGGTTGGCTGTAACTCACCTGAATCTCTCTTCCCTGTGAATATGTCTGTAATTTAGGCAAAACAGGCCTCAAATACTTATTGCTTGCAAGTCTCCTACACTTGCTTGCAAGATTCAAATCCTTAAAAGAGGCAGAGGCTGCTTTTGTACAGTGTTTGTAGGTGTTTGCAAAAGTCTTGCTGCACCAAAAAGAAACCTCCTTTTCCACCACTGTCAATCAGATATTAGACATACTCACAGCAGTCTTTGTTAGATTTGCTGATTGATTTCTTTAGCACAGTTTTTCACCCTGCCAATCTTTTTGCCATTCTTCCTGGTTGAAGGAACCAATTTGTGAATAAAGCAAATGCCTCTCTGATTGCTGAAAAGTATTTTAATATTTCAGACCTGATTTTTTCCTCTGTAGGGTAACAGGAGAGTCTTCCACTGTAGACAGGAAACTGTGGCACAAGGTGGAGTTTCATCCTTCTCTCTTTTGTCCAGGCACCTTTAACTTCCCCTCGGGACAGAAGATGTGACTGAGAGAGCACAGGAAGCTGAGCTCAGGCAAGATGAAAGTGGTTGAAGGAAAGAGGTAAAAAATATAATTTACTGCAGGATCTTTCTAAATATATCAATTTTTCTTGTGGATGCAATAGTGTGTGCTGCACGTTTTCTTTTCCTTTTTAAGAATAAATAATTTGCAGGTGCGTGGAGCTCTGGTACAACAAATATTTCAAACTGAAGCTACGTTTTCTTCATATGATTAATATGTTACATTACAGCTTGCTTATAAATGAAAGGAGCAGAATATGAGGTACTGCAAAGGAGTTGTATATTTCCCCTGCTAAGCTATAGTGACTGTAAATCATTTCCATCACACTTCATTTTTAATTTGAATTCATAAAAGGTTGTACATTTCTTTGTGGTTTTAAATAAAAAAAAGATTAAAGGCTGTAAACTTAAGTGTTTATTAAAGGAAAAAATATGCTGATCTGAAACTTCAGGAATTAAAATACATGTAAAATATAAGAAAGGAGAACAAGTAAGATTTTTAGTTAAGCCCTGGGAATTTAATGTGAAATTTAAGGTCTTCCACTATAAATGCATCTGTATTTGGTCAAGTGAGGGTGGTAGGGGAAGGCAAGGATGTGGAAATGGAGGGACAGGAGTGTCCCCAGCTATACCCAGGTCAGGGTTTTGTGAAGCCAGTTCCCATGGTAGCTAATCATTGGAGAAGTGGAGCCTACAGAAACAAACTGAGTAAAAGTAAAATCCATTTCCCACAAGATGCCAAACCTCATTCCTGCCCTTCTGCAAGCACAGGCCACAGATGGGCTGGCCAGGCTGGGCTTTGGGATGATACCATAACCTGATGAGGGAGATCCCAAGTGAACCTTCAGGTCTCATTTTGGGCAGCCAAGGTCGTGCCTGCAGAGTGAAGGCTCGAGGTGACCTCAGTGATGATCTCTGGGTGGAGCCCCAGGGTCACTGCACAGATCATGCTTCTGTTGAGGGGCCTCTGCACTGGCATTCTGCTCATCTCTCCTCTAATTTAAGGGGACATCACCATCATTAATATGATGATCAGCAGGGGGGAATCATTTAAATAACATTAGCAGCAAAGAAATCAGCATGGCATCAGAATAAAATTTTGCAAGTATAGTAAACAGATTACAACTGTTTTTAATGCCTCTTGCAATAAAGTGTTTTGTCCATCAGTAGCAGTCTCACGGGTCTACTATTAATGGAAACAACAGCTGATTCAACACACACAAATTCATAATTCCATAAAAATTAGCAGCCTCCCTGCCTCACCTCTCCCTTGATTGATTTCAGTGGGAACATGTCTTTAAAAGAAATCATATAATATTTTTTATCTTGTAAGAATGCAAGGAAGTTGTTCAAAATCCTTTCTGTATCCCACATGCTTTAATATGGACACCAGTAGAACAAACCTTTCATACCTGCCTGGAAGGCCACATTTGAATGGCACATCACATATTCCAAATGGAAACATTCCCATTTCACACTGTACCTGCTGGGAGCTCACAGAGAGCCCAAGTGCAGTGGGCAAGTCTCAGGACTGCCTCACCTTTCAGTGCAAGCTAAGAGTAACACCCATGGAAAATAAACTTAAAGTCTGAGATGAGAATCACCTCAGCCAGGATCACTAACCCTGCACTTGGTGTCTGGAGCAAGTGTAGGGAAAACCCAGCCAGCAGCACCCAACAGGCTGCTTGGAGAATCACATTTATATCAGGTGCCCCAAGAATGTTGTGTTGCTTGGCACTTCCTGCTTGACTGGTTCTCTTCCTGACAACCAAACTTTGCTTGTCTTAATTTAAGGTGTTTACTTTAGCTGTGATGACACTAAAAGCCCATGCTCTCATAAGCCACAACATGCAGAAAACAATGCAGGGCAGGAAATCAGCTCCTAACAGTGACCAACAAACTGAGCCTGTGACATTTCTGCTAGGGACAGTGGCAAACTAATGAGCAATCTCCCAGTTACTCAGAAGCTATTTAAATAAGCACATTGCCCCAGATGATGCTAAATTGACACCTCTTGCAGGCAAACTGCTCAGTCACAATTCAGCCAAGCAGGAGCTGCAAACATACATACTGTTCAATAAGTCTTCATCAGGGATGAAAAATAGCTTTATTCTTTTTGTAGATGAAGGATTTTTTGTCTTATTTACAGACCCACCCTGCTGTAAATTCTTTTAGTCTGCCTTCCTAGGCAGTTAAAGCCTTCCCTTGCAATCAGTGGGCTCTGCAAGAACAAAATCACTTCTTAGGAGTACCTATGGAACAAGACAGGATATGAAAATAATTTTGGAGATTATCCAATATATTCCATAACCCAGAACTGTTTCTTCCTTTTTCCAAAGTCCAGCCAGAGTGGAACATAAGACTAAGCAAACCTGCTCGCATAGGGAAGACCATAATAATGAAAAAGATAGATCCATTATTAATCTCATATTTGCTTCCCTTGCTTTGCAATTAGACATTATTTACTAATAATTCTATAACATAAACTCTAGCTCCTAAATGCAGATTGAAATAGCTTTAATGCACACTGTCCTTGGTACTTTTACTACTCTCCCAAAAGCCAATGTTCAAAAAAACTGTCTCCCTGAGATGGAGTGACTCACAGTATGACTGAGTGTTTTCTTGCATAAAAGGGCTGCATTCCACTTGCTCCTGTTTTAAGTTTTATAATAGACTGTGATAGAGCTAAGATATGCACATTGTATAGTACCACTTTGCAAGTTGATTTACTACCACACAAACCATTTAGGGCTCTCCAAAGAAGCTTTGAAGGTTTTAATATCAGAATCTTTCTCCAAGGCCTGCTTTGGTACCAATACTTGATTAAATTAAAACCTAATTATAGTCTAAAATGAATGATGTGCATTTTCTCTCCATTAGACAGACCTATTTGCATTCCATGAAAGACCATTGACGTGGCAGCGTGCCATTTGATTCTGTTTAAATCAAAGATGTCCCAATGGAATTTTCTTTTTCCCTACCAGCTATATTTGTCTTTTCTAACGGGTGCCCAGGGCCTGAAGGTTTAGCCAGACCTCATTACCTGAGGCAGACAGTGCATGAAACCATTTAATTGGCAGTAGCCACTCCACTGAGCCAGTGCTTTGCTTTGCTTCATGCCAACCTTCACTGATTCTGTTTACCAGACATTTTGCTCAGGTTTTGTTTCCAAGTGAGAGAGGCATTTTTCAGTACCTGAAACCCACCATTAACTATCTTCCCCTTCAGGTATTCTCTTACTTGTTCCCAGGTATTTTGCTGAGCAGAAACTCACTAAAGCATAGCAGCGTTCATAACAATTAGTGAAATTTAATTATCTTCATCCAAGGAAAGCAGTTCTTAAGTTGCAACCAGAACAATTATGGTGTTTTAGCTGAAAACAATGGAATGGTATTTTTGTTGCAGGTACATTTTCAAGGGTTTTCTTGTTTTAAAGCATGAATCCCTATTGAGTGGGTATTGCTAGAGAAAATTTCATCTGTGGCATAAAAAGCAGCACTGTTGTCTGCTTTGACAGAAATAATGGAAGTGGCTTGGTCATTTATAAATAAAAGAAAGGAAAGAAAGACAGAAAAGCAAAGCCTACATCACTCTATAAGCCTCCCACACTCAGTCTTTGAATTTCTGAAAACAGCATGAATGCAACGAACATAAATTAATATGAGATTCAAGACCCACAAAAACTGACATTTGTCTGCAGGCATTTCCTCCTTCCTTCCTTGCTCCTGGAGCAGAACAGTTCTGTCTCTTCTGTGCTTTGGACTCCTGCTGACCACTGCAGAGGAGACATCACGGCCAAGCCCTTCTCCAGCCCTGGATCCAAAACCCCAACTCTCAGAGACAGCTCTTGAGATGTTCCCAGCACGAGTTTCCTTTAGGCCAGCCAAGATCCTTCTGTGTTCCTGCACATTTTTTCCCATTTCTCAGAAGCCACACAGTAGACCTTTCCAGATCACTTTGTCCTTTTCCCCCTGTGTATCCTCACAAAGTGCAAACAGGGGTCTCTTCCCAGCCTAAAGCCACAAACTGAATATCCAGGAACACTTCTCCCATTTTCCCTGTGGGCTGCACCTCCTGCAGGGCTTGTCAAAGAGGCCATTGCAAGGCTGGTGACCCACCCACTGCTTCACATTTAAGGCAGGGATTTGCTGATGCATTTTGGTAATAAGGATTTAGATAGGAATAGTCCTCATGGCCTCTCTCAATTAATGTTATAAAAAAACCTTACCTTAAGTTATACATTTCAAAATTAATATAGTAGGAAACTAATTATTTTTCTCCTGTCTTCCATGTGGGCCATAAAACTCATATAAAATCTATACTGAAAGACCTATCATATTCTCAGCTAATGAATTTTTTCCTTCACACAAGTCATTGGAATTTTTCTGAATTTTACCTGCTTAGCCTGTAATGGAAAACAACCAACTGAGAAAATTTAATATTCTTCTGTTAAATCATATCTGTTAAATCTCTATTTGTTCTGCTGTTTTTCAGAAAGGAAATCTGTTGTTAAGTCTTCTATATTATAATATAATGTGAACCTGCTTACTACCTGTTGTAACTCTACTTGTGAATCCAAAGTACTACTCACTGTGCTCTTTCAACAATTCTCTGATGCAGGAAAGAGTTACTGTCCCCATTTTAGCTATGGAAACCCAAGGCCCAGGTCAGATATCAGTTAGACAGGAACTCAAGCTTGTGCATCATTCAGGAACAACCAGAGTGGGAATTCCCTTCAAGCACTGCCTGCATGGAACAGCTGATTTCCATCACCAGCTTTATGCCACTCCTCTAATCAGCTGTCACACCTTCCTTTGCTGTATGGTGGCCTCCTCACGCCAAGGAACAAGATTATTTGCAGGTTTCTAAGTTCATTTTGCTTTTTCTATAGATCTAAATGATGACTGCCTGGCAGTGCCAGGGGTCCCAGCTGGGACTGGGTGTGAGCAGGGCTGAGCCCTCTGAGGGGTCACCAGGACACAGAAACGCAGTGAGAGGCCAGATGTGGATGATTTGTGGCAGCAGCAAGCCATGAGGAGTGCTGCTGTTCATGGAGGGGTAGAGTTCACCTGGCAGGAGAGGAAGTTCACAGTTCTCTGAGGCTGCTGAGTGGAATGGGAAGAGAGGAAGGCAGAGATGAGCCCCTCACCTTGTGCTGTCACTTTGCCATGGACACAGCAGACACGATGTGGCCTTGATCCATCAGAGAGGCAGTGTGGGAATGGGTTCCCTGGGCACTGCTGAGACATCTGCTGATGCCTGGAGCATGTCCAGAGCTCAGCTGAGTGTGTGACACCTCAGCAGAGAGGCAGGGCTGGTGACTGCTGTGTGAGATATGTGCCCTGCCCTCCACAGCACCCCTTCTTTCATGTCCTGTGTAATGGCTGACCTTTGGGGGTTAAAGAGCCCTATTTTCTCTGTTCATCTCCTCTGCTGTCCTTTTTCCAAGGTTATCCATGGAAATGATTCTGCCTTACTGCTTACAACACAGCTTCTGCCACAGTGCCCACTCTGCTGAGCGTTGCCATGGCCAGGGCCAGCTTACATGGGTGAGCAGTCCCCAAACACAAAGGACACTCTGGGCCTGCTTTGTCACTCAGGCTTTTTGCCTGGCTGCTGTTAGGATTAATATAAATATGCCCTTGAGAAGCTAGAAAATAGCTGTGCCTGGTGTGATTCAAAGAATACATAATTTTCTCTTATTCACTGGCCAGGGTTATGAACAAATGGCTGTATGTAGAGAAGGAATTATATCAGGCTCATTAAAAATAATTTCGCAGGAAAGAGAGGATCCACTTCTACCAAATTGGGCTATGAGTGAAATAATAAAACATACAGCCTATTCTTTATCCATTCAATGTGATTTCTGTTATATTGCTGGAGCATTTTTGATACAGCACATATATCTTGACAAAAACCTCTATCTTACAAGCATGCTCAGCATTTACTCATAACAAAGGAAGTAAAGGCAGCATTTTCCTCCAGTCTACACCCACAGGAATCACCACAATGATCTCCACAGGAATCACCAAATGTCATTCTTTCATTATTTTAAGCTACAACTGATATATAAAAACCCTGGACTACTAATTCTGTAGATTAGTAGTCATTAGTAAACATTATCTGCCCAGGATGACCAGTTAGTCTTGACTTTTAAACTCTCATATTAAGGTTAAAATATTGTATATTTAGTTATTTATCTGAGTCATTAATCTCTCTTCCAGTTGATAGCTGATTTGATATTCAGTGTATCAGAGATAACTATCTTGTTACAGCTAAATGAAATGTGCATTTGGGAAAGTTCATTAATACCATTATCATTAATTGGTTCTTACCTGAATCTCAGTGCTACAGGGACTCTTCAAATTAAATGACAGATTGCAGCTAGCTTTTTTAAAGTAGAATTTTCACAACCTCCCCCCACTGAAAATGAAATCTAATGGGCCAAATCCTGTTCTCCTACTGATCTTTGAAAAAAAAAAAAAAAAAAAAAAAAAAAAAGAAGGTTATATTGCTTAGTCTAAACTTACTTTACGCTGAGATGTCAAGGCTCAGAAGTGATCCCAGTTTGTTTTTCAGTGTTTAGTGCAAAATTACATCTTAATCTTTGGAAGGAAGAACATGCACAGAAATTGATTTCCCTTTGCCTTTTACCCCACACAGTTGCCAAGGTGAGCACAGAGACAGGGAGAGAGCCTGAGCTGGGGTGAGCCAGCAGCCCTCACACACTCTGAGTCTCTCTCCCACTCTGGAGGTCAGTCCCTGTGTCCTCACGGCTCCTCTGGGTGCAGCTGGCATCAGCCAGAGCAGCCCTGGCACTGATGGCAGCTGAGCTGCAGCTGAGTGCAGCAGAGGAGGAGATTTTGGGAATGCACGGGTGTGTCTGGGATGGCTGTGCACACATCCTGCACCTGCAGGGGCCCTCACCCCTGACCTGCACCTGCAGGGCTGCAGGGCTGCCAGCCTGCAGCACCAACAATGCAGCCACAGGGACAGCAGCTGCCTTGGGACCCCTCAGTGCTCCCTCTCACACAGCCCACCCTCCCCAGATTGTTTGTGAGCAGCTAAGTGAAACACTTTCTGAAAGGACAGGCAAAGGAAACCACAGGAGTCGCTCTAAGTCCCTGGAATACTGAATTTATTCCCTTCTACCAGCGCTGAATGAGCCCTCAAGTCACAATGGCTCTTGGCCTCCCAGCCTCCCCACCAGAATGCAAAAGATTAAGCAGTGTTTCCTCATACACAAAGCTATGTCCCATCTGATTAAGAGCAAATTAGATTCTTGATCCAACTTGTAGGATTAAGTATCTCCTAGAGAGATGACATGAGGCCTACAACATACTTATTATTAATAATTTTCTCAGAAGAGAGTCCACACTGGGAATGACTATAGGTGCAAAAACTATTTTGTCTTGGTCAGCATATTAATTGACTTTTTGACTTCTCTCATGCAATGTAAAACAGCTTGCAGGCTGCAGCACAGGCAGGGCTTTAGGCACCCCTCTGGTGAGGGCATGGCAGGCACCTGCACTTGGAACAGTCATTTCAAAATTTAGCAAAAGAGATTTGTTCAAAAACTGCTCAGTGTTGGTAGAGGGAAATGCATGTTTGTGAGGCTAAATGCATGAATGCAAGAGGAGGAAGGGGACTCTTGTAACTGTTTTAATCCTGCAGGGATTCTCCAAAGAACTACAGCACAGATTTTTTTCCCCCCTTAACTTGGCAGCTTCTATCCTGCTAAAATGACACCTGAAGCAACATTTAAACAAAAAACAAAACAAAAAAATACAACAACAAAACCAAACAAACCCACCAATCCAAAACAACAAAAATCAAACCCCTACACTAACCAGCAAACAAACAAAAAGCCACACACAACGCTCTTCTTTCCCTTCTAAGGCCCAATCCTAGATCTAGAAAAATCAAACCACTTTCTATGTAGGTAAATGACACAGTTTAGTCAGCTTTTCCAAATAAGGAACACTTCACTGAGATGGAAACAAAATGCAATTGAAAGCCCCAAACCTATAAGGAACTGCACAATATGTTCTTTTAGACTCTGGGAGCAAGTCTGGTCCTGGGGTACAATATAAAAATATACCTCACACACAAGCACTATTATTTCTAACGAAAAAACAATAATAATAAAAAAGCCTTTCCTCTAATAAAATTACTAGTAAAAAATACCATTAATGGCAGGCTTTCTAACAAATTCTGCTGCCCTCCTGCTGTCCTCTGCACCTGCTTACTGTCTGGAGCAGCCTGCCTCCTGCCTTGTCCAGCTGTTTTAAACCATCCTTCACTCAACAACGCGTTCTAATGACAGCAGTTCTGGGGGGCTGATTCTCCACCGTGGATGCTCAGTGTGAAATTGCCCCTCTTTGTCCTTCTGGCACACAGAGGAAGCCTGGCTCACCTGTTTGCTCCAGCTCCTCGTTTATTTGCAGCTCTTTGCAGCCCCTCTCATCCCACCTCGGCAGTAAACACAGTGCAGTTCATCACAGGAGCGTTCTGCCAAAACAGCTTCGGATCAAATTATTTTAGTGATCCCTGCCTTGTCCTTGCTACCACAATGAGTGTAATTGAAGAAAGAAAAACACAGTTTCTCAGGCTTTGTTGGTCCCCAGGTACCACAAAAAATTAATTGGCCAGGCAGTGCTCACAGCCCAGGTTTTAGCAAGTGAACAGGAAACCTGCTCAGGGTGGGTTTAACACAGAGTTTAACCAGGAGGGTGAGGGGAGCAGAGAGATTCCCCTTGCTGAGCACAGCCAGGCTCTTTAAAAGGAGATAAGGGCAGGCTCAGAACCCAGCAGCTGGCTCTGAAGAAAGGGTTTGGTGCATGTTGAAGCTGCCCTTGCTGTGGTTCTGGGGGGCTGTGCCATTTCCATGCTGGCTGCAGACAGCAGCCAACCCTGCCCTCAGTGGCACAGGGAGCCCAGCCACCCCTGAGCAGCACTGGGGCCACAGCCAGCCAGGCTGGACTCCCTGCCACTGACAGGGACAGCACAAAGTGCACCAGCATAAACAGCACTGCCAGTCTGCTCTCAGCCTGCTCTGCCCTAATCCATATTTACTGGGGCGCTAATTCCTCTCATTTTCCTGCCCCTCTTTGCACAACTGCAGCTGCCTTTAGTGCCATGCAATGAATTGCATGAAAATGAAAAATGAGTGTGTGAAAAGGATATGGAAACCATGACAGAGCCAGACCCCATTGCAGGTGTCTCCTCCTGTTCCTGGGTACCAGACACAAGCTGCCTTTGTTTCCCACACCTTGCTGATGTGGCACAATCCCAGACTCATTTGAGGTGACAGGAATCCTCCCATTGACTTCAGCACGTTTCAGAGCAGAGCTAAGGCAGGAGAGTCATCAGTTAACAAATAACATTTCCACTATTTAACAAGGAGCCCCTCAAATCCCATTTTTAGCCAAGGGACGAACAAGCTGTGCTGTACAGCCCTTCCCTCCTGAGACCAACACTTTGGTTTCTAAGGCCCTAAGTTTCATTGTATTTGTTGCAGGCCACTCAAGATTTGATCTTAGATGATGTTTAGGCTGAGAAGAGTCAGGAAATATATCAACAACATACTCCTATACTAAAAGGTGAGCTCGGCCTCCTTGCTCCACTAAGTTTAAAAACTTTCCTGCTAAATTTTCTACTAAATTTCCCTCTTAAAAAGACTACTGCTAACACTCAAGGAAAACAAGCAATTATGCACTCTTACAATACTCAAAAGATGTAAAGCTAATCAAACATTATCATAGTATGAAGGATCAGCTGACTTTGTGCATGTGCAATTTGAGTGCTCTAGAAAGTCTCCAGGAAAGATTCAGCTGCAGAATAAATTACTCTGTATTCCAACAGACTCATCAGGTATTGTTTTGGGAGACAAAAGACAAAACCCCTGATGTATTTTTTGATCAGAAGTCATCCAATTTTATGGTGATGGTCAGCTAAAAGCACAGATAGCTGATTAATGACCTGTGGACCAGAAGTCACCTGGAAGTCCATTTTCCAAGGCATCCTTGGGACAGACATCCTTTTCCTGGGTCACCATACCCAGATACCAATGAGGAATTTTCACACCACAGTGACCAAAGGCTCTTCCTTTTTACCTTCTTTACCAACAATCCAAGACCTTTCTTCATCATCCAGCAAAGTCTGAGTGTACAGGTGTGTAAGGCAAAGAGAAGAGTTTGGTTAGGGACATTAGGGGACATCTCTGCATCCCCTGAGGCATGTGTCAGATTTACAGCTGTGCACATAAGAGGGACATTAGGTCCTCAGGCAGGCACCGTGACAAACAAATGACTGCAGGGTGGAGGATGCTCACACTTTAACAGTTCTTGATGCCCTCTGGTTTCTTTTTCTAGAACTTCTACATTTTTTTCTCTGGGGAAAGGGTTTTCTCCTTTATTTGAAACACAGAATCAAGCCACAGATCCATAGATTCCTATTTTAAATGCTCCAGTGCTCAGGAATGTCTGGATTTGAAGCTTTGGTTTGACTGATCACAAAGTCATAGTTACTTGACAATGGCTTAGTGAATCTCATAGGCTTTTACAGTCCCCCAGTTTCCATAACTGGCTCATAGTTAAAATAATGTGGGCTTACTAATTTATTTAAATTAAATATTAGTTTATTTACTAGTTTAGCTGATTATTTTATTTAAATTAAATAATATTATTTAGATTAAATAATAAATTTAAATGTGAGTTTCATTTGTCTCTGATTTTGAAGAGGTGTTACCAACATGACAGGATATAATCCTTTTCTGTGCTGTTTCTTTTAAAAGATAGGAACATCTTGCATCACTAATAATCATCGACAAAAAAAACCAACATGACAAATCAGCACTGATGATGAATTCCCCAGCTCTGTTTCAGTTCTTGCCTGCTGTAGTATTTTCTTTCTGTAATACTAATGTGCATCTATTACTTTTAACAGTTAATAGGTGTAATTTCAGTATCATTAAAATGTTCATATCAAAATATTACTTGTGGGAAGAATCAGATTTTTTGCCTCCTAGAAATGTGACTATAAAAAAATAACATTGTCTTGATTGTATCCCTTTTATAAACACAGCAGGACTGGGAAAGCATTCCAGGATATATATCTGTCACTGCTGCTGGTATCACCCTGTAACTCTGCTAGTTAAAATCACTCTCTAATCAGAAAGGGTAATGGATTTCTTCTGCTGGCACTGGAAGGTGATTGTGCAAGTGACAGATGTCAAAAGCATCATTCTTTCTGAACCCTCTCTTCACAGCTGAGATTAAATAGAACAGCTTAATTGCACTTCAGACTCATTTAGACTCCTTGGAAGCAGGTAGGATTTTAAGACTGCAAGAATGTAGAATAGGTGTTAATTTTGAGCTTTGGTAGCTGGAGAGAGACAAAATGCAGCTTCATTTTCTGCCTTCTAGGGAGAATTGAAAAGCCCAAAAATTTAACCAGGAGACTCCATACATGGGGTTAAAAAAAACATGGCTTGAATAAAGGTCAGACAGACACAAGACCCAACATTAAGGTCCCCTGAGCTTTGATGCTGCCCAAAAACTCTGGGCATTGCAGAAGGGCTTACCCTGAGTGGGGGCAAGAGCAGCACCTTGGCTCTGCCCATCACCTGCATTATGGGTTGTGCTTGTGCACAGCCAGCTGAGAGATTTGAGGGGAAGAAAAATAAGGTCTGTAAAGTGAGTTCCAAGGCAGTCAGGGCAGACAAAGGATCAGTTTAGTGCCTTTTTTTTCTCAACTGCAGTCCTGAGTGGTGTCTGGGATATTCCTATTGGCATCCCAGTCACACAGAAAGACACTTCAGGCATACAGCATAAGTTCAATGTTCCTTTTTTACAGGTAACATTTACCTGCAGGGTTTGGCTATCCTATATACCAGCATTTAATATCCTCAAGGGCTCTCTCATCAGAAAAGGGAAAAAAAAAACAAACATAAACTTGTAGCTTGCTTGGTTTCTACATTCCCTATCAGAGGAAACAAGCTGCTGCAGTCACACAAAAGGTAAATGGGTATTTCACCATCATGTCACTGTTAGCTAACACTGAGCTTTAAAATTCAACAACGTGGTCATCCTGAAAGGACAAAAAAAAAGAGGAGAGACAAGAAGAACCCATGTTCTCTGGACCAGTAAGTCTTGAATTTCTACAGAAGAATGGGAGGAAAGGATTTGAATTAAGTCTTTCACCCAGAATCTACAACTTTCAGACTTGGAGGTAACAAGAAAAGAAAACAGTTCTACAGATGGATTGGAGTAAGGGGAGGAGAAAATACGAGAAGTCAGCACAAGAAAACAAATACCTTGCACTCAGCCATCAAGCTTGTATCCGGTTTGCAGCCAAATAACTTTATTTTATTTTTCAATTACAGGATAAGCTCATTTATGAATGGCATGAGCCTTGCTTTCCAGTTTTTTGCATAATAGAAAACTAACTAGAGAAAAGTGGCAGATGCAGTTTTTAGCAATAAAGCTCTGCTTAGAGGAGTTGAAAATCTTTTCCTTTCATGCTTTCAAGTTCTTATTGTATACAATTGTTTTCCTCAGGGGATTATACCTGATCCCATGAAGCTTTCCCTGCCAAGACAGTCCAGGCTCTTTGTGGAATAAGAGCAGACATTGATGGGCAGGGACCACAAGGGAGGCTGTGGCAGCTCTGGGCCCCTCTCTCCCAGCAGGGTTCTGCTGCTCAGCCTGTAAGGGTCACCTGAGCATGGCTTAAAGGATCTGGAAAGAAGAGGATATCTGAAGGCCAAATATTTTAAAAATGCCCTTTGCCATTTCTTTATGAACCTCTCCCAACAAATAAAGTTGATTCAACATGGTTTGTTTCTAAATGTGCTGGAAATGAAAATAACTGCAGTTATTGAAGCTGTGGGAGGTACAATGGATATTTCAGCTGTAACAGGATGAGAATGCCTGTTCAAAACTTCCCTTCAAGCTCTTTATAGCAGACAAACCCTCGAAAGAAAACATACTTTGTTAACTTCCATTTGAATACATCCTGCTCCAGCCAGACAGCCCACTTAAAATGACACTGAGGTAGTAAATTGTTCTAGGGATTGGTTAGCTGGAGTTTAACAGCTTGAACTTATCAGGAGAGTGATAGGAACAAAAGTGTCGGGCACATCATCGTTCAGGCCATGCCTCTCTCCACTCCTCATGAACCTCTGAGGTGAAGCCTTTAATTACCCTTTGCAGTAAAAGATGTGTCATGAAAACACTGGGAGATGGACAAAGGCCACCCAGAAGGGATCTTGCTCAACAAGCCTTGCATTGGGTTATCCCACAAGAAACCCTCTTAAGGTGAGTTATTTCAATAGCTGAGGTGGTGCATGGGTCCGTGTTTTTCCAAGATAGTGTTTCCTTCAAAAAGTCCCTTATGAGGAAGAAACAACAGGAGATCTTGTCCTCAAGATACTTCCAATATCTAGCAACAGAAAGATGATGAGAAGCACAGATTTCCTGTTCTGTTCTTCTGAGAAATGGCACCCCAAGGCATTAAAATGCCCATGGAATTATGGAGGGCCAGCTTTTCACAGGCACTCACAACACACAGTGCTGAATGGAGAAATTCTCTGTTCCTGTCTTCTGGCCAATCCATTTAGGCTGCTGACTTTTGGCTCTGAATCCCTCCAGAGCTCAATGGCTTGTTCCCAATAACATGCACATGCACTAAGCCCAGCATTGTCAGACAGCTAAAAGCTGATCAGGAGCATTTGTAGGTTTGGATATTTGTTTGATGCCACAGTCAACCTTAGAATAATTGCCTCTGAAGAAATAGGAGTAAATAACACACATCCAGTCTGGCCAAAAGCATTTTATCAGTGCCAAAATCTCCACAATGTACAAGACTGTACAACAGGCAAGGACAATCCCTCAAAGGCAACTGTGATTGTTGCATGAAAGAGTAACAAAACTCAATGAACCAATTAAATTGTCTGCCAAGAGACTAAGGAATTCACTGCACAAACATATACAAAATTAGCCTAAATGAAAAGTGAAGAGGTCTGGTGAGACAAGGTGGCCTCACAAGGAAGCAAATACTACAGGTCTTCATTGGTAAGGCAGCCCCAGCTCTGAAGGGCCAAGGGAGACCACAGGTCAGGAAAGGGCTGGAGAGACAGACATTTAGGCCATCTCAGTGGTCATTTAACACTGAAATAAAGAGTGGAATACGGAAATCCAGCAGTCACATGTGAGCTCTGTGTTGAGTATGAAATCAGAGATAACACATACCTTAGACCCTCTTAGGGTGTTATCATAGGAGATTCTATGTGTGACACTACAGTCTTGAGCTCGGGTGGAGAATCCAACATGACAAAATTTAATATTACATGAAAATTTTCCTGGTTTAATCTCACGTCCTTCGTTTCCCTGGTTTGCTTTCCAAAATGCTGCTATAGCCCCTAATGAAGCTCCTAAAGGATTTATGAAAGGAAAATAAGCCTTGACAACCTTCTATTATCACATGGCTAGAGCAGAGAAGGAAGGGACAACTGTGGGCATTGTTTACCTTGGTTTCTGCAGAGCTTTTGACAATCTCCCACAGTATTCACACAGACAACACATGAACTATGGAGCAGAGAGAGGGACAGAGAGCTGGGCTGGAAAGGAGCTGCTCTGCTGTCTCAGGGCTGTGGGCAGTGACACAGAGCCCATCTGGGGGTGTCACTGGTGATGTTTGCATGGCTGGGGCAGAGCTGGGCCCACAGGGTTCAACATCTTCACCAATGCCCTGTGTGCTGGGCACAGGGCACCTGCTGCAGTGTGCAGGTGATTGTGAGTGCTGGCTGTGCTGCCATGGAGAGGCACCAGGACAGGCTGGAAATGGGCCAACAGGAATGTCATGGAGCTCAGAGGTGGAGAGTAAAAGGTCCTGGGGAGCAATAATCTCCTGCACCAGAATAATCCGGGGACCAAGGGGCTGAAAAGCAGGTTTTTCCAAAAAGCCCTGGGGCTCATCCTGGACACCAAGGTGACCACAAGCAGTGCAGCTCTACAGCAAAGAAGGCAACAGCCTCCTTGGCTGGAGTAGGACAAGCAGTGCCAGCACACACCTGGGGCTCTGTGCTCACTGCTGAGCTCCCCAGGACAGGGGACAGGGACACACAGGAGCAGATCCAGGAAAAGGCCACAGAGATGATAAGGCCTTGCAGCATGTGACTGATAAGGAGAGCCTGAGAAGGTTGTGGTCATTCAGTCTAGAGAAGAGAAATGTTGGGGTAAACATAGTGAGGGGATGGGGACAGGGAGGACAAATAAAAATAAATACCTGATGGGAAGGATTAAGAAGACAGAGCCAAGTTCCTCTTGGTAATATCCAGTAACAGGTGGCAGGATATTGGGCAATGGGCCCAAATTCAGTAGAACATTCCATTCAAACAGAAGAGAACATTTTTTTGGGTGGAGGACAAACTCTGCAATAGGGTGCCCAGAGACATTGTGAAGCCTCCACTCTTGGAGATAATCAAAATCCTGATCACATGTGGGCAACCTGCTGCAACTGATCCTGCTTTGAGCAGGGTCTCTGGAAGTCTCTTCCAACCTCCCCTATTCAGTGAAAACCTGCCAACCACAACTAGAATCTATCAAAAATAGGAAGACCTGTAAAGAGTCAAGTTTGTGTGTGCATTTCCTAAGAATGTACTCACTGCAGGTTTCATCTTTACCTTGAGGCATCTGCAACTTCTCATCGAAGCAGACATAACTCAGCCACATGTACCAAAAGAGCAGCAAATCCCATGGCTGACAAGTGCACCATTAAACAGCACTGATGTCCATGATGCAGGGGGTGGTGGTGTTAAACACAACAAGTTTTGAACACAGCTTTTCACCCCAGGGCACTTGCACTGTCCTGAGCCTCACCACATGTGTGCCATGGATGTTTGTGTGCACTCACATGCAGAGCTCTGTGTACTTTAGAGAGGCTATTCTCCTCTGTGGTTTACATGATTTGCTTGCTATATTTGGCAAAATCTAGGAGCTATTTGATGTTTTATTTCTACCAATATTCTCCCAGCTCACCTGTCCTTGTGTAATACCTCTTCTTTGTTTCTGATTTTTCTCTTTCACCTTTTACTCTTCCCAGTGTGTGATTCCCAGTCAGTTGACATCTCATGATAGCCATAACACATTTGAAAACAATCCAGCTGTCCCAGTCCTGTCAGTTCAGAGCCAAAGGCAACCACTCTGTGTGCAATTTGGCAGAGGCTAATCTAGCTCTTCCCATTTAATTTTTTTTCTTCTTTTTTGGCAGTTGTGGGGAGACACAGGGGATGTGAAAGAGGTAACTCTGAATCAAAATTTCAGAAAAAAGAAGCCAGAGCCTCTTACACTAACTTACTGAGGTTCAGAGATGCAAAATTGCCTGTTGCTCCTCCTCTAATTCCAGACTTGGTCAGCACTGCAGCAATTCAAACCGTGTTAGCTCAAACATGCAAAAAGATACAGAGAGACTCAAAGTGTCATTAAGCCCCCTCAAACCAGCTGTAGGTCTGTAGGTCTGGCTGGCTGTAGGTCTGCAAGCACTGCCTCTCTCAGAGGGAAACTCATCCCTAAGCTCCAAACTAATCTTCAGAAATAAATTGACAGGAAGAGTATGAGGCTAAAGGAAAATCTGCAGGAGTCTGACCATTCCAGTACATGCAGTGTTTGTAATAAATCCTCCAGTAGTTTGCACTCTTCATTGCAGATGTCCATAAGCTATTTGCTTGTTTTCCCAAGGTATTCAAGATATCCAAACATCTTCTATTTTTTTTTCCATAAATGCTGATATGAATCGTATGGACAAAGTAAACAGAGCACTCTGCTAGTTTCCCTTTTTACAAATGAGCCATAAAATTGTCCATTAATCAGTCTTGCTTCCCCAGGGGTTGGGCTGCATTGTTAAGGTTTCCTTTTCCATTTCTGACCCCTGTTTAGTTGAGGAGATTACAAAAGAGGAAAAAAAATAGGCCTTTGAAAACTGCCCTGCTCTCCACAGCCCTTGGGCAGTGCTGTTCAGTGGTGAAGAATTCTAAATTTAAACACTCCCTATTTTTCAGCCTCCACCTTTGAGTAAAATAACAGCTCTATCATGGTTCCTTCACCTCCCATCCAGAGAACACAGTGTTCCTATCTATTTAAATTATTCCAACAAGTTCCTTAGAACAATAAAAAGGCCCTTAAGAGTCTCCTGGGGAAGGTATCTACAACCAGAGAACTAATGAGAATTTACTGGGAGTCTGGCATTTCAGAGCTTGGCCTCCTGTGAATTCCTGAGGAAGGTGTCAGCTCTGGCAGTGCCTGAGTTTATCTGGGGCCATGTCCTTTCCAAACTGGGCAGGGAGCAGGGCACATCTGCAGGGCCTGTCTCCTCCTGGTGTGCCAGATGTGGGCACAGGGGCAGGCAGCAGCTCCCTGCCCTGGGATCCCTGCAGGTCCAGCTCCCTGCCCTGGGATCTCTGCAGGTCCAGCTCCCTGCCCTGGGATCCCTGCAGGTCCAGCTCCCTGCCCTGGGATCCCTGCAGGTCCAGCTCCCTGCCCTGGGATCCCTGCAGGTCCAGCTCCCTGCCCACCACAGCCACATCTGTGTCTGGATTTGGGGTGCACAGTGGGGATGGGGGGAAGGAGGCAATCTCAGGTGCCACATCTTTTACACCTGACTTTGCTGTGTTTTTTAAATGAACAGAAAAGTCAAGAGGTTTACACCTGGGCATTGGAACTGGTGTGAAACATCAGAGTGGACAAAGTTCCCCCAATTGCACATGATCACATTATCTGTAGATGTGGCCTCCAGCTGTCATAGATTTGTCATCTAACAGCAAAAGCCTTTGTCTTCTAGGCATCAGATAATTTAATACAAATTTACCAATTCATCCTCACAAAAGTTAGAACTTGGGCTCTTACATTGCCTCTTCTGCCTCGCCTGTCTTTCACTCCCTGTCACACATTTGGGGGGAGATGACATAAGCTCCTTGCGGGGGTATATTTTTAGCTGAGCAGCTTATTTAGCATGCAAACCAAATACATAATCAAAGTGGTTTGGGTTTTTCTTTTTTTTTTAAAGGGAAAGTCATCTCAAGGTTGACTTAAAAGCCAAACAGCTTTATCTCACCAAAGTCTCAGTTAAGTGCTGCAGTGTGCAGCCTGACGTGTAACACGAGTGCTTTTTCCAGTGAGGCTGTGTTGATCTATGATCTAATCTAGGCTCTTTAAATAAGCTTTTAAGTATGTAACTAAGAACCTCTTTATCTGTTATTAATATCTCATTCTGTTATCACTGCAAGCAATTTAAATATACTGGTCATATCTGATGAATTCCTCTGCATATTTCCTTGCCTCCCAAAAACATACAGGGCTTGGTAAGGGATTTTTTTTCCCCTCTACATTCCTTATGAGCTCAGTAGCACTCTGACAACGTTAGCCTCATGCACATAAAACCCTGAAATGTCTGGACATGCATGCAATGTGACTCACTCACACCTAGTGAACAAGTCCTCTCATTCAAAGCCTACAGAAGTGTGAGTTTCTTGAATCACTGCTTTTATTAGTACAAACATGTTGAACTTTACTGACATACCTTCTGACATTATTGGCGTGCCTCATTTTATACATCTTAAAAGACCTTGGCAGGTTTTCCCCAGTTAATTTAATCAAGGTAGCAATCAGGGGAGAAAATAAAATACCACTAAATCATAAAGGGAATTTCTCCTAATCTCTCTCATTTTAGTGGTGGCTGACCCAAGAAGGTACCTGCCACATAACCTGGCTTTCTCTCCTGGGGGTTTATTTATTCTTGTCTGAAGCCAGCTCTTGCTCCAGTTCAGGCTGAGCTGTGGGAAATGTCTGGAGTTTTCACATACTGTTAGGGAATGAATGTCCTGAATGAAACCTAAAGCAACACTCATGATGGATATTTGCATTGGCTTCTCTGTCACCCAGGAAAACTGCTCTTAAAAAAGAGCCAATGAAAGAAAAGCTGCTGGAAACAATTAACTGCCTTGGGAGCAGTACCTGCCAATTCAGCTCTTAACTTGTGCATCCAGTTGCCACAGAATTTGATCAGCTCTGCAGCACATTGCATCTGACTTACCCTGTTGCATCCCAGAGCTGCTGAGTCTTTAGTTGTGGACAAAAAAAGAAAAAGCCATCTTGAAGGTCACACCTTCCCTTTTAAAATCTTACAGCCAAAGGAAAGGGGTTTCTTTTCTTAAACTGCAGTGTCTGCTGCAATGACAGATATTTTGATTTGTGGTGAAATAAATGAATATGCAAGAGTTAAAATCAGGATCACAGTTCTGTTTTTGCTTAAATAAAACTACCTGCTGAAGTATTTTATTCTGACCTTCAGCTGTCTTATCCACAGTTGACTTAGACTTACACCTCTTCAGCAGGTTTGAGTGGCTGTGAGTTTTCTGTCCCAGCTAGGAAGGCTTCAGCAAGTTTTCACTTTGTTAACAAGGAAGTGCCTTTAGACAGTTTCACTCACAGCCCCCACTCCTCCCTCCAGCAAACCATTGCAAAAGTGGCTGAGTAATATGATCCTGATGCCTTATTTATGCCAAGTCAGTGACCAAAGGCAGCTCTAAAGGCAGTTAAACTAAACAAGCAGGTGGAGGATGAACCCAAGAATCTCATTCTGCCATGTTTTTATATGAAGATATAAATCCAGTTAGGAATTGTCTGAAGGCTGTAATTCAGCAATATCTGGTTTTCCATTGTTTAGAGATTCAAGAAGAGTCATTTCATGTTGTTCACTCTGACATACTTATGCATGCACACATCCTTATACGTGCATGCACACACACAGAACAGAAAACAAGAAAAGATGGTTTTAAAAAACCAAAGTATGACATCAATAAAGCAGGAGGTGCAGAGCTTGGAAATGCTAAGCCCAGTGCTAACAGACTCTGTACTCATCCCCTTGTGAAAACAGACCTGTGAATTGTGTACCACGTTTTTAAGGCACATTTTTTCTCTTATTTTATAACCCTGAGTCAAAATTGTCTCATAAATGTTCCTATCACATTTCCATATAGCACCAAATTTTGATATGTCAGACTCCAGACAAGAAAGCATTGAAACCATAAATTCCTTCAATACTAAGTCTGATTTTCAGAAAGATATTTCAGCTAATTCCATCCTAATACATAAACTCTAACAAGTGAAAATATTGTGCATTATAGTGTGGGCTTCTGAAGCAAGCCCTAGCACAAGACCCAAGGATATAGTTAATTCTTCCCGACAGTCACCAGGAATGAGTGAATTCTGTACCAACATGTCTTGCCTCCTCTTTCTAAACCCATTTTATAATTGTGAAATGTCTCCTTCATTGCCCTCTTGCTTCCAGTAATTACTTAATTTTTTCTCTTTTTTTTTTTTTTTCCTCTCCTTTTTTTTTTTTTTTCTTTTAAATCTCTGGCTTTGTTAACAACCTTTACAATGCAGAGGGTCTTGCTGGAAAAAATACGCCTGGAGCTTTCATATCATTTGCATGCCATTTTAAATACATTTACATCACATTTTAATCAAGGAAAATGCAAACACATGGTTATAACTTTTTATTTATAGACTTCTTATAAGGCACTCAGCAAAACATACAGACAAAATATGACCTCAGGGCTGAAAAGGAAAAAGTATCAGTGAGACAACTGTCAGCATGTCTGAAAATCCATCTGATAATTGTCCTGCTTTACATATAGCTGTTATTGTTAGAGGCTATTTAGGCATTTGTAATGTTTTGATTGAATCAGTTTTGTGATAGAAAAAGTCTGTCTGCAGTCCCAGAGAGCAGCTCATGCACAGAGCACACATGACTCAGCTCTGGATGTCACCTGGCAGATCTGCTGGGACAGGGATGCTCTGAGGCACAGGCAGGTTCCTGACAGATCTCATGGGATCCTCACCCTCAGATTCCACAATTCTGCTGAAAATAACTCCCAAGGCACCCTGACATCTATTGCATCTCCTCAGTTTGCTGTGATAGGGTCACAGCAATGAAGCTGGCCAGGAGGAAAGCTCTGCCCTGCCTCACAGCAGTGTCACACTTGATCTGCCCAGCAACCCCTCCAGCAGCAGGCAGGAGCTCCTCTCCTCCCCTGCCCATCTCCCACCCCAAAAATACAATTATTCCAGTGCCTGACTCTCCTTTGCCTCCCAGCTTAAGGATTGGTGTGATCTGCTGAGAGGGAAATTTGTGGGAGCTCTGCAGGTAACAGAGCCCTGCAGAGGTGGGAATGAGGACCCAGATTCCAGCAATTAAATTCCAGAAACCAAGAATTTCAGAGAATATAATCTCTATGGTTAGAGGTACAGCAGCAATACTGGAGAAAATTCATAAGGTCATGCTTAAAACAAAAAATCAAGCAATCACAGAATTAAGGCTATCAGAAGGATCTTAGCCCCTTTAACCATGTAGATCCTGAGGATTCTCAGCTCTGTACAGAAAGTCTCCATGAAAACCTGTGACAGAAATTAGACCTGACTGCACACCAGATTTTAACTACATCAAAACTGCTTATGTGACTCATCCAAAAATCTAAAGCTGAAAATTTCTGCAGAATTAAATTCCTGAAAAAACTTTCTCCAAGATCTTGTCCAAAAAGTGACATTCCCCAGATGAAATACCTTGCTCTGATTTCCTCCTGGGCCTCTGGCAGAAAGAGCAGACAAACTGAGAAGACTCTTCTCAGCTTAAAAATTACTCATGAATAAAGCTGAAGAATAGGCTTCATGTTCAATAGGTTTATCCATCCTGAACAATGACTGAACTGTCTCTTCTGCTCACAAGCACAGAAGCAGGTACAAAACAGCATAATTATTACTATAATTATAGTAATGCCAGGTACAAAGGAGATCCTTTTAATGTGCAAGGTCCACAAATATCTGCCTCAATCTGGCAAGCCATGCTATGAGATTTAACATGTATTTGTAAAATGTTTAGCTGTTCCTATTTGAAAAGTCATTTTGAAGTATTAGTGTTGTAGAAAATAAGAAAGGCCACAGTCTTACTAAAGGCATGGAAACCATGGGAAATACACAAGAAAAAGAGAGAAAACCACTGCAATAATTCAAAAAGCTCTGCTTCTAAGGCCATCACTTACTGTTCCATGGTTGATCTACCTTTCTGATTTTCCAGTCTTGAAAAAAAGTCAGTGTTTCAGGCATGTCTTATTGGCCTGACAGAAATGTATAATCTAATTCTCTTTCAGGGCAACCAAGTAACTGAAACTGCTACTGCACCACAGAAAGTTTGCTTCAGGGCTTTAGGGACAGCAGTGATGCAGGGGAAAATCTCTTCAAGCCTACACTGATCTTCCAAGAAGGAAATCAAGACCTTCCTTTTTTTTTTTTTTTTTTTTTTTTTTTTTTTTTTTTTTTTTTTGTTTTGTTTTTTTTTTTTTTTTTTTTTTTTTTTTTTTTTTTTTTTTTTTT
>VXBR01010920.1:964142-1012856 GCA_013400215.1 Cisticola juncidis
TATATATATATATATATAACATTACTGCCAGGGGCATTGTTTTCCTCTGTAAAAAGGTGTCTCTTCATGTTCCCTAAGTGTATCATGTGCTAAAAGACAACTGCAAAATCTCAGTGAAGGAGAAAACAAAGATTCAGAGAAAAAAAAAAACTCTTAAGATATAATTATAAAAGTTCTCAACACTAGACAAATATTCTTTAAAAAAAGAATTTAAAAACAGAAAGAAGGAAGATTTCTGATGCTCTCAGATCAGGGAGGCATTTTTCACTTAGTTTAAAGAAGAATCACAGGCTTATCCTGGCACCTAGTAGTAGCAATACAGGATAAATATCTCAAGGTATCTCATCCCCTTTCACAGTGTTTTCACAGCAGTTCTGGGGTGAAATAATGACAATCTCACTTCCCCATTGCCAGTCCATACCCTTTTTTCCAGAGCATTATAACGATTTAGCAGCAATCCTGCAAGCCAAAAGTAAAAAGTATTCAGATGATAAACAAATTAGGGATGTTTGCCAGATCCTTTGAAGCCAAGTGAATCCTTCAGTCAGGTTTCCACTTTCTCATGCTTGTGCTAGAATAGCAGGCATGAGCACAGGGGTTAAGAGTGTATGGGCTGTATTATTAGCCAAGCTCTAGCTGCAGTGTCAGAATCCCAGAAGACACATTAGCATGTTTGGAACAGTAGGTTGGTGGGAGGCAGGATTCTGTCACTGAATTTAAACATGGTCTCACTCACACTAGCTGCACACCAACATGCTGCTCTCAATTTTCATCCTGTAAGAGAAAAAAAATCAAGACCAATGAGTTAATGAAATGTCGGGTGAAGAATCAGCTAAACATGTCAAAATGCCACAAAAAATATTGCTCCCAGAAGAGAAAGAATCAAAAGTTCACCAGAAATGGCATATGGCTGGCAATCATTATTAATAATCAAAGAAAAGAGAAAAAAAGTCTTCTCCCACCCCACAATTCAGTCAGATCTTTTCCTGGCTACCACTCTGAAATGATAAATTACATATACTACAAAAGATTCCAAAATACATATGTCAGTTCCTCTATTTCAGGTTTATTTACATTTTCTCAAAGATGCAGACAACTGAGGAACCTCCCATACAGCTGAACTTCAATATTATTGAATCATTAAAAGCAACAGCAACTGATTCTTATCCATAAAGATTAAATCCAAATCTCACCTCTTCTTAAATGTCATTCTGCTGTCATCCCTCTCTTCATTATTTTCTTTTTCCACATCGTGTTTTTCATTATCAGTTCTCTTCAGTGAGCATGGCTCTGCAATCAATTTTAGGGTGTTTTAGTTAATTTTCTTTGCCCAGCCCAGGATCACATACAGTGTGTCTTCCTGTAAGAAACCAACTTAACAGGGCCAGCAGACCCTGGTGTGACACAAGTGTGGAATCCAAACACCTAACAGGCTGATGTACAACAAAAAAAATGCAACCTTCTCTCTGAATAACCTTAGTATGAGATAGAACTGATACAGAATGAAACAAGATGAATTTTAATGTGCAAAACACATTCTCTCTGCTGGATTACAGTCCTTGTGTTTAGAAATCAAAACAGATTTCAAGTGGATAATGAAACTCTGAAGTTTTATCTTTTTATAAAAGGTCAGCTCACTATTGATGTAAATCAGCTGAATTGTATTTCATGCCATAACATTTATCTGCATCAGTGAAAGATCTGTAAACACAGGGAGAACAGTCTTTAGTCTAGGAATGAGGAGCTCAAAGTTTAGTTCCCAGCTGTGCCAACACTTTTCTGCAAGAACTTCAAATGCAAATCCCCAAACATCTATTTTTGTTCCAAGGAAATGAAACAAAACTTTTGTGGATAGTGTATTTAAATTGCAAGCCACATGAGGCAAGACAAACACTGTTGTTATCAAAATGATAGAAACATAGTACTCATCTCTTTTTGTCTCCAACTACTCATCTGGTCTCTGTGGGCTAGTCAAATAAACTCTGTGATTCACCCTGGGATTCTGCCTGCACCAAAAGAGATCCCAAGTAAAACTGGCAAGAAAACTTTCTCCAAGTTATTTCCAAATCTGTGAACCTCTGCACCACAAAAGCCTCCAGAACCAGGCTGGAAAAGGTGGATTCTGCATTTTCCCCACTGCTCACTTGGCAGGTGGAACCCAACCAGGTTCTAACACAACCAATGCTTGACTCTTGAACTGCTGTTCAACAAATGCAGCCCCACCTTTAGTGCCTGTCCAATCTGCCTCTTTAGTATCCAAAGCCATTCCACCCCACATCTAAGCTCCTCCTGAGATCCTTCACAGCTTTCTCCTGTGTTTTCTCTTCAGTTACTTCTTGGACTACCTGTCTCCTTTACCGCTCCAAGATTACAGCTGGCATAAGATGTAGCCCTCAGGCATGATTTACAGCTTAAATTCCCTCCAAATTCCTTAGCCAAAATAGTACTGCTGCTCTGAACCTTGTGATTTTATTGCTACTCTCTCCCTTGAGTGCTAGTCATTTTTAACTTCTGTTCAGCACTGTCTCCACAAAAGCAAAATGGAGAGTGCAAATACTCCTTTAAGCTCTGAAGAAGGAACTACCATGACAAATGCTAACACAACAACATAGCCTACAAAAAGAAGGCCAGTGAATTCATTTCAGGTTGCTGATAAGCCCAAGAAAGCTGTTTTATTCGGTCTGAGATGAAAAAGACACTTAAAATATGTATTTTTTCTCAAAAAGAGCAGCATTTAAAAAGGCACTTATATGTAATAGCTTGTGCTCCTGATCTGGGGTTACAGAGATTAAGAAAATTATACCCACCTTCAAAGCTGAGGCACCCAGGGGAATTCAATAAACCAGTGCAAGATCTGACAGATCTTTCAAACAGGGTCATGTGGATGAATGCACTTGCAATCAGATGGCCCAACTGTGATAGCAGAGAAAGGAATCTCAAGTTTCCTGAAAGCTACTCAGTTTAAATCATATCTTCCTCCAGATAAAGATCCAGGATAATTTAAACACCAGGTCCATATGTCCTATGTTTTTTCCTAGGACAGGGCCAGGAAGAAACACGAACATCAAACTTCCAAGATTAACTCATCTTCTACTTTTTCTTTCTCCCTTAGCCTGAGAGAACAAAGCCCCTGTGCTAAACCATTTACAATGCTGCATTAGAATTAGAAAAGAGCAGATTGCCAGACAGTCTTGGTAAAAAAACCAATGTGAATGTCATCTACATGGAGCAGATTGTTAAAAATCAATCGGCCTGAACTTGTTCACACAGAAAAAACCACATAACAAGAAAAACCAGGCAAGCAAATAGCAGCAAAAGATGCTTAAAATATTTGCAAAAAGCGAGGGCTAAAAGTCTCTGAAATTATCAGCTGTGGATTGCTCTGGTCCCAAGTTTCAGCACTGAGGTATGTTGTACCATTTAAGCAGGAAAAATAATTAGATTTCCAAAGTAATTCTTACAATCTCAGTAATTTTGTACTAATACGCAAGGTCTGGAAATCAAGCTGAGATCTCATGACAGCACTGGTATAAATAGAGGAAATATTTTATTACTATAATGATTTGCTATACTGTTAGGGATAAATCAACAGTGAAACTTCATGAGTTTTCTTCCAGTTGTGCAACAACTTATATAATGCACCACATAACTATGGCACAAACAGGACAAACCTGCTCTTCTCTCCTTCCCTTTAACAGAGTTAAACTCAATTTGATTTCCCAAATGTCTTGGTTTATGTCATCCACAAAGCATCATCCACAACTCTGTTTTTGAGAAATTGCTCAGGATTCCAAGGAGGTGAAGAAGTATCAGCTGCACATGAGGTGTAACACCTGGCTCATCCTTACAGATGTGCTCAGAAACAACAGTGACACATTGGCAGAATAACCTGGCCCAATCAGATGACATAAATCAGAAATGTTATTGCTGTTTTCTTTCAGCAGTAGTAACCAAACCAGCTGACTGCACCCCAGCACAAAATCCTGGGGACAGGGCACCCAGGGGAAGCTGGAAAGGAAAGTACATATGAGTAAAGTTTGGGAACAAAATCGTGTAACCAGTCTCTTTAACAAACTAAAGATTGCATTCAGTTAATAAAATTCATGTCATTTTTGATCTGGAACTCACTTGCAGGCCTGAGCCCCTCTCCCACCCTGCAGCATGGGGCATACTGGGTGCCACTGCCCTCCTGTCCTGCTCATGGACCCTGGAGGGAGACACCTCACCTTCTCCAGGGCAAAAGCTTTTCATTCCAGCACCTAGGAATCAAACCCATCTTTTTTCAACTTTTATCTAAAACTGCTCCATAAATCCTAGCCCAGCTCAGAAATCATTTCAGAATGATTGAAACTGTATTTCTTTGGGAATTATTTTCTGGGAAGAAATTGAATTAAAAATTAAGAGTTCTCCTCTAAATAAAACAGCCCTGTACTCTCTTTCTGGCTTTGCCACAAGCTTTTTTGTCTGTTAAGTTATTCAAATTCTCTTTGCCTGGCTTGTCTTATTGTTCAGACACTGATCAGGATGCTGCTGGTCTCCAAGGGTGCTACAAAGCTGCATCACTAATATCAGCAGGCTTTGAGACTTCTATATGGAAGGTATAATGGAAATGAAAAAATTAGAATTTTGCACTGAGCATCAATAATAATATCTTTACTCCTTTGACAATGAGACAGAGAGAAAAATCAAATATACAGAGCCACATTTAATTGCAGATAAACTGGGAAAACAACTCCTCAAAAGAGTGTCACTCTAAAAGGAGTATTGCTGGATTTCATAAACATTCCAATTTTCCTGCTGCCCAAATCTATCATTCCATCAAGCTTTTAACCTTTGCTGTAGAAATTTAAATATTTATTTTACGATAACTTAACATTTGGTGGCAACAAGCTACAATCTCATTTCAAATTGCTTAAAATGAGAATTTAGCTTAGATTTAACCACATATACATGAGAAGTGATGGCTTTGTTTGTTGACAGAGGCCCCACCTAGCAGCTCTACCATCACAGCATGCAAAAATCTGCAGCAGGGGAAGCATGATGCTGTGCAGAGCTCTCTGAATTGCCTATAAGAAGTCATCCAGACTATGAATATTTATGCTACTTTTTTTTTTTTAGATTAATCACTAGCAGATGACATTATTGCCCCAGAGAGGGGAAAATGCAGCACCCTCCCTGCTGGGGTGGATGGTGCCCTGGGCTGACCATGGAGGGCCACAGGCAAGAGCCTGAAATCAACCTCAGGGGCTCTGGGCTGCTCCACAAGTGTCAGCCTGGGAGGGCAGCAGGGATGCAGCAGGGCTTGCACACACTGCATGCCTGAGCTGCTGCAGGTGCTCATAACTCATTGCAGATGGAGATATAAATTGCTGACATCTCTCCCAGGACCACAGCATGAAGTATGTGTGCACAATTCCATGTGTTGGGGTTGGAGGCACAGTGACTTCTCAGGAGAGGCATCGTTCAGGGAACTGAATTGTGGAACTTTTTGTTTCATCTGGAGGGAAAGGGCCCAAAGGAAAAGAGTGATGAGATGTTTGTTTATAATTTTTGAATGAGCTTCTAGACAAGAATGCTGAAACATTTTTGTCCTGGAAAGGAGAGACACTGTGGTCTTTATTTTTATCACTTAGCAAGCCAATGGCATGAATAGAGGCAGGGATCTTCACCATGCAGCAAGACAATGCAGGTGTTGCTGGAGAAAGAAATGTCTCTAGCCCCTAGTTAAATGAGGGAGACATTCAGTGGGTTCTGCAAGGGCCTAAGTTAAAATGTCACCTATTTAAATTGCAACTGTGTCCTTCCAGTTTGAAATGTAACAGACTTCACAAGCTTCATCCAGTTAAACTCAGGAAGATAAAGCACCCGTGGCTTCAGTCTATGATTTCAGGGAAGAAATTGCAGGGGATTTTGAACATGAGAATATCTTTGTATGACTGTGGGAATCCCTACAGACTCCTGTAACTCTCTAAACAGTGAAGAAAGTGTTCAGCTAAGCTGTAAACAGAGATTTTACCCAGCTCTTTGTGATTTAGGAATGTGGCCATCCTACAAGGAATGTTACCAAATTGTCCATTCAGCTTCCCCCTGTATCCTGCCTCCCAAAGCATGCTGAGTGCTCCAGGCACCATCCCACATGCAGGAAGATTAAATCTGCTTTTCTAGGCTAGGGAGCCTCTGCAGCATCACGGGGGCAATGTTGGATTCGATGCAAGAGCGACGCAAGAGCCATGGAAGCTGTTCTACAGTTAACAAATATATTGGCATTTAATCCACCAAACATGGTAAACACTAGTGCAAATATTTTAATAAGCTACTGTGTAGTCATTAAATATTGAAATCTGTTCTTAATTAAGTGCTTGGTTTGACATAATAATCCTCATTCTCAATGCAAGGCTCAGGCGCGTTCCAAGGCAGGGGCAGAGCGTTGCACGATGTGTTGGACCATCTGTGTTTACAATCACTGACTTTCCTAATGTATATATGAAAATGAGGTCAGGCCTGGAACAGGTTGCTTTATTTAGTTGGGAGATAGCTCAGGCTGTTACTAGACACCAAATCCATGACTTTTCAGAAGTCTGACCAATTACAGAAATGAACTGTTCTGTTGAAATACCACTACTGAAAGTTTTTCGTGTCTCTTGGAAAATGATGCAGTGCTGGAGAAGTACTTAAATTTATCCTTTATTTTGTGCTGCTACGAGTACCTGCAGAAATGTATATGCTGAAAATTAGAGGAAAATAGAACAGCCATGGTTTTCAGGATTTTATAAATTCTAAACCATGTTCCCCATGGACTTTCCCGCTGCTCTGTTCAATAGAGCTCTGCCTTCAAGCAGAATTTAGACAATGTACAATCTCACTTTAGATTTCCAGGCCCATTGAACTTTTCAATATCGTCTTACTGTTATTTTTTCTAAACACAAGAATAATTACTGACAGATTAATGGAAGATATAGCTGCACAGTCACCACTAAAACCAGTTTTACCATCCCAAGTTTTACTTACTTTGCATTAGTAAGGATATCACTACTGAGAGGCCAAACCCCTGGAAGAGGGAGAGGTTTGAGATGGGAAGAGAAGGAGGATGAAGATATCAGAGCACTGTGAGAGGTGTTCATGGTAATACCTACAACAAAACAAAGGCGCTGTTACTGAGCAGCCACAGCCACCAGCAGGCTGTGGGAATTCCTAGGGAAGGCAGGAGCTCTCTCAGGTTCCAGAGGGCTCAAAGAACACTGGAAAAATTTCACAGTCTGAGGGATCCCTTCCTGCAAACACACACACAGCACCTACCCTTACAGCTCTTCACCTAAGGCAAGAAACCTCTCACAAGAACAGCAAATGAACTCGGGTGAAGTTTTCAGTGCTTCAGACACAAATCCCCACACTGCCCAGGAGCTGAATTTCATGCTGGGCTCAGAGACACCAAGCACGGGGCTTCTGAAACCCAAGAATGAAATACAGAGCTGGGTTATTATTCACTCTCAATGTGGATTTTTCCAAATTCATCAGTGTCTGTATCCATGTATCCAATGATAATTTGGCATTCTTTAAGAGAAACAGTCATGCCTCTAGCTTTCAAAGTTTCAAAATAAAAAAAATAAAAAAAACCAACAAACTGTAGTAGCTTGTATAGCCAGATGGCAAATAAAATTAAAACAAAGCAACTGAAATGCATTTAGAATCTCTAAATATATTGGGCTTGAATTTTTATCACTGTGGCTTGCAAAGCACTAACTTCTATAAATGTATAAAAGGTCAGGATATCCAGGTGGGTGAAGACTTATCTACAGTAACTCTTAAAATTATAACTAGCAAAAGCTGCATTAAATCATGTAAGAATAAAGGTAAGAATACTTAAAAAAATAATGCCAAAATGTGAAAGATTGCAGACATCATTCTTAGTCACCATTTTTCTTTTCTTCTTCCTATGCCTTTGATCTGGAGAGAGGCAATAAAAGTAATATGAGCTATGAAAGGAAAATCATATAAAAGGGAGGCATCAGAGGCCCATTAAACACAATCAGTTACAGGGAAGGAAGGATAATACCTGAGCAAGGAAAAGAATTTCCATTTTAAATTTTTAATCATGACTTTTTAAAATAATTTTAGGCTAGTTTCTTCAGAACAATCGTGTTTTCCTAGAATATTTTTGACATTTATAGACCTTGTTATACTTTCTACCTCAATATGCTTTAATACTGCACAAAGACTTTTTCTAGGCAATTTCTAGCCCTTCAACTACTTGTTCCAAATTAGTAATTATAAAAAGTCTTTTTGTATTACTTTGCATTGAACTTCTGACAGTGACAGATAAAGACGGAAGTATTTGACAATAGATCCTCAAACTATTGTTTTAGAGTGACCAGGCTGGATGAATTTGTTTAACTGACAGCACAAATAATCAAAGTAATTATTTATAGGAAAGATGCTCTACAGATGGCAACCAACTTTCCCGCTGGAGGAAAGCAAATATTTTCCGGTAAAATAAAAACAGGAGAAAATATTTTATCCAACAACCTCAGGTATGCTCACTAATAAGACACCTTAAAATATTTAGAGCAATCAAAGCAATCATATCTATGTCATATAGGTTATATGACCTTTAAGTCACATAATCTGCAAATGTAAAGACAGATCTTCCTAGCACCACTATGTGATCAAGAGACTGACATATTGGTCTAAAAAATAAGGTTTTATATCACAACCATTTCCTTCCTGTAGAGCTCAGTAATATCACTTGTATTGCTGAATATGGTTTCTGAAATTCCAGTAACCTCTCTTGTAATTAGCAGTCTGAAACAGCAACCTTTGTTCACATCCAAAAGAAACTACATGGGAATGTGAGAAATTGTGCTTGGATGCAAGAGAATTTTGAAAATTACCTGAAAGGAATTAATAGAGGACAAAAACAGGTAGGGAGATTCTGATGAGGAACTCACCCTGCAGATTGTAAATAAATAAATAAATACAATTAATTTAACAAAAAAGTAAACAAAAAATACTCACTGAGAGTCATCTTTCTGATCTACACATGTTTAATCCATAAAAATGTAATTTAAAAATAAATAAATACAGGCATGCACATTGGTAGTAAACTGATCACCATAAGCACTTAATCTATAGAACAGAATGTAAACATGCCTCCTGTTGAATTGCAGAACTTCTCCTCCTTAAAGAATGAAATATGGCACATGGAACCACCACAAAAATACTAATTTTCTTAAACAGAGCACTAAGCACCAAGTAAAAGCACTGGGTTTTTACTCTTTCATTTGCTCATTTTCATATGCTACACTTACAATTCCATTACAATGGAACTCGAACTACTCAATAGTTTCTGTTGGATATGACTGGTCTGGGAATTCCCAAGAAATGGCTAAATAAAAATATTCAGCTCAATGTTGATGTTCAGCAGAGTGCAAAGCACATCCACTCACAGCTTCCCTTGCTGAGTGCAGGGTCACAGCCACTGCAGGAGGATCAGAGGGAGCACAGCATCCATAATCCATCCATCCATCCACAGATGGAAACTCAAGTGCCAACTGCTGCAGAGAAACAGGAGCTAAAAGCCACTTGTTGTCATTCCCTGCACCCTGCAGCACAACACAATTATAACCCAGGCACAGCTGATTTCAGGCAGCCCAGGTACAGGATGGCCATCAAATCACATTCACACCAAGCACTAAATTACACCAGGAGACGCCTCAGCACTTTCAATAGCATCATTAGTTGGATAAATGCTGCATAATGCAAGCATTACTATTCAAATTTCCCTGTAATTTCTACAATGAAAAGTGATCACTTCAGGTACTTACTTGAAGCAAAAGTTATTACTGTTGGCTGTTAGTATTACAAACTGAATATATACATATCACTTAATTTTAAAAAATGCATATGTACTGCACAAATCTGTTTTTATTTGTTCTAAATGGTCTTAAAATTTCTCACTCGAAAGACAGTTTCCAAACACTTGGCTCTTCCTTTCTGATAAATATTTTGAAAAATGGTGATCCACAGCTAGAGTCTGAACTTTTATTTAGTGAACCTAATGAGACTCTTGGCAAAAATGTAAACGGCAGAAGAATCTGCTTTTTATAATGCATTGTGACACAAGCATTCTTCAGGAAGGATTGTGTTCCTAGGGACTGAAACTTCAGCTGCAGCAGCATGCTGCTCATGTCTGAGCCCTGAGATTGCTTTCCTATTCCTCCCCTGAGAGTTCCATGGATTTGGTTCAAGCACCATTGAATGTGATGCTGTATTAATTGCCCTGGAGGGTAGCAAGGCCTTTGAACTGTGGCTGTGAGTGATATTTTGCTATAAGACATGTGTCAGCACTTGCCTGGTTAACTCTAGGGCTGGGTTGTACAGCATGCTGGTACCAAGTATCTGGAAAACTACTTTGCATCCTAATCTTACATCTGTTTTCTATCATGCTGTGAGATTGACTGGCCATTCTATCAGGGAAGCATCATTCTGGAATAGACAGTCTAAGTACAAATATTGCACTGTCAAAGAATATTAAGGATATGCCATCATCTCTTGTAGTTCATAAAGCCAGCTGGCAGAAGGGAACTAAATTAAAACAGTGGTTGATGTGCTGTCCTTTCCCCTGTGAGAGGAACAGTCTGGGCCCAGCCTGGTGGAGGAGAAACTAAAGTCCAAACAGTTCCACAGTCCCACTTGCCTCTGTTTGTGGGTATAAATTTTCTGTCAC
Organism: Cisticola juncidis; assembly: GCA_013400215.1. Lineage (NCBI taxonomy): Eukaryota > Metazoa > Chordata > Aves > Passeriformes > Cisticolidae > Cisticola > Cisticola juncidis. The sequence continues at coordinate 974,866 of VXBR01010920.1, forward strand.
ACATGTCCCAGTCACACAATCTCCCATCACATAATTCATTACCAAAAGGATGAGAACATCAGCAAGGGGTCACAGCAGAGCCACAGCAAAGCAGTCATGGACATGCATGAAAGCAGGAATTGCAGGAATATGGGGAATTTTCAGCAAAGCAGAACCATTTTCATGGCTGGAGGCATGTATACAGGATGGAGGGACTTTAACTTGTGTATTTAGGCAGGATTAAGATGTCAATTTCCACTTTCAGAGCCAAAATATTTTTTCTTATTTTCTCTACCTTTCCCCTTTCCCCTTTCCTTTCCCCTTTCCCCTTTCCTTTCCCCTTTCCCCTTCCCTTCCCTTTCCCCTTTCCTTCCCTTTCCCCTTTCCTTCCCTTTCCCTTTTCCTTTCCCTTTCCCAGTCAATAATGCACAGCCCTGNCTCTCTCTTTCCACAAAAGAACATGAGCTATGTCTTATTTCAGTAATAATCAATAATAATAATAATAATAATAATAATAATAGTCAGCAGAAATAATTTAATTCTTCAGTTTAGAAAGCTTACCTGGCATTCAAGTGAAAAAAAATAACCATAAATTCACAAAAATGTGATAAAAAATGGTGTCATGTACAAATCTACATGTTGACCTGTAAAGCAGAAATGTATTAACATAATTCTTTGCATAAAATAATAAATCTTACCTAGTAATTTATTTGATATTCTAAAATATCAGTCAAAAGAGAAGACATAGTACTTATACTAAATATTAAACATATGTTCTTTTCTTTCTTTCTTTTTTTTTTACCTCTTTAAGCGATCACAGCAGAATATTTAAGAGAAAAAGATGTTGCTATCTGAAGATGAATGTTTAACAAGGATGTCAACTCTAAGATTAAAAAGATAAATTTTTTTAAATGCAGGATGAAGTATTTCAGATTTCACAGTCTGACAGAGTGACATAATAAAGAGCAGAGTGTAGCCTTAGTCTTTTGATCTGGGACAAAGAGCTGTCCTTTATGTTGCTGGTAATGTGACCTAATGATAGGAAAATATTGCTCCAACATCTGCAGCTTCAACCAGGGGAGAGATGTGCAACTCCTCAGGATTTTACTCACAGTTGTAACTCTATGAAGCAGTACAAGAATTTGGGTAGAATCTTCAGTGGAAGGAGAAGATACCCCAGTTACAGTTGATGATTAAAAAGTTAAATAATAATCCCTTTCAAAGTAGGAAGTCTTAAAGCCTACACTCACCTCCTTTGTTAGAGCCCAGTGAAATCATTGCAGCTGATGGAGAAAATTCCCATTAAAGCCAAGGCTGCAGAAGAGACAATAATCTCCTTTAGAGGAGCAAGGGGCTCACAACACAGGACACAGTGCCATGGCACCTCCTCCCTCAGCCCAGAGCCCTGGCCGGTGAGGATTTACCCCCTATCACCCCTCATCTGTTCACTTCCAGAGTCTGTCTGTATGTGTAAGGAGACTTTTTTATGTCCTAGGATGTTATTTTGTATTTCGTTTCAAAGGAAAAAGAGTCTTGCTAGAAGTCTCTAAATCCAAACTGTCAAACAAGAAAGTTTCTGCACTAAGAAGGAGCATAATTTGTAGGGATTTATCAAGATAGCCCATCAGATTGACACTTGACATGTAAATTGAATAGCAAATCTGACAGCTCAAATATTAATGCATCCACCTAGTTCTGTCTTACACAGTTACTCCTGCAGCAGGCTTTTTGAAAGCACCCTTGATATCCATTTCAAATCTGGCTGATTTTTAAAGCTGACATTATATCAACCCAGTTTATTTAGAACTAGCTGTTTAAAGACAGCTCAGTCTGTGATTATTAATTACTGATTCAAGTGACAAGTCATATTTGGTATTCGTGTTCCTCATTAGCTTTTAATCAGATGAATAAATCCTCAATACCCAGAATATATTTAATCATTTCAGCTGAAAGCATTGCCATGCTTGTAGGCCAAAGGATTACACTGATCTGTCTCTCTCATGTGTTTGTTTGCTCTGCAGGACTTCTTTATCCCATAACAACCTGAAATCCAAAGGAGCAATGAGTTAAGACTTCCAAGTCAAATACCTGCACCCATCCAAAGGAAACAGTTCTGCTGTGCAGCAAACAATGGGATGGGTCCTTGCAAAGCCATCTACACCTTGGTGTGCTGTAAGCACTGCAAAAACAGATCCTGGCATCCTCCTGGCATCCTCCTGGCATCCTCCTGGCATCCTCCTGGCATCCTCCTGGCATCCTCCTGGCATCCTCCTGGCATCCTCCTGGCTGCTGGGAAAGTCCATTTGCTGCTGGGACCTGCAAGAGCTCCTTGCAGAACCTGCTCTTGTTTTGGAACAGGGGGCTGCAGAATCGATAGGAGCTCTCTGGTAGGGTGGGATTCCTGCACATGGTCTGGATACCTCTGAGTTCTGTTTTTACTGCAAGAGTCCTTTAAAATAGTCAGGCTAAATGTTCTCTGGGAAGAAGGGAAACTACTCTTAAATATGCCTTGTAAACAGCAAACTGTAGGCTGAGGGAGGATACAAAATAGAGTACACAGCTCTTCTGTTCAGTAGGAATGACTTTGGCCTTCTTTAAGAATAGTATTTGTATTTACCATCAGACTGGACAAAAAAAAATGTAACTACCACCTTCTTTTCCCAGAACAGGTCTTGAGTTCTGTGTTTAAAAACAATTTGACACCTATCTCAGACTCATTCTTTTGTTTTTCAAATACAATTTCACAGAATCATTACCCAGTAGTCATTTGAAAGATTAATGATAAATAAAAATAGCTCCCACTAATCTCACTAATAACTCTAAAGTCTCTTCCAACCCCAGTCATTCCTTTGATTCTATGATTCTAATTACATGAGACCTTTCTTTTCAAGTTTCCTGTTTATTTATTTCAGTTTTCTGATTCATTTTTTATCCAGGCCAGACATTATCATAAAAAATATATTGCTTTTGATTTTAGAAATAATCTCCTTTCCCAGTCCTCCATGTTATTTACCAAATTACTCCATCTGTTCCTCAAGAGATCTTCCTATCCAAACCAAAGAAATGTAGATGGAAAGGAGAAAAATAATTTCTTGCCAATCCCATTTTGGTTTGCCTTAAAGATAACTGGAAAACATAAAGAGACAATGCACTGGTAAGAAATTTCTCATGCTTTATCCTGATTTTGTGTTGCCTGTGACTCCTAAGTATCAAACTACTCTTTTTCCATCCAATCAAGCTCCATATATTTTCCTGCTTGAGGTGGTACACAAGAGTGTTTAGGAACATTTCACAGGCTCTTATTAGAGTTTTCATCTCAACTATTATGTGTTCTGGTAGAAAGATAAATACTTCTTCTTTTCCCCATAATTTCTGCTTTTTAACAGTCCGTGTAAAACAAGATACTTGGAGATCTTGGGAAGAACCTGTGGTTTTCTGATCATCCTTATCCAGCTCAGCAAAATGTTTAATATGTACATCAGGAGTGAGCCCTGAGGGATTCTGAGCTTCCTTTGGTACCAAGGCACAGCAGAAAGCAGGGATGGATCTGCCCTGGCCCTGGGACAATGGCCCTGGGTTCTGCCCAAACACAACACCCACCCACTCTGCAGATGGGTGAGCTCTCAAAGATGCTCACAAGCTGCAGATGCCTTTGAAATACATGTTGGGGGTTGGTAACTGCAGAAACACAGAATTTATTAAGTCTAACTCACCTGTCACTTGTTATTTTCCAAGGTTCAGTATTGCAATGTATTCACCTCAATACAGCATTCCTGAAAAACAAGCACAATAAAATGAACAATATCTTTTTAAAGTTGAAAAGTATATGACTCTATCCTTCTGTTCTTTTTGCTTTCAGCCTGAAGCAAGTACAAGAAAAAGACCATTTTGTCAAGTAGCAGCAGAAATTTCAAAAGCAACTTGGTTTCACAGGGCTTCTGGACCATATCTGACTGCCATTCAAAGTTCAAGATTTATGTGTACAAACTGTTTTAAAAGCTGATCCCACTGACTGTCATTGAAGCAAGAATGTTAGCTAATAAATTGGTCTGAGTGGAGATACTTGTACATTTAATTAATAATTTGTAAAATCCTGTACCTATTCTTTGTATCAAAGACAAATTGATAAGTGATCCCACTACAAATGCCCATTAATTCAGCACATACAAACTGCTTCTCATTAAAGGGCATGGGTTCACTATGCCTGAAAAATCACCACTTTATAATAGCAATCTCTATGAAAAAAGAACTTATACTGAATTCACCTGCAGTGATGCAGGTTAAAGTATGACTACAGTGTGTGCTGTGGGCACATGCAAGCTTTGCCTCACCTATGCTGCAAGGCAAAAGCCATAAATTAGCCACTGATTAGATAGAATTAATAGAGCCTGACTGCTTTGCCTAATATGTTAATTTATGTCTGATCTATTCCACAATGCAGGTACCTGGTCTGAAGCTGACATAAGCAGGGACAGAAAAGGTGATGTGCTGTGTAATACAGACACACAACACCCCTGAAGGGCAGCAAAATGCAGAGTGTACCAGCATAGGAAACTTGATTTTAGTGCAAGAAAACAATGGGGAAATTAATATCTGGGCAGAGGCTCTCCCATTTATCAATCAGCATGTCTTGATATCAGACATTAAAATTTAACTAGTGATGACAAGAGTTTCTCAAAAATAATTAAATTACAGATCACTAAAATAATGAATTAGGAGATTTTTTTTTTTTTTCAGTCAATTCAACAGCTTAGATAGAAAATTCTTTACATGAATGTCTTGGAAAAAAACCTCAAACTTCTCTTGTGCTGTGTACTCCAGAGCTAACAGATACAGAGTCAAATGTCTGGATCCAGCAAAGAGATTGAGGCAAGCACAGAATTCATTTTGTGAGGATCTAAGAGTAGAATTGGTACTCGAAATGGAAAGAGAAATTGTTTTTAAAATTCCATCTTTCTGAGTTTGGAACTCTGCCTATGAAAGTTGTGGTGTCCTTCACTTTGACTTTATTTCTTACCAAAAGTACATTACTTATGATCAAATGTCAGATTGACATAACCAACCTGTGCTGATCTGCCAATATTACCAGCTTTTCTGATCTGATAAGATGTTCATTTCAAAAATACTTTATCAAAGAAAGATGAAGGTCTCCATGTCCTTTCACCGTGTTATTTAACACTGAACATGCCCACAAGTTCTTCAATATTGTTTCACTCTAAAGGCTGCTTTGCTCTCAAGATACAAAGATATCACATTTTTAAAACAGAGATATTATATATTTGGTGATTTTTATTTTTAGGAATTTCAACCTGCTCTAAAACAAGAATGAAAATGCACAACTCACAGTAGTTCATTTTGTTATTCCTTAAAACATTTTCACATCATTAGTTGGCTTGCAAATATATATGATAATACTGATGAAAGAACTTGACATTTTAAATTATCAATCTACTAGCTAATATACTGGAATGAAATTTTGACTGGGTTTAACTCACCAGTAAAAGGATCACTCTGCTTCCTTAGTCAAGAGGAGAATGAGTGACCCTCACTCATCTCTCCATCCAGTTTAACCTACAGAAGAAAATAGAGTTCCCCAGGGTAATGGGATAAAGCAGCTCATCATGGAGAAGAAAGATTAGAAGATTTATTAAAAAAAAATAAAAATAAAAGAAAGAAGAAAGAAAATTTTACAAAAGAATATCCTTGAAAAATATGAAAGTGAAAAATGTGAAATACAGCCCCTGGGAAATCTCCATGCCTACATGGTATGTGGTTCTGTTGCTCATAACTCAGAAGTAAAAGCCAGAGACAACAGGAAGATAAGTAATTTTAATAAAGGCAGCTTTAGGAAGCTCCCATTTCCTCAGCCTTGTTGCAGCTGGTGCCCCTCAGCAGAGCTGAAGGCAAGGACTGTGCCAGCAGGAATCCAGCACTAAACCCACGGGGATGAGCTCCAGGAGGGATGAACGAGGTGTGTTCATCATCATCATCATCATCATCATCATCATCATCATCAACACTGCTGAGCCTGCTCTTAATGGCCCCACCTGCCCTTCCTACCAGCTCTGTGTTCCCCCAAATTGTTCAATAAACTGCATCTCTGCTCAGGAAACTAAACCAGATTTGATTAAAAGCAAACAGGAGCTCTGGAATTATTGCAGAGTCTTCTTTGCTTTTGTGAGCAGCACCTTCCCAGCCCTCCTGGTGAGCACAAACCATGAGCTGCTCTTGACAAGCACAGGGTGAAACCTGATCACAACCTGCCTGTGTCCCACTGCACTCTAAATGCAACATAGAATTTTAAAAAGGCACATACAGAGTACGGAGAAGCTGTAAATTAACCACTCTCTGCCAGCAATTTCCACATCTCCAAGGCTGGAGCAGCACCAGGCTCCTCTCTTGGCAGGAAGCAATCAACAGCCAGAGAGAAAAGCCATGGAGCATTTTAATCAATGGCATCAGGGCCAATAATCACTGCTGGCTGCCTGCTTTATTTAGGTTTCTAAAGACAGGTGATATAATTTGCTGGAAAAGGCTGAGGGTGCAGGTGTTCAAAAATATGAATGCATTTTTAAGATACATTCAAATATTTTTAAATTTTAAACACATAACTGTGGTCCAACAACATTACATTTCCAGGACATAAAGTGTATAATGAAATATGACAAATACTTACAATGAAAACTCCTCCAATTACAATACTGATTTATCAGCTTCTTTATTTTCTGTGAAATCATATTGATCCTAAATTAATTTTCTTTCAATCATACCAAGTAACTTCAGCTTCCCATTCAAAATTACTTCCCCATTACTATCTCAGTTTATGCATGACAAGTTTTAGTTGTGTATTTTGGGGAAATATTTTTGTGCTTCTGATTATTCATAACAATGAAAACAAATTCACAATTATCAGGATTTTAAAAAATTATACAAATTTGTTGTTTTTCTAGCTCTAATACTCAGAATTAGTTATCACTTTAAAATATAGAACAGCAGCTTAACTTTTTTCTTTTTATACCAGAGACAAAGGCATATTATTCCTCACTATGGAATTGCCAGTAATTTTTTTTCAGATTTCATTGTTACATGAAAAAATTTAAAATTGTTAAAGCCCTGCTGGCAGAAATCTTTTTATATTCCTTTCATATGTAAGAACTCATAACCAAAAGAGTGTAGTTTCACATAAAGCAATAAAATTTCAAGGACCTCACTCTAGCATTAATTTGCCATTTTATCAGAAATTAATTACTATGTAATTAGAATGACAGAAAATGCAAATGGGATTTCTTAACGCTATCGACAGCTGTTTGAAATGACATTTATTTGAAAATGCTGGAAAACCAGAAATGCTCCTTCACAAATTATGTGGCATTGAATTTGTCTCTATCAATGCCTAGTGAGACTTCTGCTTCTTACATAAGATGTCCTGTAAAAGAGGTAAAATATTGAATATACAGCCCGACTGCCACAGCTCCTTCCCCCAGCCCCTGCTAAGAAAGGGAGGACATGCAAGAGAAGCCCTTCTGAAGGAATGCCAGCACTCATGGCCCCCTCCGTGTTTGGAAACCATCAGAAATATCTGCCTCAGGGAACCCAGAGCTAATGAAAACAAAAATGAATTGAACCTCGAGGATAATGACAGCTCCATGTCTAATTATCTGAGATGAATTTTTGATGACACCTCCTCCGGCCGATTGGTTTGCCAGCCACCAACGAGGGCGTTTGGCAAGGAGGGTTAAACAGAGGGCTGGAAAAATAACAAGAGAAAATGGGGCTGAAAATGCCCAGTTCTTTAGCCACTTCTCTCCTGGCAGAGGCAGGATCTGTGGAGTTCAGACAGGTTTAAACCAAGGGAGAGGGAGAGGGAGAGGAGAAGACAACTGGGCTGGGCAACCTCCCACAGCCCCCAGGGCAAAAGGCAGCCTGAGAGAGGGGAGAGCTGCAGCCTCTCTCCTGACCCACAGCATCAGTGCCACCAGCTGCTCCTCCTGCCCTGCTCCAGGCTGGGGACATGCCCTGGGAGCCCAGTGCCCCTGGGCACACCCCTCTGGGGACAGCCTGCCCATCAGGGGTGTCCCTGTCCCACCACCCCTGACACTGGTCTCACACTCTGGCCACGAAAAGATGAAAGGGAATCACTTTGGCTGCTGGTCAGCAATAAAATAAAAAGTAACCATAAAAAAGGAGAAACTAGGCATATGAAAGACCTTGTAGTTCACATATATAAATCAGCACAGCTCCATTAAATTCCTCCTTAACAATCCCAAATGCCAGCACGAACATCAGTCAGAATCTAACTTGCACAGCCCTCCCAGGCATTCAGGAAACCATGTGGCAATAGCATTAGTTCTCTCTTAGGAACCTTCTCCTTGTGCTGGAGAAATAGCTGGACAAAAGTGAAAAGGCAACTGCTGGAAATGACTGATAGAACTTTCACTTTCTTGGATTTAGAAACTTGATTGGTGTAGAACAGTTCTTGTGCAAAGAACTTTTATGTTTGTGTGGGAAGCTGGAAGAAAGGGAAAAGACAGGCAAACAGAAAAAACAATAACAGATTTTTTTTTCTTGATTTTTCCTCTTCCTTTTTGAATTTTACAAGCTTGCAACAAGCAAAGGCCAGGGTTTTGATCTAGAGCCAGATAGACAATCTTTTTAACCAGAGCCAGCATTCACCATAATGAAAAAAAAAAATCTATCAGAACCTTGTATCTTGTCATTTTCAATAATCCTACTATATCCTACCAGGATTATTTTTTCCTAGGCCATAAATTTGTTCTCACCCAGTAACCCACCACCTGCTGATCCCCACTTTTTCTGAAGCCTGTCACAGACAGATTAAGTTACAACTTCTTTTCCCTAGTCCATGAAGCAGAAGCAGTATTTCCTACCTGCACAATGCATTTCTCATTCCCTCTGAGAAGCTACTGAGACATCTGGTACCGCGCTGAGATGTTTATTTTAGACTTTTCCTCAGCAGACAAGAGCAGTGCAGCAAAGGAGATGAACATAGGAGATAAGGCTGAGAACACACTGAAACAAGATAGAGAACATCTGAGTATAACCTGTGCTGGAAAACAGATCAGCTGGGTTAGATTTAGACTTGCTTGACTTCAAATGAATTTCTGCAGTAACATCAGGTGCTTATATTGACATTCCATAGTGTTTGAGATGCTGTTCACATTTTGTACACAAGCAGAGAGTTCACCTTCATTACATGGAGCTGGTTGTCATTTGGGAAGCCAAGGGGAGCCAGTGTGTCCAGTGGTGCCTCATGACCCTTAACAGTTACTGAACAAACTCTGCAATACCAAAATAACCAGGGACTGCCTGCTCTGTTTGGAACTCCACCTGTGGTGAGGAAATCAGTGCTGCTCTGTGCTGTGTCCTTTCATCAGCCACCTCATGCTCCACAGGCTGGCCATGTATGTTGGCCCTCTTATATAAAATAATGCAATGGTTTAGGCTGGAAGAGGCCCTGAAGGCCAGCACCCTCCTCAAAGCAGAACTAACTTCAGTGTTAGATTTTATCTGTTCCAGGGCTCAGTGGTTCAGAGCAGCCCCAAGGATGGTGGGTGAAGAGCCTGTGGAGGCTCTGCCCCAGTGTTTGACCACCCTCACTGTAAAAACAAACATTTCCTACCACCACCCTTAAGAAATACCCTAGTGACAACAGGACCTGAAGAAGAGCAACAAACAATGCCAAAAATTTTGAGTAATTTCATGATATACAGTAAAGACTCTGCTTGTGGCAGTAGCATGATTTCAGGGTTGGTTTGTGTTTGCCCTGCTGTCACTGAGCACAAACATTATAATTGTGGCAAACTCATGCTCCAGTGTTCACTGAGCAGCACTAATGTGGGGTCACCATTCTCCATTCTCAGCTGGACATCCCACACTTCTCTTCAATGCAGTTGCAACTCAAAATATTCTTGTTATAGTTTCACCATCAAGCTTCTACAGTTTTCCACATTTTAGAAATTATTTTCCCTCTTCTGGACATGTGCATATGCTAACCTTCCTCAGGCAGCAGGCAAAAACTGAACACCATTGATATGTTTATAATCTAACCTTACACCAACAAGAAAAAGCAAATGAACTATTTGAAAAAGCAGTTATTTGATACAACTTGATTTGGTTGTGTTTATTTCCAAAGAATGCTTTAAGTAGGGCTGATCCAAACCAGTGACAAGCATTGCTTTCTGCTGTATACCCAAAGTAAAGCTAAATTAACAAACTCTTTCAGTTTGTAATCAGGTTATAAAAATAAAGTGCGTCAAACAGAAACCAACCTGTTTGTTTTGCAGAGCAATGCATGTGCTGTATCCAGACCTTAATTAGACCACATAGTAAGAGACTTTTATAGATGGATTTTTATAGACACTTTTCCAGACATGCTGTGCTCTTGATATTCCTCCCCCAAGCCCCAATCCACACCTTGCTAAATAACTTTTATAGGTCTAATTAAACAGGCTGGTGATTCAGTAGTAATCCTATTAAAACAACAGTACCTGGCACTGGCATTCTTACTACAGCATCCCTCTCTCTTTCAAGTAGGATTCCATACAAAGGAGCTGCTGGTGAGATCTCAGAGCATTTCTACCTTGCATGGTCTGATGACACCTCCAAGCACCACGCCTGGCTCTGTGTGAGCTGGATTATCAGCACAGCACCAGGGAGCACCATCAGCTCCTGCCAGGAGCACTGTGGCAGCAGCCCCAGTGTGGCTCTGCACCAAGGTAATTATCTGCCTTTCTGCTACTCTCCTCCTCCTCCTGGAACTGGGAGAGAGCAAGCATTATTCATCAGAGACACCCCCTGAGACCTTTTATGTCTAATATCGTTGAAAGACAAGATAAACCGCCATCATTGAAGTGTTGCCTAGAATTTAATAGGAATCTATAAAAATTACCCTCCAAAATAGAAGAATTCAATTGAGAATGTTTTATTTCATTCTATTCTAGTATTATTAAATTTAAGGAACTATTCCATAGAAGGCATGCAGGCCCATAAAAGTTGATAACAAGGCTCCTGTTATTGGAATTGAGGCCACAATTCCCCAAGATGACTCAGAAATGTCAGAGACTGGTTATGATATCCTATTCAGCTCCGCAGGCATTTTCTGCGAAGAATGCAACGTTGGAAAGCCCTCAGAAATTATTACAAAAAGCTGTTCATGCTCTAGGATTACCACTTTTCTCAGAAGTCCCTTCAGTTGCAGATATGCCTGTCACATAAGAGATGCCTGCTGAATGCTCCCCTGGCACTGCCCAGGCCCTGCTGGGACCAGTGGGAGAGCAGAGGTGTTGCTGTCACTCAGTCCTGGTCTGCCTTCCACACCATGGAACCTGGCAGTGCACACTGGAGATCTGATCCTATTCCCAAGCTCTTGGTCCACTTCCCACAGGAGGATTTTTCTGAGCTCTGTAAAAAATACAAAGCTACGTGCCAAATTTTATTCTCTGCTATACATGGTTGTTTTAACATTTATATGTGTAATTTTCTTACCTCTTTAAAGTAATAATTTCAGTGCAGTGAGAGACTGAAGGCTTCTTTTCATGCTCCCAGCAACATTATAAATATGTTGGCACTTAAACATGTTTATCCCTGTAATAAGTTTTTTCCTGCATCAACTTTATCAGTATTTTTTATACCAGAAGCTGAAATATTTTGAATCAAATAAAATATTCTTACCCAAAACTGCTTCCATATTTAACAAGGGAATCTTGCAATTCTAATTTTAATTTAAAAATACATGGTTTACAGTGGGTGGAACAAAAGGGTATTTCTCCACTACCTTTCTGGATATAGCTGATAGACGCTGCAGTCTAGAAATTATTTGGCACTAAGAAAACAAAGTTGACTCGATGATTTTTGGCATTATTCACCCTGAAGTGCCCTATTCCGTAATATTGAGCCAAGAAATAAATATGTTTAGAAATACACAAATCTCCTTCAAAATACAAGGCTAATCCAAATTTACAGTTAGCAACTAAAATCAGAGGGTGGTCTGCAACAACCCCAAGATCATGGAACAACCTCTCCATTCTGTGAGAAAGCTCCTGCCAACACAGGGTTAAGCACTGTGGCAGCAAAACACTTCCTATCTGGGCTATCCATGCCACTAAAATAACAATTCCTCTTGTTTCCACCCTTCTTACGAGGAGGAGCAGGCCTTTTGCTCATTATTATTATTTACTTCTTTGATCTTCCTGCTCCTGAACCTGCCTGCACTTCCCTTTCCCAGCCCCCAGCCCTTTGGTGAAGGTGCCTGTCTGCACATCTGGCTGCAGCAAGGAAATACCCCTGAAGGACAAATCTGCTGCTGGCCTTGAGCCACTGACAGGACCCCAGCCCAGCACCTCACAAGAGCTCTACCCAGCAGCATCACTTGCATTTCCTCAAGAAGTGGAGGAGGAAAAACACCCAGGCTTTTCACGGGATCTGTCATGGCTGGGAATGTGCATCTCACTTTTTATGAACACCGAATTCCAGGCTCAGTTGTGTGTTACTGCCAAGCCCAGCTCTGTTTCTGAAAAGCAGCAATCCAATGTGAGGACAAACCTGAGCTGCTTTTTCAGCGCTGCTTTCTGCACAACACAACCATCCCTAGAAAGGCTGTGCATCTCAGGAAGCTTGTTGGCAAACTTTGTTTGCTTTGTTACTATGTTCTACCAAAATATTTAACCAACTGAGTAATAATGACCTCTCTTTATCATCTCCACAACTGGTGAGCAATTCCTGCTTTGCAGCTGTAGATTCATGACCAACTAACATTAGAAACAGCATTTTTAAACCAGAGCCTGTGCTTTGCAAGTAGCATATATTTATTTGTGTGTCTAAATTTCATAGGCATTGCCCTGCTGAATTAAAGTTAAGGAAGTTGTAGGCATGTATCTCCTGGTTCTTGGAACTGAAGTCGTATGAGCTCTGCATGCAATGCTAAATGAAAACTCACTTTGAGCTTTTTGAGTGCAAATCTTTCTTCGGCTGGCTACCTTTGGCAGTGCAGCTTATGTTCAGAACTGCCCTTCATTAAGGTGCTTTCACTAATTAACCAAACAATCCATTGGCTGGGGTGTCCCAGTCTGTCCCAGTCAGGCCCAGCTCCCTGCAGTGATGCACCCACCAATCCCCCACCCACAGGGACTGCCCTGCCCTTGGAGCCCAAAGGGTCCAAGGCTGAAGCCTGGGGAACACTCTGTGCCCGTGCCAGGGGTGTTTCCCTTCCACAGACTGCACAGGGGCTGTGCCTGCATTCAGCCCTCAGCCCTGCTGACAGGGACCTTTGGGGGAATGCTCTTCCCAAACAATCCCAAGAAGAAAGCTTCTCCCCAAAACAATCTTGGCAAACAACTCTCCTTTCTCAAAACAGTCTTTCTTCAGGTGCTGTTTTGCCTTTCTGGTTCCCAGAGAAAATATTTTGGCTCTTTCTCTAGTTTAACTAATGGGATTGGGAAGGTGTCATTCCTCTTCACCAGTCGTGTTAAGTCTCTATCAGAACACCTTATAAAATTAGACAATTAAAGTGTTTTTTATGCCTTTTGCCTTCTGAAATTCTTAGAGTCTCTCATCTTTTGTTCATATCCTACAGCGACAGACAATTTGCAATATACTGCCTGGATGTGCATCTTGAGGACTGTGTTTGTAAAGGAAAAACAATTCAGAGTTTTGCTCCTCTGTGCCAAATTGTCCATGACACAGGAGCATGCTGCACTTGGGCACTAGCTTAGTGTCATTCCAGTTAATAAATTTTGCAGAGCAAATATCAGCAACGGACTCAAAATTAATCTCCTGCTCCACTCAAATAGATCCATAAACATCCCTCTGCCTGAACATTTGTAGTAGGAAACAAAGTAGGAGAGAAAATTCCAGACCAGTTTAAAACCTAACCACACAAGTTGGCTTTCTGAAATCTGATAACCACTAGAAATGCAAATAAACTTCCTCAACCTTAGAATTTTCAAATAAATTGTGTTTAAATTTGCCATTTGTATTCTTCTAAAGCTAGAAAGCTGATACTATATGTGCTTTATAATCATTGTGAAAAAATACAGACCTATGCTTAAGATATGTGAGTGGATGTATCTTAAATTAAAAAAAAAGAAAGACATAAAAAGGCTCCACATTAATATTCCTGAAGACAGATATTACTTTATGACAGTGGACAGAATCAGGCACAACAGACTCCTATAAAAATGCTCTAAAATATATTTTCTATTGCAAGCCTAGCCATTGTCAGTGAATTTGAATGCTAGCTATGCACAGGTCGTATCAATTCTTTTTAATGTCTTGTTTTACACTAGATTTCTGTGACGTTTCACGGTTCTTACTAATTCTTTAAGCATAAAAACTCCGGCAGGAGCCAAATTAAATTATCAGGCAACAGGTTTAAAACAAACAAAAGGAAGTACTTTTTCACACAATGAATAATTTAATTGTTGAATTCCTTGCCACAGGATGTTGTGTGTGCCAAATTCATAGGCCAGTTAAAAAAAAAAAAAACAAAAAAAAACCAAAACAAAAAACATTTTAAAACTCCACATAATTTGGGCAACAGATTTTCACCAAGGCCTATTGTTTAAATAAAGCAAATCCACAGCTCTGGAATTGCCAAAACCACAGAATACAGGAGACTGGAAGAGTAAATAGGGAGAAGAGTCATTCCACACTTTATTTGGCTTGCTCCCCAACTCCTGCCAAAAATAACCCCAGAGCTTCTCTGAGAGGGTACCACTGGTGGAAGAGGTTTTTGGCCCAGCTAGATTTTGGCTAACCTCATGTGGCAAGGATCATTTTCCTGCTCACTAACTCTAGTGAGAATGAAAAAAATTCTCCCATCATATTCCTCAGATAAGACTTTGACAAAATCTAGCCAAAGTTTCCAAACTGCCTTTCCTAGCTGCTTTTTTGTGTCTCCACTATAATGCAAATGCACCCCAATTTGGAACTGTACAGTCTGTTCTTTTCAGATCAGACAGCACTTGGGGAATCATAGCTTATTAAAAATATTTGTTTATAGCTTCTGCCTTAATTTAACTACAAAGAGGCTGTAGATATGCTCTGGCCAGAGGAGCACCAACACCAGTGCCCTGCAGCTGGTCATTACTCAGGTACTGAGCTGCAGCACACACACTGATATAATGCTGATACAATGCTGATATCATGCTGATATCTATAATGCTGATACAATGCTGATATCATGCTGATATCATGCTGATATAATGCTGATATCATGCTGATATAATGCTGATATCATGCCAGGGGTAGGGCGTGCCAGTGAGCCCCACTGTGATGCAGGCACCAGGAAAACATCACCACAGGGTGGGATTCACTCCCAGCCAGAGAAGGGGTTCCTTGATATCCAGGAAATGGGTTGATAATGAGGCACACCAATGACATCTCCCAAGGTAATGCAGCCTCATTCCCTGTTATCCTGCAGGATGTTTCCCCCTCCTCAGCAGCTCTGCACGTGCCTGCACTGGTGCCACATTTACTGTGGTAATTGGGAGTTCAGGACATGATTGGCTCTCAGCTCACTCGAAATTTCTGCAGCAGCAGATGCTGCCATAACTCTTTTTCATAGCTTCACCTTTCCCGTTTTATCTGCAAAGATGACTGTCAAATTTATCTTCTGTTTAGATCATCAGCAACAGAAATCAGATGCTTTTTGAATAAAAGCCAGCTTTTTGAGCTAAGTGAAGCTTGAACATGTTTCAGACTTGCTTGTTTTATTTTTGTAGCAGAAAGCTATGAGTACACACGTGTTAAATCATGAAGCAGCATAACTCAAATTCTCTGCATTTTGCCATGTTTTCATTTTTTTGACAGAATTTTCAAAGCAAGTAATGTTGAACTGCTACGTGGAAGCTCTCCTTCAGAATTAATACAAAGTAAACCAAATCCATTTGAATTTACTTCCATTTCTAACCCAAATTAAAGCCCCTTTAATTTTGAATGAGGTTTGGGAGAAGGAAGCAATGTTTATGAACATTATGCTACATTTAATTCCAATGGATTAACTTTCAGTTTAACTTTCCTAATACATGCATATCAAGAGGTCATAGTTGCTTTTGAAAAAGTAATGGACTTTAATAGCTACACTGGGTAATATAGTAGATTTCTCCCCAGACTGTTTTTTTCAGAAATAATGTATGCTACAAAATATATTTAATCTGCTGCTGAAACAGAAAACTGTTATATTAATTTACAGCCTTTTTGTCAGAGACAGGTACCTCAAAATCATGCAACAGCTTAACAAAACAATTTAATTTTTAACTAACAAAATATTGGTAGAGAATAAGTAGGGAGAAGCTAAGTAGAATCAGGAAGGCCTGAATGGAAGAAACTCCTCAGAGAAGTGCTGAATATCAGCCAGAGGATTTTTTGAGAGAACTGCTGCTAACTCTACTGACTTTGTCAGCAGGATGTATTGTGTGATCACAGCCATGAAGAACCTCTAGATGAACAAACATTTGAACAAGTTATTTGTTTCTGAAACAGTTCCAGGTTACATTACAGTAGGAAAATATATCTATTGTATAAGGTACAGTAAAGCATCTTCACTTATTTTCACATTTCACTAAGTTTTCTATTAATGTTCTGAAACACCCTAAAATACTGGCACTTCTGGGGCTGATATGGTTGTTAGGTGTTCCTGTTTGCAGATAAGAAGGAATTCTGCTTATAAGAGAAGATCAAATCCTTATGGACTGGTGATACACTACAGAAAATCCACCAGAGAAAAAATAAAGAGATTACATAAATAAATATGCAACAATTAATATGTTTAAAAGCTAACACAAGAAAAGCCCTGGTTAGGAAGATCATGCTGTGAGGAATAATGACCCACAAGAGTTCAACCAAGCTCAAACAAAACTGTTTTAGATGGTTTATCCCCAGTCTGCTGCTTTGCTCACATCTTTAGCACATGGGATTGCAAACCAACCAAGCTGGGTGTAATTTAGTTCTGATTCACTTGCCCAAGCCATGCCTGCCTTCTAAAGAAAATTTTGCCTGCATTTAAAGCACTGATTCATGATTCATTCAAACATTTCACTGATTCAGTGATTCCTCTTGTGGGAAGAGCTTACAGTGATACAACTGCTGGCTGACACAACTGGGATTTGGTAGATTTTGGCCAAACCAAGAAAGCCATATGAACACAGCTTTAAATACGTGTTTCTGTCCACAGTGAATAAATGGATTCTTCATTGGCTCTTCTCAGCACAGTTAAGAAGAGAATATTACAAGTTTTAAAAACTTGCCAATGAATGATGATGTCTACATTCCCAGAGGAAAATCCTCATCTAGTCCACATGTTGCAAAGTATACAGGCATTTTTAAAGCCAGATGGACTTCTTGTGATTTAAAACAGTAGAAGTCTCTCAAGAACAGGCTATAACTCATTCAAAGGCACACTTAGGGTATTATTTGAATTTTTCTAAAACTGTAAGAAAATTAACAGAGGGTTTAAATGAAGAAAAACAAAAACAAAACAAAAACCCAAACAAAAAACCCAAACAAACAAACAAACAAAAAATATTACATAATTGAAGGAAGAGTGATGTATCTAAATATGCAGAGTAACAGATCGAGTTAATGAGCTTCTGATTAGCAGTCAGAGATGATGCACCATCACACAAATCTAATGGAAGTTCACAGACTGGAGACAATTTCACCAACCCCTGACCTCAAGAAGAAATTGTCCAGCCTGTCAGGTGCTGTAGCATCTGCAGAAACCAAACAGCCTCAGGTGGTCTCTCCTGGACTTGTCTGTGTCAGTGGTGACACACTTGGAAGACCAGAGGTAAATCAATTCACTTTGGGTGGCATAAAGTAAAGATAATGAAATTCATTGGAACCAAACAAATCTGAAAGATGGTGAAGTCTGAAAGATGTTTGGTTTAAAAAGTAGGAAAAATAAGACTCTCCTATTCCTCTGGATTTCAATATTTTGTCTTCCCCATAATACCATATATATTATATTATATATATTATATTACCATATGTATTATAATACCATAATAAAATGGTATTATTACCTAATTTCTGATCCAGCTATATCCCCAGCACTACAGTTCTGAGCAAAAATAACAACAGGAGTAGCATCTCTACAAATGGGTTCATGTTTCTGTGTGTGTGCATACAACCAAGTTCCTAAGGATAACAAAGGGTTATTTTCAGTTGATTTTCTTAATAAGAACAAAATCTGAAGAGTTTCCCACTTACCTGCAGGGTCTGTAACTGCTCATCAGCTCTTGCAGAGTGACCTCCTTAGCAGGTTTTGGGTCACCACCATGCCTGGATACTGCCAGTGTCAGACATTCCAGCTGATTTTTAAGGGTCCTGTGGATATCAGCCTCTCAGGGAGGGACACGAGAAAGAAACATCTCACACATTCTTGTAGGACACAAAAATCCTGCAAAAATTCTTCAATACCAGGACAAAACACTTAAAAGCCTTCCTGTATTTAAGTAGGCAGCTACAGCAGAGCTTGCTGATGTTGTTGAATGTGGAGTCTACAACATTTTACAGTGCACACACCTTTTAGTCATGTTTTATGTGTAAGCTATTATTACAGTTTAAACACTGCATGTGAATTTGGCATCCATTAAAATGAACAGAGCATTAAAGAGGCTGGAACCCACTGGTCTTTGGGGAAGCATCTCTTTATGACTCTCCTCTGCAAATGGCCAACTATTGCATTATGGAGCCTCTCTTGAATTCCTGCCAGTGACACTGGATCCTGTAACGGGTTTGTAATGAGGCTAAAATCAACACCTCTAAACTAAATGGGGAGAAGACAAAGGAACTGGGACATGGTGAGAGGAAATGGAGTGAGAACAATGTCATTTAGAAGGTCAGAAGACTGTGCTGTCACAGTGAATAGCAAAAAAAAACCCCATGCTAAACTACTGAGAAGCTCCAGGAATTCAGAGGGAACACAGTCTGCTCTCCCATTCAGAGCAAAACATAGCTCTCAGAAAAGGTTTGGAGGAAAGAAATGGTTTACATTATAGTTATGATGATGATGATGGGTCACCTATTTCACAATCACACTTCAAATACAAAAAGAGAACTTCTAAGAATTTTTCATCAAATCTAAGCTCAATGATGGTTGCCAAACATACTCTTCAGAAGCAGTTTTGTTGGTTTAAGACATGTTTTCAGCTAATGTTATATCAGCCTGTTAGAATTTGCACAAAACCAAACTTTTCTTTGTTCAGGATCATCTTCTCCAGCTGCTTTCCATTGCACCTGAGGTTATGATCTTCTGTTCCCATCCTTATGCTCAGGAGACTCTTCAGAGGAGAGGGCAAAGTTTTCACGCAGCAAGAGAGTTTAAATCTCTTCTCACAGGAAATACCTATTTTTTTTCCAAGAACCATAAACTAGAACTAGATTAAAAAGCAGGATGAAGACATTCATCACAAACATGTACAATGGTGGTCAACAAAGTCACTGGAGACAAAGCTACGAGAAATCATAGTGGAATGAAATTGTATACTGACAAAAAATCATTGCACAGGAATGTAGGGGTGCTGGTGCAGGGAAGAAAAGGAATTTGAAAAAGAACAGCATTGTTAAAGTCTTGTTTCCACTTGTGCCACTGTTTTTGTGGATGGCTGTTTGCAAGTTCTTTAACCTCTCTCCACTTCTGCAGTCCCTGATTTGTGCAGATTGGAGACAATACTGACAGCCCTGGCACTGCACTGGCATCTGTGCAATATCACATTTAAACACCTCCTTTTACCTCCAACTTTTCTCATATCATCATTCTCTACAAAAATTCGCTTCAAACAGTTTTATTTGAAAAAAAAAGGCAACTCTTTCAAGTGATTACATTTATAATTTTAATAATGTAAGAGGTTTACAGTAAGACACCATGCAACCAAGAATTCATTACTTTTCCTTCCAGATTTTAATAAAAGTACAGTATGAATTATTTAAACTACATGAAATTTGTCAAGATAAATTAATTTAGTACATGTTGAGATGCAGTATATTGTGGCTTTAATTGTGTTTGCTGCTTACTGAGCAGCAATTCAGAAAGCCCAACAATATATTTTCACAGCTATTAAAAACAAGAACATGACAGTGTTGTATCATTTTCCACATTGTTTTCTCAGAGATTTGCTTTACTTATTTTTTGATAAAATTTGAAGTTAGGTTATTGCATTAAAGGAAACAACTCATGAAATAAATTGTGAAAACAATGAAAGTTTCAGGGGATTTCTCACCTACCTCTTCTACTACAGCTCCAGTCAGCAGCATGCAGGGATAATCCCAGGATGAGCAGCCTTCAGAAGCTGCTGCAAGAAAATGGTGAGATTTAATTTGATACTATTTAATTCTTGTAATAAATGAAAAACAGGGTCCCAGGGAAGTCAGTAAAAATTTTGCTTCTGACATGAGTGAAAGGCTCAATCCATTGCCCAAACACAGCTGTGGTGCCATGTGAGATGCCCTGGGGGTCTCCACCCAGCTTCAGTGAGGGTGGAGTTTTTCTTCAGTAATAAATATCCATACAGCAAGCAAGGAGGGGAGGAATATTGCTACATACAAACAGGGTATTTCCTGCTGATTTAAAAGTTGGTCACATGTCAAACTGCCAGAAAAGGGGATCACAAACAAACAAAAGTATGGGATTCAGAACAAATGAGCTTTCTTCAGTGTGCTGGGATCCCACAGAGTGGTGAGCACTGAAATCACTACACCTCCTTGCACAGATGCAAAGAAAAGGGATGTCAGGAAGTACTTGCACTAAAACAGCAAAAATATCTTTTAGCATTTATTTATTTGTTTTGGAGAATCCCAGTTTCTGCTCCTGGATTGGGAAACAGTAGCCCCAGCACAGACTGGTTTATGAGAGGAAAGAGGGAATACCATATCAAATTGATACTTCAGGGAGATTTGAAGGGGAATGAACACGTATTTGGAAATGGGCCAGGACACTGGGGCTGCTGTGCCCTGCCCTACACAAAGAGCCATTGGATTGTTAATAACCATAAGCAATCAGGCCCTTCGTTTTATGTCTCATCAGCAAGACTACACTACATATTCATTTAACTCACACTTGCTTTTAAGTTCTCTCAGCTTCTATGGCTGGTGGGTTTAATTCTGTCTTAACAATAAAGAGCATTCCTTCACTTTTTGTTCACTGGAAATCTGTGGCTGATTCATGCAGCACTACACTGATGGAATTGTAAATGAAGAAATCCTGCACTGACAGAAAAAAAATGGATCAGGCATTTTAATGTGTTCTAAGGTTTTCTTAAGCTAAAAACCTTATTTTCTTCAGTGTCTTGATAAGCTGTGGCAAACTTTTTGGTTTGGGGTGTTGTTCAACCTTCTGTCTCCATTCTTAAACTGTTAATAGACATGGTATTAAACTAACAGTAAAACCAGCTTTTAATTAAGTGCTTTAGGAGAGAAAGTTCTTCTGATCTAGCAAGATAAAAACAAGGTGTAAGTAGTCTTAGCAGAAAATGTAAGTCAGGAAGCAGCCTAGAAAAAGCAGGCCAGTTGTATATGCTTTAGGCCTCAAAATGGTTTATTTTTTCTACAGTCACTATTTCATCAGCAGAGTTGTATTGAAAATGCAAATCTTCAGAAGTGCCTGAAGATTAATTTTGTGGTACTCAGAAGCCTTCCTGTTTCAGCCTTTCTTTAGAAACACATCCATTACCAAGTAATATTTTCCAAGAGGACATCAATAAGCTCCCTTGCCATGTGGTTTCCACTGTCCTGGGAAGGAGACCTGCATTTTCAGGAATTCAGCTTGAACAACAACCTTCAGAGAGCCTTCTACAAATGTTCTGCAAAGCTCCAGTTTTCAAGACATCTCTGGTTAGATTTACTAAAACTTTGTGGTGCTTTTTGCAAAGAGCACACACATTCCTGCAGTGGAGTTGACAGAAACACACACAGCCACACAGACTGATCAAGGCACCAGCAAATCACAAGCCTGTTTTAGAAGTCTTGGTGTCAACCAAGTAAAACACAGGCTCCTAGATCACATAACATTAAACACAAACAAAAAACAGTTTAGTGAAGACTCCCTTTGAAATAAGGCTCCTGTTCTTTGGAGTCCTTGAGTGGTGCAGGTCTGTTCATCTCACTTGATAACACAGTGAGTTTCCAGCTCATGCTGGACTTTCCAAAATTTAGGTCCATCACCTCCTTTGTTAGCTCTGGAAGAGGAGCAAACATGCAGTGACCAGCAAGACCAGACAGCTGAGGAGTGCCACTTTAAAATCTGTATCTATAAAGGCATTACCAAGAGATAGAACTCAGATTTCCCAATATTAAAAAAATATATATATTTGTCAACTATAGATTTATTTGAACACAGTTGAGTAATATTAGCAGTTTCACATCCATCCTGCCCCAATCCCTATGAAATCAGTAGGGCTATACAAAGGTTAGAGAGATGGGTGATGCTGGTTTTAGAGCTGAAGGACCCAGTCACACTCTTCTGTGGGAGACACAAGCCTCATTCACACAGCCACATTCCCTCTGCCATTGTGGGGGTACTGTAAATGAATCTCCAAAAAACCCACAATCCTGCAAAGCAAGGTGGATGAACAGCAGTGGGATCAGCCAAGGCAAGGTTTCTTCTCTACTCATCCCAAAATTAAACAGGAAAGTCCATTTAACATAGCAAATTACAGCAGTTTAGCAAAGGACACAGCTAAAAGGAGGCTCCACAGGCAAATCAGAGCTGGGCAAACGCCCCGTCAGGGCAGCACCACTGGGAGTACAAAGCCTTGGGGGAAAAACATTATAAGAATATTCTTATGCAGTTCTTTTCACATCAATATCTTCCTCTTATTATAAATTGTACTGTGCTGAACTCATCCAGATTTTGCATGATTTTGTAATTTGAACAATCCTATGTGAGTGCAGGACAGGGTACAAACCACCTGGAACTGGTGGGTATTGCAAGTACACACATCAAGGTGCCACAGTTGATCACCAAAACACAAAATGCTCCAAGAGACCATTTGGTTTTATCTATTCTAATTAAAGGGAGAGGAAGGTGATGCTTTCTTTTTCTGTAGACACAGGCTCCTAGCACATCCCAAGCAGAGGAAAAGTAGCAGGTATCCAAAGCAGCTTCAGAACTGATATATACTGTAAATAAAACCTTTCTGATTGCATCTAAGTGGGCAAGCATTGCAAATTATCTGGAGCAACAGCTTCACTCCTGTTATCACCATTCTGAGCTATTTATACTTACACTGACTGTTATCCTGCACTCCTTGCCAAGAAGCATTTTGAGAGCCTGTTAGCCACCATTCCTCATCTCTTCAAGAGCTAGGTCAGACTCTGAATATAAATAAACAGCCCCTTTATGCCTGAACTTGAAAGAGAAATCAGTCATCTGTATATGATCTGTGTTAAGGAAAAATGTAATTTTTCCCTTTGACAATGTGTGTATGGTTGTTAAGCTATCTTGATTGCCAAGAGAAATTTGTTTTCCACGGGGGTTTCTATAGCTTAAAATGTCACTGGTTTTACCCCTCCCTTTCCTTTTTAAAATTTCTTTTTCAACTGATTTACAAATTAAGTTGACTGTCTTCTAAGTAGAAAAAAAAAAAAAAATAAAACCAGATTCCTGGAAATTAAAAGTCTGGCACAATTCTATGCTAAGAGGCCATTTTATCTTGTCTTCTCTAGAAAGATAGTTTGCAGATTCTGGCAAAGATCCCATTTACAGTAATAAAAATCCCCAAGGAGTTTTGGTATCTAAGACCTCCTCTTCCTGGATCCTGACCACATTGCTGTGATTAAACTGTCTAGCACAGAAAGAACTTTTGTTATTTGTATTTATTATTGCAAGAGGAAAAGAGCACAGAAAATATCTGTATATTAAGAGTTGGATAAAATTGTCACCGCTGTACCTGAAGTGACTCTGTGAGCTTTAGTATAAGTTTAAAGGAATTTATCCTCCCTACATTCTGCATGGCTACTCTGACCTGAGAAAGGTTTGGTATAACAATATAATCTTCCTTTTAGCACGGGCTATGCTAATATAAAGCCACTTTGTCAGCATGCTGGTGAGGCTACAATTGAAGTGTACATCAACTCAGTCATTCATAAATCAATGTGGATATTCTTCTTAAGCTCTAATGTCATGTCATCAATGCTCTCTTTATTTTGCAGTTATTGATACTAAATTCCAGCATGATTACAAAATCACATTTTTCACTTTATTGCATTTTGAATATTGAAGGGCTTTCCCCTTTATTAAATTACGCTATATTACAAGAGTCTGAGATCTTCTGATGCATGACCAAGTACATAGTTCCATCTGTTTTGTTTTTCTCATTCATGACAGAGATGATTTTGTTTTAACCAGTACACGTATTTCACTTTAATTCCACTTTATGTCTGTCAGGTTACATCATCTGTGATGTGTGGATACTCTGCTGCAGAGCTTTGCAAAACCATTTAAGTTTAAAGTGAAACCAGCTTTCTGCATAGCTCAGGTGTTCAGGAATGAGATACGGCTGCTTAAGTTTCCAGTTTAAATCGAGCACATGGCATCAAGCCATATCAAACCTGGCAAGACCAGGCTGGCTAAAAACCACTCCTGTTTGAAGGTTGCCTGGTAGCCTCTATAAAATGAACAAATTTCCTATTTGTGCCTTAGAAATGCAGGTGTTTACACAGCCAAAGCTGCTAGCACAATTGGTGGATTGTCAGCAGTGTTAGCCCAAATTCCAGGTGCCTGACTTTGAACTCCAGCACTGCACAGCAAAAACTCTGCTCAGTGTCTCAGAGTTACAAGTGTGAGTTTATTGTTTGTATGAGAGAATTTAAAAGGCTGTGTAAATGCGAGCAAACCCCCATGGCATGGGGTGCTGTACAGGACTCAGAGGTGCCCGAGGAAGAGAGAATTAAAAAATAACTGAAACCTAACTTAGAAATCTAATTATCTTCACATAACTTTCAGGAGACACCCATGGAAGAAGAGTCAGGTTGCAGTAGGCTGAATATCCTCCTGGAAGTGCCCACAGCTCTCTAGGAAGCATCCAGGGAGTGAGCAGATACATGGGCCACAATAGATGGACAAACCCTGAGCTTACCTGTTTTACAAACAAATCTCCTAACCTCAAGTTTTCCACATTATATATATATAATTTTAAAATAAAATAGAAAACAGGCATTAACCTTTTATAAATATTCCTCCCTATCAAGTGAGATTAATTTAAAATTTCAAAGCTATGAAGAATCATTGACCCAGACTGTTGTACTGCCTCTGGTGATCTCACTGGTGTGACATACTTTGATTCCAAAGCTGCCACCTGGCAAAAGAATCAAACTGCAAAAAATCCAGGAAAACTTACAAAGACCATCACGTGAATACATTTTTTTGAAGTTCACTTATTTCCCTGTAAATATTTCACTATATTAAAAACTGGTCATTCGGTGTTGTAAATAAAATATAATTATGGCAGTGTTGATCAGTACTGATATTTTTCACACAAGCAGCACCTCCAGAAGCAGGTTGGATGGGGAGCCAAACAACCACTGGCATGCAAAGACATCAGGGAGAAGTTTCATGAGTCACTCACCCCAGCTCACCACAGAGCAGCAGGTAATCCAAGGGCTTCTGTTAATGACTTATTGTTTACAGCACACAAGCTCAACATGCAGGCTGAGAATTATTAGGCTTTGTTTTGTTTTCAGGAAAAAGCCAAACAGACCAAACACAAAACCAAAGCCCTTCTGGGTCTGTGTTTTAAGGCTTAAAAGGACATCATTGTATCAAAGAGCTGCAGTTTTTTGTTTGTAACAAAGGGTGACCGGGTAGGAAAGCAGACAGGAATAAATCATCTCCATGCACAAAAAACTGTCTTCATTTATTTGCAGGATCTAAGCTGAAGCACTGAAATTCTCATTTCTTTTCCTTTCCTGCCCAGGTGAATGTTTTCACCTGCATGACATTTTGAGGAATTCCCTTTCAACAGCAGGTACCTGCCATTTGTAACTGCAGCTACACATGTGTCATGAGTGCACATGTAAATCCATATTTTTTTCAGTAATGCTGAAGGTAGAAATTGATATAATCATTCTTCTTTCCCTCTAGAGCACTATTAACAGGCAACACACCTTTATACCTCTTCAGAGAGGGTAATTTTGCATTTGAAGGGCAATAAGAACATCCCACAGCAGCAGAGGGAATCTGTGCATGGCAGAGACCGGATTCGTGTGCACCTCTGGTTCAGAGAAAAAATTATAAAACTATAAGGGTCTGAGCTCTTAAGTTTACAGTGCAGTACCCTTTCTCCCACTTTAAGCTACATTTAGATTAAAGCACTTTAGCTTGAGATGGGATTTCTCAGTAGGACAGGAACAAAAATTAAGTATACCTATGCCCCCTGTTCTCTCTCTGCTTCTTTCAGCAATTTTGCACTCCCCACTAGAGGAGAAACTGCTATCTCTACAGCACAGCAACTCTGCACATCCTCACTTCAGCTGGGCACAGCCATGTAAGACTCAAGTATTAAAATTAATTCCTCAAGACATTGCAGACTACATCTAGCAATATCCAGGGTTCCTAATGCTCTGGCTTTTTAACACATTACCTTCACACAGAAGAACAGCATTGTTTAGAGCCCTACACAAAGATGAACATTGCATCAAAATCAGGATGGGCTGGGTTTTTTTTTACTGGCAGATGACAAAGAGTAGATCTTGTTCCATTAGCCCTGATATTGAAGGTAATTTTCACAAGTATGTGCTCAGAGATTGTGCTTCCCAGGCATCATTGCAATTTGCTTTGCTACAGTCATCAGAGGTTGTTGATTCTTGAGTACAGGGTGAAGAAAACAGCAAAAGCCAATTTCCTTTATGGACAATTCTCTAAGAGAAATGTAATTTTTTTTTTGTTTGAGGTTTTATGCAACTCTGGTTAATATTTTTTAGCTATCATACGCATGAGCAACATAAATTCAGCACCAGGGTTATTATCCAGGAGATACAGGTGGGTTGTTTTCCTAAAGCAACCATTTCCTAACCCATTACTCCTTCCTGTAACTCTATAAATAATTAAGAGGATATGCCTGTTCCACAGGAACAGCTCACTCTTATCAGGTGCCAGCTTACAGCACACCAGAGCAGGTGCTGCAAACCAGACTGCTTTGATTTGCTCTCTATGTGGAAATATTTGTCCCAAACATATAAACATAATACACTAAAACTGTAAGTATTGGGTACCTCCACTTGTAAATTCATTTTACAGCTCTAAATTAAAGGGCTTTAAAGGCTTTTTACACAGATGATAGTAAATTCCATTCACAGAATGATTTTTCCTCCTTTCCTTTGCAGAACTTTCCCATGTGCTTTCACATGATCCACCTGTTCTCATTATGTGTACCTTTGTCCAGTGATAAAGCATTCCTTCGTCACAGAATAATTAAATGCCACATTTCCCTCATTCCTCTTGACTAATCAGTAAATCCCTTATAGCAACAAGCCAAACTGCAGCAAATGGATCCCACATTGTAAGGCACTCTTCAATATTCTGAACAAAATCTGACCACAACAAATGAAGACATTTCCTTTCAGTATGAATTTGCATATGCAAAAGTATTAAACACCATATCTGTGACAAAAAAGTATAAGCTTTTCCTAACTGTGCAATGAGTCTGATCCATGAGGTACAATAAAACCAGTTAAAAACAGATAAATTTCCAGCACTGGATGTTCAGAATGTTGTTCACTCTTTGAAATGGTTATATAAATTGGTTTGTGACTGAGGCACAGCACTAAGAACAACAAATGAGGAAAATCTCCATCAGTTGAGGATGTTGGCTCCTGCATAAGGCCCATATAGCAGGATGAAATCCAGCATGAGGAAATGGCAAATGCATAAAAATGATTGGCAGAATGAACCCTTTGTTTTCTTCTGAGCACAAAACTCTTTCTCCATTGTAACATTTCTCTCAAGCACGGCTCAAGGTAGTAATAAGCTTCCATGTCCCTTTTAGCACAGTATTATTCAGGATTCAGAATGATCTGGTTTGATGGTCCTGTGGGTTTAACTGGGAAAGTGTTGGCTGCCCTCAGGTCTGTGTGCTCCAGGAGGGCACCATCACAGCAGAGCTGTGCCAGGACCTCTGTGCTGGAATAGCCCTGCACATCCCTTCAGGGGATTTCCTTGGGGTGTTTTAACACTCAGAGGGGTGCAGGTGGTGGTGGTTGTAAGAGGATTGAGCAGGGGTTTGGCCAGCTGGACACATGTGGAGCCTACACAAGGTACATCCCAAAGAACAGGTCTGTAGATACAGGCAGGGCCACATGGATCAGCTGTTTGTGTTACCTGCACTGGATCACAGCCCTTTAACAGTGAGGAGTGCACCTCATCCCCTGAATGAGGCCCCAGCAGGGTTTGGCACTGAACTTTCTGTTCTTCTCCCACGCTCACCTGAGCTCTGCCTCTTCACCATGTCTGGTTTGGTGCTGTGCTGAGCATGTGCGACACAGAGCGCCAAATAAAAAATGGTAAAAAATGAACAAACCTCAAAGCCATAGAGAAAAAATCAATCTCTGGGCAGCCTGTCCAGTTTACAGGGTGAGTGTATACATTTCTGCAGGCATCCCTGCTGGGGGAGAACACATCTCTGCAGGAGCTGAGCTCCCCTGGCCCCACAGTCACCTTCACAGCAGGAGCTGGGGACAGGGACAGCTTTGTGCCACTGCTGAGCCCAGCTTGGGCAAGGAAGCCACCAGTGCTGCCCGAGCCTGTCACTGTCTTGCTAATCTTTGCACAAAGGAAAAGCAGAACCTCTGCAGTCACAGTCCCATTAAACACAGGAGATAACAGGACATGCTGTAAATACAGATCTCGTTTTTGAAATAGGTAGAGGGATGCATTCACACTTGAGCAAGCACATGAAAGACATCAGCAGTGCACAGACATCTTCCAAGTCCTCTGCACAGGAGTTTGCCAGGAGAAGATAAATGTATTTGCATAAGCAGTTTTAATTTGCAGTGTTTTAATTGTTGGATGCAGTATTTCAGAGGCACAGACTGCTCCACATTTCTGAGCACAAAACACCCCAGACCCTGCCTGACCCTTGCAATCAGTGGGGTTACAGGGCCATAGGAGAGATCAGAAATGCAGACAGAACATCTTTTCCAAGTCTCATTAAGCAAGAATGAATTCTGAAGGCAAGGCAGAGCAGCCTTTTCCAAAAAGCAGCAGAGAAGGAAAGCAATGGGTGCAGTTTCAATCACAGGTTTATAAATGCAAACATCCTCATGTTATCTTTACTGCCAACTCAGTGATGAGCATTGCACAGTAATACCTACATTTGCTGGGACAGGAAATCAGTAAAGCAGCTTTCTGTCAGACATTACATCTGCCAGTGCCTCAGGACACTCAGGCTGACTGATGCTGGTAAGGGTGATGTGTGACAATCATAGACAAATTACTTTTTTTTTCAGGCTGGTTTATTTTGTTTTAATTGTGTTATGAGCATAAATAAATAGCTTAAATGTTTTCTATCCAAGCAGATAGATAAGTTCTCCTAAAAAAAAGTGAAAAAGACTGGATTTCTATAACTGGTGGGTGTATCTCCATGGAAGCTTGAATTTTAATTGCCATTGAGTGATACAATTATGTCACGTGGCTCTATATATTCATATATTTTTACCTCTACCTTTAAAAACTACAGAGAAATCTGAGCAAACCTCCCTTAAGTAAATAAATTGGAAATCCTAAGAATAAATATGATTGCTTTGGGAAATTATTCCTAACCCTTACATTTTAACCATTTCCATTACTTTAATTAGTTGTGGTTTGGAGAGTAGATGACTTGAGAGAGTGAGGGGTTACTCAGCTATTGCTTTACCTCTAGTCTGGGTCAAGGGCTCTACAACTGGCATGCTGCATCACTGCCTCTCTCTAAAAGGTGACTCTCTAATCACATTTTCTGGAATAAACACTTGGATTATGAAGAATCTGAGTGATACCAGCAATCTGAGCAAGCACAGGCAGCTGCTATTCCTGCAGGTGGTCTGGGAGCTGGAGTGAAGGGTGTGACACCCACGGGAGGCAGAGGCTCAGATAACCTCAGCCCACAGCCACTCTGCATCCACACCTTGTCTCCTGGGGAATGAGATTTCAGCCCCCAGAAAAAGCAGTGCAAAGAAGGCAGATTTAGAGAGATTTGCCATTAGATGGAAGCTGGATGTAGCTCCATTTATCTTTTAGCCCTGTTGTGAAATCAGCAAGAAACTGGCAAGTTTATCCAAGTATTTCAAATATTTTCACTCTACAAACAACCTGTGTATTTCATAAATACCAACATCATAATCCCTGCTTAATCTAGCAAGGGTTGGATGTTTTAATCCTTTGGTGTGCTGAAAGGTAATATTATTGGGGAGTTATTTGCCCATTGCCTGGTGATGGAGTCTGCAGCATTCAGAATTTAACTATGGAAGTGGAATTCTTGCCTTTCAGGGTTTATTTACAGATTTTGCCAGATGAATGTGTAACCTGTGAACCATAATTAGGGATTTCCAGCTGTTACCAGAAAGCCTGGAATGCACAGCTTGCCAGCTTTGAAGGCATTTAAAAACCACTACTCATAATCCTAAAATATTATTAAACTGGCAGGTATGGAATAGCAAATATTTTCATGTATATTAACCCTTTATTCACTAAAATTATAGCACATGTATATTACAGAGTATACATGCAGACCTTTGAGTCTCTGTGGTGCATTTAAGCACAGTTTAATTCAAGTGCTGCCAGCTCAGTATTGCATTTCTGTTTTGGCCACTGGGCAAAACCAGAAATCCCTGATTTTTGTTTAGATTGATTGGAATAATAATTTTGTGGAACCTGGGAGAGATAGCCTTGTTCCTTTATTTAGGTATTAGCTAGAAAAGCCAGTGCACAGAAGAGGAAAAAATCAGCTTCACACATTCCTCCATGCTCTCTATTAATTATCTGTTTTCTAGAAAACTAATTCAGATTATTTCTTACTCTACACATTGTAAGAGTTAATCCGCAACAGCTTTAGTTTTAAATACAAAATAGAGTATTAGAGTATTTAACATTACCCTAGAATGATGTTTTTAAGAATACCCTAAGATTTCACTTGTTTTAAAGAAAATTTCCACAAAAAACCCACAAAAACCCTAACACATAAAAAACAAACAAACAAACAAACACAACAACAAACCACCAAAAACATTTAAGTCAACTGGAAAAGTCAGTTCTGACTTATGAGACTTTTGGAGAACAAACACATATTAGCATATGCAAAAAAAATGTTCTGATATTTTGGTTTATACCGAGCTCATGCCCTATTTGACATAAAACCCCTCAGCTCCACTGCACCACTCCCCACAAAAAGGGCCAGGGAAGGACCCACTTGTTTTAACCTTGTACAAAATCTGAAGTTCAGAGAGATTCAAGTTCCACACCTCAGCATTAGTTAAGAGGGTTTTTTTGTCTAAAATTTCAGAGATCACACAGCTTTTCAAAACTATCCAGTCTAAATAACCCTTCAGCCAGGGAAAAGTATATCCTTGGAATAAATAAGAGGAAAATGTAAACAACTTCAGATTAAATAAGACAAAAACATAAACATCATTCTTGTTAAGAGGCAAGTCTGAATAGTTCCCATCATGTCAAACCATGATAGCTTCACTCCAAAATCCAGCCACAGTCCTGATTAGTATTTATTTTGAGACCATACACATATGTTCCTGTTTTTGGCCACTTAAGTTTGAGCTATCTAGTTTATTATTTTTTCTTATATGACTTCTAGTCAACAGTTCCAAAGAAACATAAAACAAAAGCAATCAAGAGCTCTTTATAAAAAATATAGACATGTGTAACCTTCTATAAATAATTTTTCCCCCTCAAGTTACTAAGTACAGTAATTCAAGCTTTGGCTGTCTGCCTAAAGCTACAGTTTCGTTAACTTTAAATTCAAACTTTCATCTATAAAATTGATTGTGCCATTAAAATAAAAGTGACATAGTTACCAACTACTCTCTATAATTAGATACAGTTAGGTGCTTCCTGCTACTTGAAAAACATTCTTCTTTTAATATACAGAAAGAGGTAGTGTTGACTAATGAGCTGCTCCATTACTAACTTTTACCAGTTAGTAGTAAGAGTTTTATCAGAGCTGCAAACACTTCTAAATAGCCAGCTCTTTGTTTAGGGAGCTGAGCTGAAATGTCCCAAATACAGTAAAACTCTGGAGCCCACGGGCAGTATGGATTCTTTTTTCACCTCCTAAAGAGGCTGAAAGAGACAACCTAGACACAAATGGCCACTTGTTCTCATTACTGATCCCAAGGAATATTCTGCAAGAATGCAGAAATTAATCTAAGTATCCTGGCTATGCTCCAGCTCCGATAAATACATCCTCTCTACCCTAAACACTCCCTATTTTTCTCCATCCTTTCATTTGATTTTAATAAATCACCTATTTCCCCAGTAATAAAACATTCCTTAGTGCTGCTGATAAAGAATGGCTGCAGTGCTCCTCTCTGAGGGTGGCTAAGAGGGAACCTTCCCTCCCCAGGGATGGAGACACCATCCCACCCAGCTGAGCTGCTTCTCCACTAAAACTGCTGAGTAACAGAAGAAATGGGCCAAAAGTGGGAAGGCCAAGTTTGAAACATTGGGGAAATATTGGGTTTCAAAGGCAGGAGAGGGTTCACTGCCCCAAACCACAGATGCTGTGTGCAGTTCCCATCAGACCTGGAGCTCCTTTCACTCCAGGCAGTGGCTCTGAGCTCCTTCTCCCCACCAGCTGTGCCAGCAGCAGAGCTGTGCCAGCAGCAGAGCTGTGGGGCTGTGCCACAGCCCCTGTCCCAGCACAGCTCCCGTCCACCTCTCTCTGCTGCTCCCTCAGCCTCCCAGCCAGGCTGCTGCTCTGAGGGCTCCTTTCAGCCAAGAAAAATCTGATTAGCACAAACAGCTTCATAGCAGGTCTTTGCCAGCACTAATCCATCCTAGGGCAGTGTCACGAGCTGCTGCACACCAGAGGACAGGGAATACCTGGGGCTGGTCTCTTCCTTCAGCCTGTCTGCAGCCCAGGAAGGAGCTGTGTCTCCAGCAGTGATGGTCTTTAGCCAAAACCAGGAAAAGCAGGATGCTCTGGCATCACACAGCCATAAAAGGAGAGTTTGTGTGATTGTATTTATCCTGAGATGACACAGCCACACATAAGGGCACAGAAATAATCAAATGTGGGTGCATAAGATCAAGGTACTATTTGAAGAGATCTGACTTATATCAAACAGGCCTTTCAGAAACTCCCAGCAAATTCTGTTGCTCAAACTGAAGATTTCCTCTGTTTCCAAATCCAATCAATGCTATTAATAAGGAGGGAAATGATTACCAAGAAAAAAAATCCATGTAACATCCAGTATACAACAGGGATGCAATGCAAGTAGTTATCCCCTTTTTTTAAAATCTATCCACACTTTCAAAAAGTGAATCGTACACCCAAATCCAAATCTTAATCAGTTTCCTGTATTCCATGGCTGCACAATCTTAGGAGAGACAGAAGCCTTGAGAGGGTTTGAGAGGTACAAGTGTTAGCAGGGTGCAAGAGAACAGAGAGGAAAAGAGCTGTCACTGCAGCTTTTCCTGACTGAAGTGGTGCTGATCCTTTCCTGCCTCTCCAAACCTTGGCATGCACCACCAAGATTCATTGCAAGTTGGAGCTGCACTTCCAGCTTGTCAAGTGGCCAGTGTCTCACATGCACTCAGATATTCAAAAAGCTCTCAACGTGCACAGTGTTATCACTCCAAACAAGGCAGCACACTGGCTTTGTCAGCTTTAAGTTCATTTAAGCATCAGTTCAAGGCTAGAAATTTTTAAAGCTTATCCTAGCAAAAGAAGGTTGAATACTGAAAATGGACCACGATTTTGGAAACCAGATTGCAAAATAAAATAGCCAAGCAGAGAACTTAAAAAAACTCATTCCTGAGTAGTCTTTCCCATCAAACCTCCATTTCCCTTTTTTTTTTTTTTCTTCAAAACAAACTCCAAAACTAGTCACAGTTCAGCAACAGTTCTGATAGTACACGTTTGCCTTTTCCTTGTGAGCCTGGCTTCTCTCTTTTTCCCTTCAGTACAAGTGAAATATTTGGTGGCTGATGCTGGAACCAATTCAAGGCAAAGCAAACATTTAGAACATCTCTGGAAGAGAAGACAGATAAAGGGGAGAGGGAGTTAACTTTCAAGACCATTACAAAAAAACAGCTTTATGAATCCAGTATCATAGGAAATGTTCACTGCATGCACATCCTGTCCCTGACTCAGTTTAAGCTCTCTGCAGGGACCAAACACAGCACATTAATAATAGAGATGACAGAACTGGCATGTACAGTCTTTGTCTGAACTGTATTCCCTGCTCCCTCCTTGTCAGCTTGGAGGTTTGCAACAAGTGGTCTCTTCATCCATCACCCTCCTTTATATATCCACAAGGCCAGGTCCAGCAAACCAGAAAATAATTCATGTATTTCTCTTAACCATGACAGCAGTATCCCAGTTTTAGTAAAGATATTTCTAGTTTTCTTTTCTCTATTTTATATACTTTATCTTTGCACCAGTTTTCTATTGTTTCACTCAAAAAACAACATTGATTTTTTTTCCTATTTTTCTGTCTAGCTTTATCCAGGCCCAGGCTTTGAATTGCAGTACCAGTGATCATCACTAAATGGATACTTAATCCAATTTCTAAACTGGGATAGCAGTCCAGTTCCTTAACCCTTTGTTACAGAGGACATTCTCCATGCTGTCCTAGACAGAAATCCTCCTATGAAGCCACAAAATCCCCAGAGCTGCTTCCCAGCTCTCAGCCCTCACTTTCCCTCAGGGCAGCTGGGAGGCTCTGCCTGCCTGGGCTGTTTGTGGCTCTGACCAACGCCCAGCTGGCCTCAATTCCAGTTACCCCTCACCCCATTCCCGAGGAAATCTGTGCCCAACCTGCACTGCCCTAGCAGGAGGCACAAAGAGAGGGATAACTCCTTTTAAACTCACAGGTCTGTGGCACAGGCAGGATTTCAGTGCTCCCTTTGCAAGGCAGGGCTTTCAACTCTTCCAAAACCAGGCAGCTCAGCAGCAGGGGAACTTACATCTCCCCATCACCGTCCTGCTTTTCCAGTTTTGATAGATAGGAGGGTCACATATTGAGCACTTTTCTAGAAAGCCTTTATTTTGTGGGCAGGAGAAATAAATGGTTCTGTGTCACCAGAGGAAGGTGTTACTACCAGTCTGAATACAGTAATTTCCTATAACTTGTGTCCCTCAGTCCAGCTAAAAGCTCCCCAGCCATGGAAAACCTGGGAATACAGATAAATACAACTCCAGCCTCTCTAGGTATGTCTCCTCTGCCATCCATTTATCATCTCACAAATAGCAGATCAAGCACACAAGAATCTCACTTTGTATAAAATTTGCCAGCCTCAGTACAGACTTATAAGGAAATTTATGGGTTTCTAGGCATTCTGTAGTTATGGCAACTCACCTCAAAAAAAGTAAAAGTCCTGTCCCAGCTGAGACCATTCATCATTGTACTGAAAAACGTTCTGTTACAGACTGGCATTTGTGGCAGGCTAAGCACTCCCATCAATAGCCCCATAAGCAGTTTTCACACTTGTACTATCCAATTTAGGTGGAAGTGTTGGTTTCATCTCAATTATTTTCTGTAATCCTCTATTTAATCCTTCCATTCAGGTTTTACTGTAATTTATTCTATTCAAACTCTACCTTTCCTGTGAAAGATATTACTTTCCAGCAGGGACATTTGCAGTGCAGTTTTCTCCTTACATCACACCAGACCCTTTCTAGACTACAAAAATTCCCCAGCAGTTTTTTGCATTGTTTAAAGAAATGAAAGTAAAGAACCTAAGAAAATTGTTCAGTGGGTACCACAACTAAGTAAAGCAAGTTTCCTACCCATTTGTGTTCTCTGTCTTTAGCAGTTCCTCCTTTTCTCAGCACCCTTTCCACACCACTCCTGCTCTGTTGGTTCCCAAAGAAATTTGGGGACCAACAGAGATTTGTAGCTGCTGCTGTCAAACTCGAGTCCCATGTGTGAGGACTGCCCAGCTGCTGCTGCTTTCTGGGATGGCTCAGATGCAAAATTATCATTATCCTACTTCAAGGGAGGGGAGACATGCAGCAGCCCCTTCTGAGCACTGCTTAACACCCCTGAAACCAATATCCCTCAATCCAATTTGGCCAAAAATGTCCATTAAGGTCCAAAGCTGCAGAGAACTGAACGAGGGACAGATTGACAGCAGGGCTGCCAGTATTTGATTTAAAAGCACACCCACCCCCAGTGAGCACACAGACATTAGCTGTCTGTAAAGTCAAGACAACGAGACAGGTCCAATGGCATTCCAATACTGTCAAAAGACACAGATTTTAAAAGCCTGTGGTCAATCAAAAATGATTGCCCAGATTACAGTAAAGGTCAGTGGACCTGGTTACTGCTCTGCCTGGGGGTGCCACTCACTTTTCTTAGAAGCACAAAGAGCTGTGTCATGGGGAACTCCTCCTTTAACTCCTTTTGGAGCTCAGAGAATTCTCTGCTCTCCCACTGCATGGTGGGGACTGCAGCTCTTTCCCTTTGCCACCCCCAGCTCACTGTACTGCCAAACACATTCCAGTTGTCATTGTAATCCTGCTGGTGGGAAAGGGGTGGGGCAAGATGGTTTTAAAGGAAATCCCTCTTTAAGATTCACTTAAAGGATTCAAAATTACTTCTGAGTTATTTTTATGTCTCTTTTAATTTCTTTTATCTGAAAAGAATTGCTTGTGATGAACTGAGAGGTGCAAGGAGTCCAAGGAAGGCAATTTACCTTCAGCACTAACTACTACAAGCATCTCTAAAACCTCAGTTACCTTTCCTGTAAATAATAATGAATAAAAGTCAACCTTATCAAATCAAGGTCATAGTGTTAAGGATGCATCCCCTCCATCCAGATCTTGCAGCCACTACAGTGCAGCCAGATTGTTTCAGTAGGGTATGATCTGATAGCAATAAAAATGGGTGTCTTCTAACCTTTCTGCACATTCACTGTGGTCCTTGTGCCTACACATCTTCCAGTGACGGGTACCTCACTAAGTACTTCTGAGGCAGAAAATGAAGTGAGGTAGCAAAGCACAGAGCAGTTTTCAGGTGAAGCAGCAGGACTGAGAGGCAACTTCTTGGAGAAAAGGCAGAGGACAGTATAGTATGGGGAAGAGAAGAAAAATGAGCACATGATTCCTCAAAAACAAAAGGAAAAATAAATAGAAAAAAATGTTGGAAGTGATGAAAGAAGAAACCTTTTTTTTTTTTTTTTTACCTACACAGAAATAGAGAAAGATGGAACAAAGATGGGACATTAACAGGTCTGATAAAGTTTTCGGGGGTTTCCTTCTCTCATAATTTCTGAGCACCACGTTGGAAAAAGTTTGCATTTCAAACTTTTCCTTTGTTAGACTCTGACACAGAGTGAAGAATTACCCCAGACCAATGGGGATGTAAACTCCTCTGAGGTAATGGGGATTTCGTTGGGGCTTGCAATGCTGCCAGCAGAGCAGACTTACACAAAGGGGCAGCTTACACTTCCTTAATTCCCCTGCTAAGCAGAACCCTTAATGCTGTTGCCATGCACAACAGGGACAGGTACCTCTGTGCTTAATCCATTGGTTTTATTCTCCCAAAAGAATTCTCTGCTCCTTGATAGAACACTAATCTCCCATAATCTTGCAAGATCAGGTTACCTGTTTATGCCCAGAAACTGTCTCTGTCGTTATCCTTGCTTTCTTTCATGTCTTCTCCCTTTCTGAACAAACGCATTGTTTTGTGTCTGAGCAGGGGCTTACAAGGTATTTTCTCTTTTGAGTGGTGCTGACCCAAAGGCACATCTTACACACTTCACTCAAAGGCTGAGCAACGTTTAGCATCACTTAAGAAAGGATGGCAATAAAATGTCACCCACGGCCAAAAAAAAAAAAAAAAAA